>JAQIUQ010006539.1:0-317500 GCA_030378365.1 Hybognathus amarus
CACAGGTCAGTTTATTAGATGAATTAACCTTGTGAGGGAAACACAGCGTCTGTTCCACTGGAGAACGTTACACTATCACACTAAACAGCATTTAAATGTGTGTTGAAAGTTATAATGTTATTCTACGTGTTACTGTAGTTCGTCTGCTATACGAAAACTAGCAGCTAGATCAACATAAGAATAACATACTGACCATATTCTAACATGTCAAGCTAACGTTATAACATTGATTTGTTTTATGTACTTTTGCTCACCTGTCTAATAAAGCTGTAAAGTCGTGACTCGTGAAGTTCTGTCAAGTCCAAATTAGTCACGGACGCTAGCTCTCTGTCGAGTGGAAGTCAGTCTCGGACGCTAGCTCTCGGCATCTCAGAAACATCACGCTGATATTGATCCTCATTCTAGTTCTCCTTGTTTTTCCCAAAGTTTGCTTGCTTGCCATGGTCTATGATTGAATGAAACAAGAACTGGGTGCCGCTAACCGTTACTCACTATGCAGTTGTCCGCGTCTGTCGCCATGGTTACGTCATGGCTATGGCAATACGAGCAGAAATCGAGATAGCCGAGGGGTAGCGCGGATATTGCGTCATTTACAGGCGACATTTTTTTTCCGGGATGGCCACTTATTTAAAATTGTAATTTCTCTGAAATAAAAGAACTTTGGAGACTTTGGCAGTATTTTAAGTACACAACTGCAGGAAATATATCATACTGTGCAACTTGTGATTTTTTGATATTTTATTACAAAATCCTTAATATTGGAGCTTTAGAAAATGTATTTATAGAAACTGTATACTTGTGTATAAAATTGGGTATCATAGTTTTATTATCAAATTCTCCTGGTCCCGCCTATTGTCTCTCGTTACATTTTTTCCTTTCCCGTCCCAATCCCGCTGATACATAGTGATTTTGTTTCCCATTCTGAAATAATTCAGAAATACTTCAGAAAATAATTATAATATGCTGATTTAGATTGGGGATTACTTATCAAAGCTGGAAATCAGCATATTCAAATTGTTTCTGGAGGATCATGTGACACTAAGACTTGAGTAATAGCTGACAAAAAAACAGGTTTGTTTTTGTAATTATAATTTAAAGTATATTTAAATAGAAAACCATTCATTTTTAATTGTAATATTTCACAACATTTCTGTATTTTCAATCAAATAGTTGCAGGTTTGGTGAGCATAAGAGACTTCCTTCAAAAACAGTAAAAAATAGTAATGTTTCCAAACTTTTTACTGGTATTGTGTGTGTGTGTGTGTGTGTGTGTGTGTGTGTGTGTGTGTGTGTGTGTGTGTGTGTGTACATATATATTATACATATATTGCATTAAAATTTGATTTTTTAAGTTGTTTTCTGTATGTGTTTATAGTTACACTGACTCAACTATTTAAATATTTAATTGGCTTGAAATTAAATTGTGATTGACTGGAAAAATACATAGAAATTAATTTATCAATAGGTGCAGAAGATGACCAATTACGACAGATTAAGCACTGTGTGCATTTACTTTCTGGGCTGTATAAAAATATACAAATGAGAATTCATTCCAGAGTTTTAAAAGTGAAAGGACGTTTTACTTCACATAAGCAGCCATGATAATTAAACATTTCTCCTTCTGCTCTAACAGTTGTCAATGGCACAGAGTTCTGGGGGACATGGTCACACCAGCAGTTCAGCTGTACACAGTGGGCCTCATCACCATGGGTCAGCTGTCCAGCCTGTGGCCCAGGGCCACTCTCATGCTACCCCTGCCCCTGCCCCAACACTGGGCCAACAGCAGTTTCAGCGGCTTAAGGTAAGAGATCTGTCTAGTAGAGTATGGAAATTCTCTGCATTAGTTTAGATGGAGAGCTAAGATTTATGTGATTTCAGGTTGAAGATGCTCTTTCCTATCTCGATCAAGTTAAACTTCAGTTTGGCAATCAGCCGCAGGTCTACAATGACTTCCTGGATATCATGAAGGAGTTCAAAGTCTCAAAGGTCAGCGTGAGTTTTGTTTTTGTTGAATTTTTCTCTTCTTGCGGCTTGTTGTGTTTCTGTCCTTTCCAGTTCAGGCTAGCTTCACACTGCGGATGGGTTTATCTAGTTGTGCAGAGTGCAGGGCTCCAGACTAACTTTTCACCTCCGTCCTGGAACCGTCCTGAAAAACAATTTGAACCGTCCTAAAGTGAATGTCAACCGTCCCAAATTAAAAATGTTGTTTCTGTACTTTGTTATTATCATCCATAGCTGTTAGTTTACTAAAACAATTCAGATGACTAAAATATAATGGGTTTAGTAAAATTGTAATGCATTAATTTAGAATTTCTCTAAAATTTCCAAACCTACATACTTCCAGAGAAAAAATCTATTATCCAGATAATATGAATGATTTTAAAGTTTGAACATGCAATACAGATACAGATTTAACTACTGTGACTTAAAAAAATACCTTAATTTTAAACAAAATTATTATTTATCTTGCCTGGATGTTTGCGCTCATTGCATTTTACGATGGGGTAAGGTTTGATTAAGTAGCTGACACAACACGAAGCTTGATTCTCAAATTGTTCAATAAAATCGTGAGAAAAGTTGCACAAACAAAAACAGCAGAACAAAGATACAAATAAAGAGAACAGTTTTTGGAATAGGTCTAAACACTATTATCCACAACAATAGACAGAAACTGAATAAAGAAATCAAATGGAAAAATAACACTGGGTAGTATTTTAGTCCTGAACAAATTAAATACATAGGCTATTAATCCTGATTACTTTAACTTAAAGCTCTCTTTTATTGTTTTGACGACAAAAATTAACTGACCGACACAATCTGTTTGCTGTCACTTTTAAGAAGCTCAGAGCACGGATTACCTGTGTTCATCACACTGGCATGCGTTTTATGCTTATTAAAGACAAAACCGACTTAATGTTTAGTACCTCACAAAGACCTTAAAATAGAGCAACAGTTTTGCGTGTTAAAGCAATATAATCCGTGAAAAATAACTTTTGTCACTGGCCAGCTGTTCTTGAGGGCGGATTTCTATGAAATGCGCCGCAGAAAATCATTCCCAGAGAGCGCACGAGACACTGATTAGTTTAAAATCGCTTTAATGTTTAAAAACTGGTAAGACTAAAAAAGATCGTGCAAATGGGCGGGCTCATCATGTATGCAACTGCTGGCCTGACTGTGCTGTGGCCATATTCCGTCACGTCCCGAGTCCTGAACGCGAGTGTGATGTATCTGACAGCAGCGCTTGATGTCTGCCTTGGCCAGCACATTCCCGAGAGAAGCAGCAGACGCGCACCAACCGAACACCGACGCTGGGCTCTGTGCCAAATTGCGTCTGGCACATAGTTGCTAAAAGTGATGATTCGATTTTACAAATATTCTGGTGCTGGATCTGCGGGCAATATCCCAGCATTTATAAATAGACCTGCGGGAAATGATTATAATTATGCGACACACCGTCTCTCGAAATTCGAGCCCTGTGAACATACACACAAAACTGTCTTTCCGTCCTGGCCGGGCGTCCTGTGGAGAGTACTTCTGAGTTCGTCCTGAAAACACATTTTCCATCGTCCCCAGGACGATCAGGATGCCGTCAGTCTCGAGCCCTGGCAGAGTGCCCGGGGACTTTATCTTTGGTCTGGGTTGCTGAGAGAAACCCTTAACCTGTCTTTGTGTTTGCTTGTTGCTTGTTCTCTGACCCCTCTTTCAGGTGTTATTTGCAACTGTAAGCCAAAGCATTGAAGAGAGTTTTTTGTATTGTATGTTATTTTCCTTCTGAAGTTTGCACATTTCCTCTAAAATTCACATTCAAATTACTGATTAATTATTTTTGTTTCCATATGTTCTGTTCATAGATTTTAGGAGTGTAACAGATCGTTGTTAATCCATGATCCGTATCGGACCAGACCCCACTGTTCAGAATGCATGTGGCCCAACCTGATTAATTGCAAATTTGAACCATCATACAGTGAAAGTTTATAATTTACACTTGTTTCTAAAGTCTTGTGATTTTAAACCATTCAAGCTCAACATGATGCGGTTTTTGTGCGTGAACACTCAAAAACGTGCACGCAGAGAGCCCCATTTCAGATCCGCAAAGACAGTTGAGTTCTTTCACGTCTCTCTTGAGCTTGACGACAAATTTACACAAACTTATCTCAAAATATTTGTCTTAAAGTATTCACGTAAACGCCGTCAAGTTATGTCTGCTGAAGTGATGTAAAGGTCCCATGACATGAAATTTTCACTTTCTGATTTTTTTCTAAACTTTAATATAGTTCTCCTGAACCTGTATGTGGTACCCCAGTGGCAGAAATTTCAAATCGGTGTAAACGAGTTTTGGCTATCCTTCTCTGCCTTTGAGAAAATGTAGCTTAGACAAGCTGATCTTAATACTCCTCCGTATGACATCATACGAGGAAAGTAACCTCCCCTTTTTCTGTTTTGCCCGCCAGAGGAATTTGGCTCGCCCATGAGAAATGAGCTGGGAAGTACGAAACGCGTCGAGCACGATTTGCTAAGTTTTTTCTTCAGAGATATCATGGCTTGCAAACTCGCGAAGCATATGTCAGTTGATGAGAAGTTCGGATGTATAAATGAACACAAAAGTATTTTCAGTTCCTTCATTCGAGCCTCTGAAGAAACAATGGGTTCATTTTATTTTCTCTGGAAATGCGTCGACACAACTTCCCAAAGTTTTGATGGTCCAAACATTTCACTGACGACTGTTCCTCGAACTTGGGCCAGATAACAGAGCTGGCCTTGATGAATGCCTGAAAAAAAAAAAAATCGAATCGATCTACCATGCAACAATTTCTGATGTGTAGCCTAATTGTTTAAAGTTAAGACAGGTAATCTTTCTCTCAAAATCGTTCAATACTGTTAGTGACTATCAGTAAGTCTAAGCCAGTGAACTGAAAATATCTACTTCACATCGTTTCTTTTAGTAGGATAAAATAATCTTATTTAAATTGAGAACAAATTATATACAGAAAGTGATCAAAACAATCTTTCCACACAGTGAGAGTTTATCTTGGACAACTCATTATGAAATCAACAGACGCACATTACACGGCACAATGAAGCTCTTACTGTATGTACATCATCGTGCTTGATTCTGGTGAAAGCATTTAGAGAGTGCAGTAAACTGTGAAACAATGATAAGATCTTCATTCTGCAATCAACAGACTCGTCATCTGCTTGCTAGATGCTCATGACGGCAACATTTGGGAATAGAGATCTAATACTTGAAAACTTAAAACTAGCTGTAATAGTAAAACGTATAATAGCTTTAAGTAAAAGTGTTCAAGATAGTTTCACATGTAATGTGTAGCTATTTCATAATGCAAGCATGTTAGCCAATCACAGCAATGGCGCGGTTACACCTAGGCCTCGACAGACGAAGCCACAGCTTCCTATTGCATATTTTTTCCTCGCTCCAAAAAAGTCCATAAACACGGCGCTCTAAAATATCTGCCTCACGAAACCACTGAAACCGACTGAAAATGATGTAGTAGACATCCAGACCAGTATGCGGCGCTGTAATTCGTGCCATAGAGATACACTAAAACTGCGAGAGAAGACCTAAGCATGCGCATAAAACCTTGTGTGCCTAGGCAGTAAATAAAGGCTATGAAATTTTATGCACAGTTGCTTACTTTCTTTACCAAGAACTTTATTGAACAACCATAAATTGCCTGGTAAAAAATAGGGAGCGTAGATATTCTGATTCAGTTAGTGGACTCAGAAAGCCTGCCACAAAGACCGGCGAAATTAACGAATGTGTCAAATATATATAGCCTAGACATTTTAATTCGTTATTAATAAACTAATGTTTTCGGTGTCATTCTTGACTGAAAAGAGGAAGTTGATGATGCTGCTAACTCGCCACTTCAACAGTATTTGTGAACGCGCCTGATGGAGTAGCGTAGGCTAATGCACTTCATACGGGATTAGGCTATAAGAGAGAGTAGCCTATCTGTTTTTAATTGTTGTTTGTCGATGTTTTTCAAATGTAGCCATTTTCAAGATTTCTATAGATTATATTTCTGAGTTTTCGGTTCATTTATGAGACGACGCTCCAGTTCACGAGCAATGCAAGTTATTTCGCGCCGCGCGTCCACGTCCTGATTAAGGCTGTTGTCTGCTATATATTTGCTTCTTATTTATTAAATCCAGGTAACTGGTTGATGAAATATTTATTAAAATAAAGATAAAATTGTTAAAAAAAAACAAATTCACTTCAAAGAAGGGCTTTATACAAAACAAAACTTAATGTGGTCAAAATTAGGTCTCCGATATAGCCTATTGCGCATATGCACGTGGTTCACTTTTCATAATCAACATAGATTCAATAAAAGAATAACATATTTAAACATAAATATTAAACTGAATACATTCTTTAATGGATAGAATACGTAGGCTAGCCTACGCCTAACCTACAGAGAAATGTAATGTCGGGTGGAAAATTCAGGGTGCGTTTTTTTTTTAATAGCCAAAGTAATCAAATATTTTCCATCGATTGTCAAATATTATTTTTGCTTTAAATCCCCATCCCTATAAAATACAAAATGTCTTTACCAGACAACAGACAAGCAGCATACGAAAAGAAAGTATAGGCCTAAAAACATTCAAGTAAATAATAAAATAAAGGGAATACAAGAGGCTCAGAAAGTTTCTGCCGCATTATATTATATTATTATTATACGAGCAGTTCGGCAGTTGTTGATGTCTGACAAGTCGACACGTGGGGTGATGACAGTAACCTGACTCCGCCAGATGGATTTGCTCCGCATATCCATCTGGAAACCTTCCGTTGAAGTAGTTTTGGAAAGAGGCGAAAATACTGGTTAGCTGATTGGCCTATGTTGGTGATAGACGGGCCAAATCAACCAATCAGAGCAACTCTTGCCGAAACCAGTCGGGAGAACAGCAAAAACATCTTTTCCTCTGAGAAAAGCCTCCAGAGCAGTGTTTTGCTCTTCTTTCAGTGAGGAAATACTCTGTAATTCCGATAAAACTTGCTCGATAGCCACGCTGATGCTAGTTTCATCCGCTGAAGCCGCCATGTGACTCTGGACTGAACTGTCGCGCTTCTCGTTGCGTCACACCTCAACCCGCCTCAAAGCCAACGCTGATTGGATGTTCGTTGGTGAACTGCTCCCAAATTTTCTTTAACGGAAAGTATCCAGACTGATCTGCGAGTGAAATCTTGAAAGCTCGCGAGATCAGGATGGTCTCACGAGGCTATGATGACAGCATCGTTTCACAAAATATACGGATTGGCCGTACACGAAAATGTGTACGTTTTCAGATTTATCCACCTTGGGACCCGGTTTAAAAAAATAGCAGTTTCACTCTCCCAAAACGCCGGATCCGTGTGGATGAAACGCCAATACGTATAAAAATTTATATGGATTCCAGCGAACGCGTCCTTCGTGTGGACGGGGCCTGAATCCACAGCAGACACGCCCTTTCAAACAGAGCATTCAAATCAAAGGCTAAAAACAGGCTAGGAAAAATGCCGCCATTTACTAAATTACGACTATTTTTAATCTAAAAAAAACATACATTATAAGGGCAACCCGAGAAAACATAAAATAATAAAATAACCCCATATCATGGGACCTTTAACGTAAACAGAAAGGCATTGGATGTGTTATTTTGTATCTGTGCATTAGGTCTTAGAGCAACACCAAGGAACCCTACAGGTTTGAAGTGGAATTGTCCTCATTAGAACTACAGTAATATACGACCCGGTCCAGCAAACTTACATAGCGTGGCTATATCAGATAAAGGACCGCAATAGTGGTGGCTTAAGTGCATTTCACCATGTCTCGACTTGATGAACCACTGAAACGATTTTGAAAAAAATTTAAGTTAAGAATTCTTACTTCGTGTTGCTTTAAAGGGATACTCCACTTTTTTGGAAATAGGCTCATTTTACCACTCCCCAGAGTTAAACAGTCCAGTTTCACCGTTTTCAAATCATTCAGCCGATTTTCTGATATTTAGAAGAATATTAGTAAACAGACATTTTCTGGTCTCATTGACTTTCATAGTATATTTTTTTCCTACTATGGAAGTCAATGAGACCAGAAACGGTCTGGCTTACTGATATTTTTTAAATTACAGAAAATCGGCTGAATGGATTCGAAACAGGAAAACTCAACGCTTTAACTCTGAGGGAGTTGTAAAATGAGCCTATTTCCAAAAAAAGTGGAGTATCCCTTTAAAGTGACAGCAGCCTAATAAACCCCCTGCTGTCTGTGTCATTAATGTTAATAAAAAGACCGCTTTAACAAGGATGAAATTGAATTGTTCTTATATTATTACTGGTTGTTTACTTCACTTACCTTTAGTAATGTTTGAAATGTATTAATTTGGCTAGTAGGTATCTGTATTAATTTGGCCAGTAGTATAGTAGTATTTGGCTGTGGTATTGAAGCACTTGAAGTGTTTTTCTAATAAATAGAAAGCAAAGTCATATTTAGTCCCCCCCCTGTTTTTTCTTCTTTCTCCGGTCCAAAATAATTGTAATATGATTCAATCTGTGAGTTCTTGTGATCTGTTGCACCCTGAATGTTCTGCATTTCCAAATAGGAAACACTAGAGCTTTGCAAGGCAGCAGTGTAATATTTTAAGTTGAGGGATTAGGCTCTCAAATCTAGCAATATGAATACTCGAATTAGAGCTGCTCTTCACACTCATCAGTGTATCGAAAACCAATGTCTATAAAAAGTACAGTTCTATTTAAAAACAACAAACAAACAAAAAAAACCTAATGATGGTTAAATAATCACAATCAGGGACTTTTTAATTTTTTTTTAGAGTTTTATTCATTTAATGCATCATTGATTTGATTTTGAAATGTGGGCATTGCACTTTAAAGCTTGCAAGCTTGCAGGGCAGTGTTTAACCTGACTAAGTGATTGTGGAGACATCCTGGATACGTCACCTTGTACCCAATCACAGTTCACTCTGACATATTTGCAATCGTCACTGTCAGTTAGATTTTGAATAGCCAGCATGCATTTAATGTAGGTTAACAGGAGATTTCAACATTTAAATTCCTACAAAATACATGCATAATACATAATTATCAGTTAATTGAATTATTTTATTATTAAATAACATGGTTACAAATTATTGGTTCTTGGAACTCTGCAAATCAAATACCATAAATCGTACCGTCCTTGTGTTGTCAGCATTGATACACCAGGTGTGATCAGCAGAGTTTCCCAGCTCTTCAAAGGTCATCCAGACTTAATCATGGGCTTCAACACACTTCCTGCCTCCTGGCTCCAAGATTGAGGTTCAGACCAATGATCTGGTTAATGTGACCACTCCTGGCCAGATCCACCACATAACCCCGCATGGGATCTCAGTCCAGAACCTCCCCATAACACAGCCAGCACAGCACCAGACCCAACCAGCAGCTCCCACCAGCACTGCTGCCGTGGTCATCCCTAGCCAGCCAACCCCTGCCAAGATCAGCAAGGTAAAACTGAATTATTTTACCTTCTGTACAGATTTGGGTTGTATATTTGCAAAGTTGTCTAAATACGTTTTATGTTCCGCAGCCAATGCAGTTCTCCTGCACTTACCCAATCGAGCCAGCCTAATCCGTCCATTTCCTCGTACGCCTTCCCAGCTGCTCGCCCTCGGCCCTAGTCCCACACTCCCATCAGTAGCAGCACTGCCGGTTCAGACCCTCTACAGAATAACCAGCCTGTAGAGTTCAACCATGCTATCAGCTACGTGAACAAAATCAAGAACCGATTTCAGGGCCAGCCAGAGGTCTACAAATCCTTCTTGGAAATTTTGCACACATACCAGGTGAGGCACTAAGGGCAATATCCATTACAAAATGCTGTGTAGTACAACCAACCTTTCTATTCAGATAAGTGCACTACTGTTCAAAAGTTTGTGCTCAGTAAGATTGTTCTACTTTTTGTGAAAGAAATTAATATTTCAGTTTAGCATGGATGCATTAAATTGATCGAATATGGCTGTAAAGACATGTATACTGTTAGAAAAGATGTCTATTTCAAATATATGCTGTTCTCTTTTCTATTCACACACCCCTAAAACCCTGAAAAAACTGCATCTCAATTTCTACACAAATTTTAAACAAGCATGACTAGCCCTAACATTGATTATAAGAATTTTGTTTTGAGTAACAAATCAACATATTAGAATGATTTTTTGAAGGAACTGTGAACGGTTACATGACTTTTTTTGATTACGCATCGAGGAAATTATTAGGTCTGTCATGGTTTTTCTTATCATATATTTAAGTTCAGTAATTTCACTTAAATGACAAATGTAATCTTCATTGCCATTTAAGTGAAATTACTGAACTTAAAAATACAAGATTGATAAAAATGATCATTTTAGAAGAAAATTTCAAATGGCACTTAGAGGCTTTTGCATCTGAACTCGTCATATATATTTATTATTATTTATTTATTTTTTCGATTTATTTATTTATTTATTTTAGAATTTGTGTGCATCTGGGCATTTCCGTCCATCTTTTTTTTTTTTTTTTTTTTTTTTTTTTCTCATGACATCCCAAAATGCGTAAAATGTGGATGGAATCATAGCTACTGAAGACTTGATTAATGGTTGCAGAAAGTTCATCATCTGAAAGTTGCCACCATGCGGAATAAATGGCTTTTTAAATGTATTCCAATAGTACATTTATTTGTAATTATAATAATATTTTACAATATTACTTGTTTTACTGTATTTTCGAGCAAATAAATTATCAAAAATACAGCACAAACGACATAAGATCCAAAAATTTGCCTAAGAGACTTCTTACAAAAACAGTAAAAAATCTTACTGACCCCAAACTTTTTAACAGTAATGTACATTTACAGCCCTTCATGCTGCATGCTTACTGTAAACTTTCTGTTCTGTGCGTTGTATAGAAGGAGCAGCGTAATGCTAAGGAGGCAGGAGGAAACTACACACCCACTCTTACAGAGCAGCAGGTGTATGCTCAGGTGGCCCAGCTCTTCAAAAACCAGGAGGACCTCCTTTCAGAATTCGGCCAGTTCCTGCCAGATGCTAACAGTTCAGCAGTAAGTATTATGAAAACTGAAAATCATGGAGTTCGTGTAGCTTATTATTCATTAGCCTTTTTTCTCTTCTCTTCAGTTATTGAGTAAGACTACAGCCGAGAAGGCTGAATCTGTGCGTATTGAACGCGCAGGTGACGGTAAAGAGACCCCAGTCTAACCATAAGCAGAGTTTTAACCAGAATGGCTGTCAGATCCGCAGACACGCGGGGCCGCCCACTACGCCTCCTGTTAAGGTGACTTCGAGTAAAACTTTACATTACTGTACTTAAAGGGACAGTTCACCAAAAATGAAAATTCTGTCAGTATTTATTCACCTCAAGTTGTTCCAAACCTCAATGTGTTTATTTGTTCTTGAACACAAAGGAGGATATTTGGAAGAATGTTTTAATCAAACAGATCTCAATCCCCATTGACTTCCAGGAAAAATACATACTATGGTAGTCAAGGGGGATTGAGATCTGTTTGATTAAAACATTCTTCCAAATATCCTTTATGTTCAGCAGAACAAATAAACGCATAGAAGTTTGGAACAACTTGAGGGTGAGTAAGCGATAATAGAATTTTCATTTTTGGGTGAACTATCCCTTTAATGGCTTTTCTTTTACACTGTTCTTTTATACATATTATCAACCAATATTCATGTTCTTTTTTTTTTTTTTTAACTCCTAAACAGAAAAAGCAAAAGTTTATGGCAAAAGAATCGATGGCTGAGGCCAGCAAACTTGGAATTGGTGCTGAATCTCTCTTTTTTGAAAAGGTAATTGCTTTTAATATAGTCTTACAGTGATTTACAATGGAATACAAAGATAACTGCATTGTGTTGGTACAGTAAACATTACTAGGATTATAGTGAGTTGTATGGCTTACATGCTCTGCTCTCTTTTTAGGTGAGGAAAGCACTGCGGAGTTCAGAGGCTTATGACAATTTCTTACGCTGTTTGGTCATCTTCAACCAAGAAGTGATCTCACGGGCTGAACTTGTGCAGTTGGTCTTGCCATTTTTGGGGTGAGTGGAATTCAAATTAATTTAATCTGTGAAACATTTGCAGACTTGTAAGTAGCCATTGTTTAATTTGTTTAGATATAATTATAACTTAAACCAGTACGATTATTTTTGCTTGTTAAAATTGTAATAAATATTATGACCTTTTTCAAACATTTTTGCTTTTTTTGTTTATCAGAAAATTCCCAGAGCTTTTTACATGGTTCAAGAACTTCCTCGGCTACAGAGAGTGTTCCCATATTGAGAGCTTTCCCAAAGAGCGCAGCCACTGAAGGCATTGCAATGGAAATTGATTATGCGTCCTGCAAGAGATTGGGCTCCAGTTATAGAGCCCTTCCCAAGAGCTTCCAGCAGCCTAGATGTACTGGCAGGACTCCACTGTGCAAAGAGGCGAGATACACCATTCAAATAGTGGTATGTTTGTAACGCATGTTTGTAAATACAATTTCAATGTGTATGTACAAACATCACACAACAAAAGGGTTTTTTTCTGAATTCAAGGCTAACTCGGCACTTATAAATCTATTTGGAGGAAATATCAAGATTGCAGGTAGTTATATTAGGGGGTGTCTATATACCAGTATTGATGATAATCTTGATATTTAAAACTGAAAGACGTTACCTTGCCATTGTGGGTGTTTTTGTAGTCTGCAGGAAGTGCTGATCAACCGATAACACTCTTATTTTCAGTTTGATTAATTGGCCAAATTAATATTTATTTGTCTATAGATATAATAATATTGAAAATTCATTTGAACATGATAATTGTGTATTCAAATTGTGATATTGTGACAGCACTATGCTAATGTTGAATACTTCTCAGGTGTTGAATGATACATGGGTGTCATTTCCATCCTGGTCTGAGGACTCAACCTTTGTCAGCTCCAAAAAGACCCAGTATGAAGAGCATATATATAGATGTGAAGATGAGCGCTTTGAGGTAAGAAATAAAAAAAGCTTCACGGTCATGGAAATCGGTGTAATTGGATATTCAGTTTGGTGCTTAATCCAACATGTCATGTGTCATGCAGCTTGATGTGGTTCTGGAGACAAACCTCGCCACTATCCGTGTTCTGGAGTCTGTTCAAAAGAGGCTCTCGCGCATGTCTGCTGAGGAACAAGCCAAGTTCCGACTGGACAACACCATTGGAGGCTCCTCTGAGGTCATCCACCGTAAAGCTATTCAGAGGATATATGGTGACAAAGCTCCAGACATCATAGATGGGCTCAAGACCAACCCTGCTGTCTCTGTACCTATTGTACTCAAAAGGTCAGCATTAATGTTATTCTGACTCCTTCCCAGCAAATTCATGAAAACGATAAAAATGTCATACATTGTTGCTTGGAAAAGGAAAGGATTTGGTTTTAGAAATATAAATATTTTAACATTTACCTTGGTAATACCATTAGTTTTCTTTTGAGTATGATGTTTACAGCATAATATGTTAATGTGGTAATTATTCAATACCATATAGGGCTCCACAGTTTTTCAAATGAAGAAAAAAGTGCTCCATACTTTATCTAAAACATTTCTTAGCTACCAGTTCTTCCTTCTGTTTAAACCAATCTAAAGACTAAAGTCTGTCTAGTTTTTGTGAAAGTGAAGAATTGATGACCAAAATGTATTGCTAAATATAAAATACAAAGTTAGCTTACTTGCTACAGAAATAACAGTGTAAGTACAGTGTAAGTAAACCGACCCAGTACCCTTTAAATGGATTTCATGATTGATCATTGATTGATTGATTAATTTGAACTTCAGGTAGGATGTGAATGTGAAGAACACATGTTTTTGTCCACATTTTGATCCACTAAATTTCTAAATAACAAAAATTATAAAAACCCTAAAGAGTAACTTTTATTGTTCATAGGGTTGGGTATCGATTTTGAAATTTGAACAATTCTGTCATTCCAATTTAACTTCCTTGTTTCAGTTCGGTTTCTAACAATTCTCGAGTTTCGAATTCTTTTAAGAGGCAGGGTTAAACAATTTACAGCTAACCTTGCTAACCAATGGTCTTTCTGAAGGAAATACTTCCTTCTGAAGGAAATACTCCTTATGTCACAAAATTTGCATTTTGCGAGATTTGATTATTTTAGAAAAGTGAAGCCACACTTTGGACCGCCGACGTGAGCTACTCATGTTCGAACTCGCGTGTTATGCCAACACTTCCGGAGACGCTTCTTCGTTGGTGTTGTTCAGCGGTTTCCTTCTTCCGGTCGGCGGACTGTGAATATTAAAACTAGGAATCAAAATTTTATCTTTTGAACAATTCCGGAAAAAGCAAAAGTTAGTCCCTGGTTCCAATCGAATATCTGATTTCAATACCCAACCCTAATTGTTCCTGTTATTGCCAGTAAAACTTGTTTAACACTATTGAATATGAGATCTGTTATTTCAATGTGATTATTATGGCTTTTGTTCTTTTTTTATATCCAAGCAGCAGAAATATGAGATGGTAAACGTTTATGTATTGCAATTGGAAGTTTTTGTCAAATTGCACAAAAAAATTACTTTAGGCTTAGTAGTACCTTAGTAATTTACCATATTATTACTATCCTACAGCATCATTATGCACTTTTTTTCAGACAGGGAGAGCTGTCTTATTCAGTTCTTTATATTTCAGGTTTTCCTCACAGAATTCATTGTGTGTTTGTCTTCTCAGGCTGAAAATTAAAAGAAGAAGAGTGGCGAGAGGCTCAGCGTGGCTTCAGATAAGATCTGGAGAGAACAGAATGAGAAGTATTACCTGAAGTCTTTAGATCACCAAGGTATTAACTTCAAACAAAATGACACAAAGGTGTTTCGCTCAAAGACGCTGCTCAATGAAATCGAGTTCTTTACCGATGAGGTAAGAAACATTCTAAATGTACATACGCAAATATGAAAGGCATCCTAATTGTTGTTAGGTTCCTTAAAAGTTGGCTTTTCATCCACTTAGCGACAGGAGCAGGCATCTGAAGACAATGCCGCCCCTCCCTCAGGCCCTCACATGACCCTCATGTACGAGGACAGCCAGATCCTGGAGGACGCAGCTGCTCTCATCATCCACCATGTCAAGAGGCAGTCCGGCATCCACAAAGACGACAAGTATAAAATCAAACAGATCATCTACCATTTCATCCCCGACATGGTGTTCGCACGGCGTGGTGAGCTTTCTGATGTGGAGGAGGAGGAAGAAGAGGAGACCGAACAAGATGAAGACGGGACTAAAAAGCACAATGGGACGGACGCCAGCCAAGTCTAAGCTCCTCTTCAGCCATACAGCAGCTACCCAGCAGAAGCTGAGTAACTGTGACGATGCCTACAACCTCTTCTTTGTCAACAATAACTGGTACATCTTCCTTCGGCTGCACCAGATCCCTGTGCTCCCGACTGCTCCGGATCTACGGGCAGGCGGAAAAACAGATCGAGGAAGACTCCAGAGAGGGAGTGGGAAAGGAACGTACTGGGATTGAAAAGAGAGAAGAACGACAGCCCGGCCATCCAGCTGCGTTTGAAAGAACCCAGTAAGTTTCAGATTACAGAGCAGAACAACACTGTTCATTTAGCAAAATTAATTTATTCCTCCTTTCACTGGTTTTGTGTAAAGGCTGATTTATACTTTGCGTCAGAGCCTCTACGTTATAAACTACGCATTGGGTTTCATTCATACTTCTGTGTCTTTGTCCGTGTTGGCGCAGAATTACACATGCAGAGGGAGCATGTGAAACCCGGGGAGCGGTTCTAGCAGCCCAATCACAGCGCTTGCGATACGTGAAAAATTGATGCGCTGTTGCATATTTGGAGACGGTGCACGTACGCGCACTACACAGCCTACGACGTAGCTATGCCGTGAGTTCGACGCAGAAGTTTAAATTGGGCTTAAAGTGTCATGAACCCCAAACCAAATTTTCTGAGATTTTAACAGAGGTGTGTGTGTTAAACACCATTAAAGACAATGTTAGCATCTGTTAGATTTAATAGTAAGATTAAAATGGTTAAATTTGAATTTTTTCCGTTTTTTTTTTATCTTCCGGGTTTAAAATCTTCAAGTCCACGTCACAGGCTGTGATGCAGCCATGCACTGTGACTGTGTTGATGACTCATCGGTGTCTCATTATTAATGAGACTGAGTTTTCATATCCTATGAGAAGACACCGTCTCTTAATTATTCATGACATCACGTTAGGCCTGCACGATTAATCGCTTATAAAGTCGAGATCTCGATTCACCCTGTTCACGATTTATTTTTTAAATGACTTCAATTTAAAAATAAAAAATCAGCCTTTATTTTGAAACGTGTATAGCCTACAACAGTGTGTGTGTGTGTGTGTGTGTGTCCAGACTAAGAAACACTCATAACAGAAAGTAGAATGGGGATAAAAACAGAAGGCTGTCTATGAAGTAAATGCGTCTTATTAGTGGGAAACTGTGGTGCGCGAGCACTAGAAACGCGCAGAGGCACAGACTTTAAACAGACATCAGTGGAAAGTTTGTAGTTCAGTCGGATGTCAATGGCAAAGAAAATTAAAACGAGTAATCTAGCTTATTATTAACGTCGTTAACTGACGAGAGAGAGCGTGCACTTCTGTTGAATGCCGCTGGTTGTTCACGTCACGTGTTATTTGGATGAAAACTAAATCGTACATGTAAGTAAACTAAAACATTACCTGTTACCTGATTTATGTATAACGAGAGGTTCTCTAACGTAGACTCGCTGTATTCCGGACATCACAGTATTCCGGACACTAGACCGTTTCCCGCAAATTCTTTAAATAAACACTTAACGGTCATTGCATCTATATCCGTGTCATCTTTGCCTCGTCCTCTTGCGCTTCCAAACCAACCCAGCTTATAGTTGTTGAGATGTATGCGTTATATATTCGAAATGACTCTTTCTACCTGTCTGAAACACTAGTAGAAATTTACAGTACAAGAGTCTACGTACATTAGCTGCTACTGGGCGTTTGCAGGTCAAGAAGTTCAATGAACGCAAACATCCAAGAATACTGAATTAAATTGTCTTTCACTTCTTGCGCTCGTACGGATGAATTTACACAAAATTATGTAAAAATAAAGTCGTTTATAATAAACAAAGTTTACTAGTTAACAAAGTCGGATATATCTCAAGTGAATGTAAGTTAGCCATGTTCAAATGGGGTTCATGCGTTCGGTCTTAAAGGGCCAGGAGTTTAATAAAACTGCTGAGAGGTACCAAATACCAAATAGTCTACCCTTACAAAAAATATCCATCTATATTTAATTTATACAGTAAATAATATGCAATTTTTTCACATTTGATTACTTTATTTAAATGTATATCGATCTACTATTAAAACACTGTTTATTTAATTTGCAGCTTTTCTTTGTTCTATTTTTGTATCTATTTGTCCTATTTGTAATTCCTTTTATTCTTGTTTTGTTTTAAAGATTTACAAATTACAAATGCAGTGACAATTCAGGAAGCGGTTATAAAAGTCCTTGAAAGTCCTGGAATTTCATTTTACAGAATCTCTAAGAACCCGATTACACTTATGAGGAAAAAAACATGGAAAAATCGTGATATCAATTCTAAGCTAAAAAATCGTGATTCATATTTTTCCCAGAATCGTGCAGGCCTACATCACGTGGATCTTTCCAATGACAGACATGTGAAACTGTGATATTGCGTAGTAGATGAAAGAGACAATCATGGGACGCAAGTGTTTGTTTTCATGATGCAAAAGTCCAAGTGGGTTGAATATGTTTCCCCACGATGTTGGCAGGGCTAGACTCTGGCTCTGGACGATTGGTTTGCCATGAACCACGGACACATCTATACAGTCTATGATCTAAACAATAATGTGTGCCGCAAACAAGAGAGCTGTGAGAAGTGAAGAATGGTGGACTTCGCCTTTTTGACAACCAATCCAAGTTACGTCTTGCGAGTGATGTGGTACCAAGTCCAGAGGACTGTTCTATCCCTTCAGAGGTGTGTGTGTCTAAAATGAGAAGTCATCCACCTCCGCAGAGATCTAGGCTATGCACGGAACTTTTTTTTTTAGCGGAAAATTAATAATTTTCAAATGCATTTATAGTGTCTAACTATAAACCACTATATATTTTATAATGACATTACAATTATACATGTAGCCTACATTTATGTTTTAAATAGAATTACGATTACTGCAGGCTAATATATGTAGCAGGGGATTCAGTTACTTTTAAAAGGACAATAATAAAGTGTCGGTGTATTTCATAAGACTTGAACTTTGCCAGCTATATGAAAAAAATCGAGCATTTCTCTTACGCTTTACCACTGCTTTTAGTGACAGTCGATATGCATGGGACATTGGCGCTGACAGTGATGGCCATACTACACCCACTCCCCTCACTTCTCCTCACAGCTATCCACGCCCATTTAAGTTGCATTTTTCAAAAAGATTGTGAGCTCCACTTGAGCTGAAAGAGGGGGGTTTCATGACCCTTAAATGTTGAGAATTCATGCAAGGTGCGAGACGCACCCTAAATTTGTGAAGACAGGAGGATGTGTTATCACCAGTCTCTCTCAAGAGTCTTAACTCATGTTAGAGCTAATGATATTTCTCTCAGATTTGCCTGCAACCCACAGGGCCCTATCACCATGGAAACTGCTTGAATTGGCTGTAATGTGTTTGTTGGTAATGCAGTTGCTTGACTTTGATCAAATAAAATTGTCTTGTTTGTTTTGCAGTGGACATCGATGTTGAAGACTACTACTCTGCCTTCTTAGAGATGGTGCGAAACCTTCTGGATGGCAACATGGAGACATCTCAATACGAGGACCAGCTGAGGGAAATGTTTACCATCCATGCCTACATTGCCTTCACCATGGACAAACTCGTCCAGAGTATAGTGAGACAGGTAGGGTTTTTTTATTGTATTACTTGTATTGTCATTGTTATTTTGGCTTTAGCTTCCTTTTAGGCCCCATTATACTCACAGCATATTAATATTTTCATCGCTGAGGGTAAAAAGAAGTAACCTTTGCACTGCAGCGATATACAGTTGATCATCCCAATGCCAACCACACCACTGGGAGTGCTGTTTAGATTAGGGATGGCCATTTTTCAAAAATGTTGCATTCGAATATTCAGGCTCATAAAAATCGAATATTCGTTTATTTAAATGACGTTTATCGAAGAAGACATTATAATTTAAGTTTAATGTTTTTAAAGTTTACGATTAGGCAATATACACAACAAGCTTACAAGCTTATGTTAAAGTTTTCTTTTAGTTGAAAACAACAAACAGTAGGCCTATGTGTAAACAAAAAATATATAAAAAAACAAAAGCATTAATAAAAGCATGCTCAAGCAGCGCGAACAGAAAAGAAAAACGCCGATTGTGCCAGATATCATACAGAACGTACACACACACTCGACTCAGCATATGATTATCATTTATGTTGTTTGATGTTTATGTTGAGAAAAACAATAATATCCACATTTGACACTTGAGCCAGTAATTTATGCTCAAGTGAGAAAAGGCACAGTGCTGACAAGACTCTTCAGAGACTTAAAGCTACACTGTGTAACTCTTTTAGTTTATTCTTAGCTAAAAACACTTAGTTCTTTCAAAAATATATGTGCTTATTAATGTATATTTACTTCGTTTAAGTAATAAAGTATTCTCGTGAGTGTATAAGATGCCATAGAAAATACAGACGGGTAAGGGGTTCTAATGTCGGTCGCCATGTTGCCCCTCCATCTTGAAAGTACATTAGCCAAAGAGGGACATACCCGTTAATTCAAGCTTCACCTTTCACGTTTACGTTTGTGTTAACACTCATGGACGAGGTCGAACTGGAAGCCATGTTAGTCTTGTACTACATTGGCCACCGCAGGAGTTAAAACGAAATCGGAATTGAGAGAAACAGAAACTAATATTCCCTAGATGGTCATATACCTTTTCACCGCTAGATGGAGGTAAAAATCACACAGTGTAGCTTTAAAGATATCGATGTTCTAAGTTCTCTAACAACACTTTGCGTTTTCTGTTCTTAAACCGGTCTCCTCAACGAAACTTAAAGGATGTGTCTCAAAATCATTTTGCTATTAGATAAGTTATCATCTCGGATCACGCAGGGTCCAGCTGTGCTTACCTGCAGTCGTGAATGCAGTGATGGTCAGCGGCCTTTCCTCATTCGACTGTTTGGATTTCATTTCTCATTGTGGTGATGATGGTATAACTCGGATTAATGAATTAATTTGATCAAAAGTAATTCCATTTTGTAAAATCATTTAGTAAGATAGTTAGTAATACCAAACTTTGCGTGGCAGACGACAACTTTATGTGATCAAAGTGACACACAACTTGTTTAACACACTCCACAGCGCCACCCAGTGCATTTAATTATAACTGCGAGCTAGTGCTTGGGATTTAGCATGGATTCATTGCATTTACGGCCAGCAAAGCAACGTAGTAAAATTCAATTAGTTTTTTATTTTTCGAATAATAATTACAGATTAAAAATTTTAATATTCAAGCACACCCCTAGTTTAGATGTATATGTAAATACGTGCTTTCCTCTCAATAACAAAATAAACTCACAACAAAAATGAAATCAGTGTTAAAACGACAGTTAAGAAATCTGATCATAGCGATGTTGATGTTTGCACAAGCTCTCCAATGACTCTCGACGGACTGAACAGAGGAAATGAACCAGAGGATATGTCCACGTCAAAGAAAACAGAGCCTCAGAGCAGTGGTGGTTCCTGTGTGTTTACCAGTCGGAGCAAACTTTTCCGGAAAGTTTGCTTTGGCAGGCTGACCTCTAAACACACTCCAAAAGGAACTTGATTTCACAATTGTTCGTTCATCAATTTCCCTTGAAAACTGTGTCAGTGAGCATTTTCATCTCAACTAATTACTTTCTTTTTCTTTTTCAATTTCCCACAGCTGCAACATATAGTAAGCGATGAGATCTGTGTACAGGTGACTGATCTTTACCTTGCCGAGTGTACCAACAAAGCCACTGGTGGGTCCCTGTCCACACAAACATCCAGAGGCAGTGTTGAGACATCCTACCAGCGCAAAGCCGAGCAGCTGATGTCTGACGAGAACTGTTTTAAGGTTTGACTATCTCTCTACTTTACCTAGACACACTGTGTACTTCTATGGAGTGGTGTGGATAAAACTACCACAAAAGATTCACATTAAAGCCCAAAGTATACCATTTTTTTTTTACCCATACACCAGGGCACGTGTCCAGTGTGTGTAATGCATAAATCCACCATTCTCATCATTAGGGCGTCGTATAGTGACACTTTTGAAATTTCTGTAAATTTAACTCACATGGCACCCCTTTAGCGCTGTGATATAACATGCATAGTTTCTGTCTGGGT
This sequence comes from Hybognathus amarus, assembly GCA_030378365.1. Taxonomy (NCBI): domain Eukaryota; kingdom Metazoa; phylum Chordata; class Actinopteri; order Cypriniformes; family Leuciscidae; genus Hybognathus; species Hybognathus amarus. Next base: position 21,436 of record JAQIUQ010006539.1, read on the forward strand.
AGGTTTAGGGCTACAGCCATAGAGCCCTCTGGCCCATATATATCTGTGTCTGATATTGATGCTGAAAGGCCATGTTGGATGTAGACGAAATGTCAAAAGAAGTCAGTATATGACACCTTGGGATGTAGAATGGGCTGAAATATCGTTATCACATATGTAAGCGCATTGTGTACACTTTTTTTCTTACTAAATGTGTTCAGAATACAATACATACTAAATAATAAATATATTATGGTTAGGGCTGCAACAAAACGATTATTTTGATTATCGATTAATCTAACGATTATTAAAACGATTAATTGACTTAATCATCGATTATTTTGCCAGCTAATCATTAAGTTTTGAATGATTATTTCAGCTTTTTCAATTAGTTAAAACATTTGAGTTATACATATTCTTACTATAATATAAAAAAAGAAAATCAGTTCAGCTTTTGAAATAGTGGTTTTAATGAACTTAGAGCTGACTAAAACAGGTCATTACTCTTTAAGTTTAACTCAAATCACACACAAATGCTCTCTAAGCATTGTTTAATAAGCCCACTGCTTTTCAGAAAACTGAATGAGAAAAGGGTCATTACTCAGGACACAAAAAGGGTAAAATATTAATCTGCAAACCATTAAAGATATAAAATTACAATAGTTTTTTACATGAGAATTGAGCTGAGCAGAGATGTTCTCATTCACCTTTCAATTTAACAGAATGAAAAGAAAACTTAACCTCATGGATATTATTCCTAACATCTCTCTTAAGTTTTCATGATTATGAAACAAAATACAGGCAAGTAATAAGACTAATACCAAATAGTGTTACAATAATAAAAACAGCCCTGACACCTAAGCTTAATCAAGCTTTATTCTATGCAGAATAAATCATCACATTACTGTAATTATATTATTATTGATGATATTATTACTATTAGTAGTATTGCATGTATCTAATAAGATATCTACCCCTCAGTTTAGTAAGCTCCAGCTGGCAGGACACTCGACTTCTACCGGCTCCTCTTGTGTAGGGGATGTTTCCTCTTTAAGTGCTCCAACATGCATGTGGTGCTCCCAGTGAAAAGCATTTATTGCACATGACAGCATTGTTGGTTTTAAGTTTTGTAAAACTTTGCCAAACCTTGCTAGTTTGGATTCGTGCACTCATCATAATTCCTGCTGTTTTTTTCTTTTATCCGCACTTGCATTTATAAAGGGCTGCATTTACACTCTAGCGCCAAAGCGCTGTAGCGGTCAAATTTCGCAGATATTGCACGCCCCTTACATTAGGTCACTGTGAGATCAAACGACTACTCAACAACAAAGAAGTGTTTGTCGGACAATTTGTTTGTCGACGACAATGTCGACGTAATTGCGTTGCAGCCCTAGATGACGTCATAAGAATACTCTGTATGTGCAGCTTGCATACTGTATGCACCTTGAATGTTTTCTTCTTCCAGTAATTAGTTCTGTTCACAAAGTGGCAACAATAAACTTCAAGTTCGAAGACATGCTTATTACTCATTACTCAACTTCCGAGAGACAAATAACGCAGGCACTGGACAAGGGTGAAGCTTTCCAGTGTGCCTGTATTTGCGCACCTGATCAAATAGGATATACTTTAAAAGGCTACACATTGGGTTTTACGCATACACTAAAATGTTTGAGTCAAAATTAAAGTGTACTTTGGGCTTTTGTAGCTTCATGCAGCAGGGCTGAGTACTTCTCGAGTCCGGTCTTGGACTTCAAGTCCGCAATCTAGAACTGTTTTTCTATGGTCTCGTACTCTGTCTCGCATCTCGCTGGTATTTGGACTCTGAACTTGTCGGTCTTTGCCACTGGTCTTGCCAAAGATGGCGTTTGGCTCTGATCTGAAGTCCAAACATTTATGTATGCGTGTTCATTCATCACTAGCCTATCAGGGTAACGTTAACTTAAATGCCAATTAATCCCAACTTAGTGTCACTGTATCGCAGAGCCTGCCTTCTCTGTGCTGTCACTATAGTTACTGGGTGTTTGCCAATTCGTAATCGATTTCCGCAGTTCTCCCATTTATAATGTGGGATATTTCCGCTAATCGTAATCCACACAGATTATAAAATCAAATCATTCTTTTAATAACTATCTGCCAGACGCAATTACACAAACCGCGTGAGTGTTCAGCGGTGCCGCGTCTTCTCTCTCTCTCATGTGTTGTGGAAGGCGCATCAAGCGCTGCCGCAATAATACACACTCGCATTCAGGAGTTCGGGACATGACGAAATATGCTACCCTATCTACGCCAATACCGTAATCGAATTATTGCGGATTCGAGCGATTAAAAAGTGGCTAATTCGTAACCGAACTCTCACTCGGTACAAATTCCGGTACGCTTCCGTGAATAAAGCTTAACATTTACACGTCTTTTTAAAACTTACCAGTTTAACATTCAAAGTCATTTTAAACTATCAGTCCTTGCGCTCTCTGGGATGACTATGGGCACATTCATTGAAAATTCGCCTCAAGAACAGCTGGCCAGTAACAAAAGTCATTTTTCACGGATTAGCTATATTGCTTTAACACTCAAATTCGTGTCAATTTCGGTCTTTGTGAGTATAATGGTCTAAACATATTCGGTTTTGTCTTTAATAAGCATAAAACGCATGCCAGTATGAACAGAGAATCTATGCTCTTAGCTCTTAAAGTGACAGAAACCATATGTGTCGTTCATTAATTTTGTCGTCAAAACAAGAAAAGAGAGCTTTAAGTTAAAGGAATCAGGATTAGCCTATGTGTTTAATTTATTCAGGACTAAAATACTATCCAGTGTTATTTTCCATTTGATTACTTTATTCAGTTTCTGTCTATGAAGACTAGTGTAGACCTATTCAAAAACATTTCTCTTTATTTGTCTTTATTTGTATCTTTATTGTATTTATTTGTGTAACTTTTTTCAATTTAATTGACTATTTAAATCAAGCCTTGTGTTGTGTAAATTCTTAACAACATTACCCCATTGTAAAAAAATGCAATGAGCACAAACATTTAAGCAACATAAATTTAAAAATTTTGTTTGGCAAAAATGAAATTCAGGCCCTGAAGACTTTTTTTTCCTGTCCTGGACTTGGTCTTGACTTGGACTTTAACCTCTTTGCGACTCGGTCTTGACTTGGACTTTGAGCTAGTCCTGGTCTTGGACTTGTCTTGGATCTCGACAAAGGTGGTCTTGACTACAGCCCTAGTACGCAGTATGCACAAGAAGGGTGAAGTGGTATCAGTAGTATAGGGAAGATATTATGGTGTGTTTGTAGAAAGTGTTTTTGTTTTTGTACTAGAATTGTATTGACAATGACAAAGCTGAAGTCTCTGTATAGGATGGTTGTATAGGAAATGCTGATAAGATCTTTCTGTTGTTTTTTTTCAAGCAAGCCAATTGACCATCCGTCAAGCTATCGGTCAAAGATGCTTTATCGACTAAAATCGCTGCTTTTTGTTTAAATGACCGCATCTCTCAAAGTCACTGTTATCTGCTGCCTCTTTTCACCTCTGCTTTATTTAACCACTTTAGTTTGACCACACTTTTGTTTGTGTATCAGGGCTCCAGACTGTGACAAAATGGTCACATTTCGCGACCATTTTTCCTGCCGGTGCAAGCAGTTTTGTTAGAAATCGCACTGGTGTCAACACCACTTGGCCTAACTGATAAAAGCGACCATTTCTGTTGGATAGAACATTTGAGCACAAGCTCAGAACGGGTATTTGCAGGCTGATCTTTGATCACCTGACACGTTCCTACACAGCTGGAAGATCCTGTGAGAAAACGTTTGAATTTGCTGCAGCATTAATAACATCACAGTGAGATCTAGTGAAATTTGGCACAGAAATCTGTTATAAACCATATCAGATCAAACAGCGCTGACGTGGAAACCAGGAGGAACAATGTGCCATGAACGAACAAGTTATAAAAGGCTTTTTAATCCACAAATCGCCAACATTCACCATGGATGAAAAATAAAACTTTGTGGCAAACACTTTTATTTTATATTTTATAAAAAATAAATAAGCATGAAATTACCACTATAACTAGAAGATGAGGGCAGAGGAGCACTTGTTGGCTTCATAGGTCAATTTTCTCTGCATCTCAATTCATGCTCAGTGCTTTACTGGCAAAATTTTCAATAAACAAACATGTAATATTATTAGTAACTTACTATTAGTAATTTACTTATAAAATAGTAATTTTAACTCTCAATTCCTAACATCTGTAGAACTTGTTATCCTGGAGCCCTGTGTATATCAGGGTTTCCGCAGGTGTCTTCAAAAGTCTAAAAAAAATCTAAAATTACAATTTAAGGCCTTAAAAAGTCTTAAATTTGCTGAAGTATTGTGTTCTAGGTCTTAAATCATTTTAAACGGGTCTTAATTTTCCTGCGTCCATGTAAATCTCATTGAAATGTTCTCGCAGCGCTTTGGAATGTTTTTTTTTTTTAATTCCGTGATTGTAGTTCTTTATTTTGGTAGTTCAAATATAATTCGCTGTATTATGACTACAAAATAGACCACCATGCAACAGCCAATCAGTTTTGAGGTTTTGCGTTATTGGCGCGTATCTCAGATACCACAGACAGACATAAAACGGATTTTATTCAGCTATGGGGAAGTGGATGTTTAGCGATACTTGGCTTGAAAAATCTGAATTTTGGATCACATTTTGCTGATTTGGATTTTGCTTTTGGATCAGAGCCAACACTAAAAGTGGAGGTGCTCTGGGTTCTCCACACGGTGACAAGACACCAGTCCTACATTGTTTTAAACAATGTTTCCGATTGACATGTAAATCCTTCAGTTGCGGGAAAGATAAAAAGGCCTACATAACGTGCTTTGGAATAGGGGATTTTATAAAGACAGAAACAGAACTCATTTACAAAATCACGGGACAGTTCGTGCCTAATTTTCGATGAATGTTCAGTTTGAATAAATTAAATTCATTTGTGAATAATTTTGAGACTGCGTTTCCGTCGTACTTTTTTTTTTTTTTTTTTTTTGTTGTTGTTGTGATAAGTCTTAAATTTCATTCATAATGGTCTTAAATTTGACTTTGTGAAACCTGCAGAAACCCTGGTATAGATATGCATCCATAAAGCTCATAATGTATTTTTTTCCTCAACATTTTAGGTTAAAGCTTATGTGAATGTATAAGAAAAACTGCATCTTATAACTGGCTTTGACTCTTTCAATAGTTTGTTCAAATGAGTTTGTAAAAGTGCAAGATTTCATGTTGTCTTTCAATTTATGTGAGATCACATAGGCTGAATATATAATCTATTATAGTTGATAAGTATTACATTTAATTATTATGTGTGTATGTATTACAGTTACTGTTCCAGAAGACTAAGGGGACTGTGCAGCTGGCTGTGGAGCTGTTGGACACAGAGGAAGAGAACTCGGATGGACCTGTGGATACTGAGGTACGTGCCCAAGATTTGACCAACGCTCACAGCGGTGAAAAATTGCTTGACAGCAAAAGTTGTCCATAATGCATGTTTTTATTCACCAACAATTATGGCGCTTTCCATTTCCAGTACCAGCTTGGTTCGGCTTGCTTGCTCCGTTTTCTATAGCAGATAGTACCTTTAACTATCTCTGGCCAAACTATTTAAAAATGGCGGTGTTATTCTGGATACTCCATCTGGCACGTGCAATGATGAATAGTGACGATTCTCTCTGACCAATCAGCAGTCGGCATTGTTTTTATGTCACATTTTAGTATCGCCTAGCTCGCTCAGAACCTTGCTGGAGGAGATACAAAAAAGTACCTGAAAGCAGGTACAGGTATAACCTACACAGTGGAAAATCAAACAAGTTGAGGCGAGTCCAGTCGAGCTGGTACTGTGTAGTGGAAAAGCGCCATTAAAAAATAAAAAATATAGCACAACGAAATGCAAGAACACATCACCTTCTGATAGGTTCTTTAGGCTAAGACTATTAGAGGTGAGACACCAATAGTTTTGACCCACAAAATGTGCTATTTCAAGTTTTTAAAGCACTAGATCTGAAAACTGCTTTAAAATCATGGTGGCATGGACCACATAATGTGACATCAAAATGAGTGTTGCAATGCACAGACCAGTCATGATAACTTGCTACCAATGTAGTTGTCAGTAAACGTGGTACTTGTGCTATTCCTTTATATTCTGTGCTGTGCAATAGGCCTTCAGATGACTCGTCTCCTGAAGGCTGAGATCCATCTTTCAGAGGAACAGATTTCGCCATTTCTGCTGCGTCGCTGTTTCCAACAACATCTGGTACATCTGTGCCGCCTGCTGCTGCATGAGGTGTTGAGGGAAACAAGTTAAACAAAAAATTGTGCCATGTCCTTCTTGCTCTTTCCTGTTGCACTTCAGAAGAGAGGTGACAATGGATGTGAACCAGATATTGGTTTCTGAACTGTATGAACAACTGGGGTGGTTTTCTCACACTGGCTCTAAGAAAGGACATGCCATGACAAGATTATGCTGTTATTTAAATGAGCCAGTTATCACTATTTTTGGCTCAAATAATGGCCTACACAAAATTTCTGTCCGTCTTCAGTCTCATCATATGAAATTGGACACTATGAGGAATGGACGTATGAAAAAATGGACCCACAAAGGGACTAAAAAATGTGTCCTGGCAGATACTTATTTGTGCTTGGGATTTGAGAGAAGACGTCTTTTTGAGCACAGACCATTTGAGTTATTACTTCGTTACAGCACTTGTGGATGAAAAATTGTTGGTCACTGACTACAAGCTTTTTGTTGGCAACTCTTACACCAGCCTCTCACTCTTCAGGGAGTTCCTTCATAAATTAATTCGGGCTTGTGGCAATCTTTGGGATGCAGGATAAGTTTGTCCCGAACACCTGAACATGCTGCAAAGGAGCTTTCTCTGTGGCAGTATCCACTGGATCATAAACAACAAGGTGCTGCTTGATGAATGTAGGGATATGTGGGAACTACTGATCCTTCCATAGAGCCTACAGAGATTGTAGGGATGGTGACAAAGGCTACGTTCACACTGCAGGCTGAAACGACCTAATTCCGATTTTTTTTGCCCATATGCGACCTGTATCTGATTTTTTCATGACAGTCTGAACGACACAGATCCGATCTTTTCAAATGCGACCCAGGCCACTTGGGTATGTGGTCCAAATCCGATATGTATCCGATCTTTTGAAATGCGACTGTAATCTGAACGGCCAGGTCACATATATCCGACACGCACGTCATTGCACGCACCTGTAGCTCGCCAATACACTCCAACTCCAACGCGTTTCTGCACTGTTATGGGCCGCCGCAGACGTGTCTCTTCCCGTGACAGAGTTGATCGGAGGCGCTCACAAACATAATCGAAGGTGGATCTGGTCATTCGGAAGTTACCGATGAATTCTGTATCAGTTAAGCCAGTCACATCAGTATCCCACCACTCCTAGCTGCGACTCCGCACCCACACGCTTCTCTGTTTCATTTTCTTCTTAAAACGAGAAGATTGTGAGTGTGCTGGCTCTGTTGTTAATCAAGAGTTTTTGTCCTAACCAGACGCGACGGCGACACGCGAAGTTTCTAATTTAGAAACGGTTCCTATTTCTGCGACGTCGCGGCTGACAGAATGAAGAAATTATACTGGTTATGAGTACACATTATTTATTTTTAGTTCAAAATAGTTCACTGTGCCACAAGATAACGGATAATTTACCTCAGACTTTGAAATCATATAGCGTTCAAAATGAATTCTATGCAAACATACAACTGTATTTCGTAACAAAATTAGTCAGTGAGTATATTTTGTTGATGTTTGGATTTTTAATAATGTCGTTTCTTGATTTGATTATGTCCATATCCATTTCCAATACGAGTGCGGGCCAGCAGTGCGCTTTCACGCTGTTCTGAATGGTTGTGATTTTTGATCACAACGTGTGGCGTCTCACAGTCGCGTCACGTCTACTGTGGACAGACACACTTGCAGTCGCTGGAATTTTATCGCGTTGCGCGTAGTTAGGACACGGTGTAATATTGCTAAACGAGCTCCACTAGACATCCATTTAGCTACTTCCGCAAACAACAAGTGACGTCGTTGACAGTTGAGTACTCTTCTGCGCATGCGGGTCACTTCTGGGTCATTTCACGTTCACACAGGAGATCACAAAAGGTCGCATTTAATTGGAAATGTGAACGACCTTGCAAAAAAATCGAATTTTTTCAAAAAATCGGAATTGAGCATTAAGCCCTGCAGTGTGAACTTAGCCAGAGAGTGGACCCTAATGAATTGGATGCTGTGAAGTTTTACATGAAATCAGGCAGTGGTGTTGAACTGTTTTGGCCTTCAGCAGATTGCCAACATGAATGACCCACACAGAATTCTAGGGGACACTCATTGTCGCCCTTGCAGAAATAGGTTGTCAAAGTACATCTACTTCTGCATCAGGTACCACAGTTCCTCCTGGACTTTCTATATTCTGAAGCCCATCACTGTGTGTGTGTGCGCTTAACTATATTTTGCGGACACATTTGTACCCAGAAGTGAGCAAAACTTGACAAAATCTCTGTGTGTAATGTGTAAATCTGGTGTATATAAAGATTTTTTTATGTTAAAATGCTGAAAGTTTTCTGTGATGGGTAGGGTTTGTGTAAGGGGACAGTTTGTACAGTATAAAAACCATTATGTATATGGAATGTCCCCATTTATATAGCCAAGTAAACGTGTGTGTGTGTGTGTGTGTGATGTGAGAGAGAGAGAGAGAGAGAGAGAGAGAGAGACAAAGAAGCACTGTATACTTTTTAATTCACTTGTACATAATGTTTAAAAATATATTTATTGTAAAATTATACTGCAAAATAATTAGAATTGGTGGACTTTGTTTATAAAAACATGTTTCTGTTTTTATATTGTAACCACTTATTCAAATGTGTAGTTATTAAAGTGTTACAAATTAATGTAATGTTTACTTATTTAATGTTTTGGTTACATTATTTTAAAGTACTTGCACTTACAATGTACTTACCTAAGATAGTACTAGTAATATTAGTTAACTATATGGGTTAGGTTTTAGGGTTAGTACCTAGTTATTACATAGTAATTGTAATAATCATAGTAAGTACATAGTATGTACATGGGGAACAGGACTGTAAAATAAGGTTGGTTTTAGGGATGCTCCGATCAAGATTTTTGCAGCCGATACGAGTACCAATTTCTTGTCATGGTAATCGGCCGATACCGATTCCGATGCCTAATTGCATTAATATAAGACAAATATACAAAATGGAACAGTTTAATGCAGCCCATACGGTTTATTTTAACATTGTCCAATACTGTGGAGGACAAAATAAACATTTAGTCTCCTAAAATGGAGAAGTCGGATGTAGCTTAAACATCGTCCAATACAATACGAGTGAAAGTTGGATTACTAGTTACCGTTGCCTTTTTTGCAGTTGCCAGTTTTTCATATTCGCCATACAACTCGCAGTGGCTCGTTCTTAAGTGACGAATCAGGTTCGTTGTATTAAATGTTTTGGACAATGCTCATCCAAGTGAGATTTATTTGGAAAATACACGGCAAATAGCGTTTTTTTTTTTTTTTGTTTTCCAAAACATCGTAGTAGTTCCACACCGCGAAAGACAACTGCGTGCCAAATAATTTAATTCCCCACACATATCATACGTCCTCACGCGTTGACGTCAGTCAAATCGCGATCGGTTTGTAAGATCGGCAAAGTTACAGTGAGTAACTAATTCGAGTCATAAAATGTTATTATCAGCCGAATCGATCGGAGCATCCCTAGTTGGTTTTATTTTTATTTGTATTTTTTTGTAATAATGTCACTAGATTTGCTCTTTTTACATTGAATGTGTCCGTTTTGGGTTTGTGCTCCAACAAAACAACTGAAGATGTGAAATATATGAAGTTTTTGCATAATAATAATGAAAAACAATACACAGAATTGTCACTCAAAGGGGATATCCTGCCGATTATTTTTGTATTCAGCTATTAACACTGACTCTTTATCCTGTAAGAGTAACCTTGAATGTTTCTGTGTGTGTTTCAGCGCTGGCCCGACTACGTGGAGCGATATCTGAACACCAGGCTCGGCCTCTCCAGAACTTGCGAGAAGCACCTGTCCCAGAAGCCTGTGTTTCTACCCAGGTGAGGCTCAGCCAAGTACACCCATCTTTAGAGCCATGAGTCCTTACACTTGCCCCCTTCCCATCAAGCATCAACTCAAGACAGGAACATGCCAGGAATGCTTTACGTAGTCTTGGGAAAATGTACTGGGAGTAACACTGTACGAGTGCTGCCTGTTTGTAATCGCCTGGCACTTTTTTTTATTTTCTTTTTTTTCCTACCCAAACACACATGAGCTCTCTGCCTGCTTGCATTAGCACTTTACTGAGAATTTATTTTAATGAAAACTCATTGTTAGGTTGTTTATCTCTGCTCAGATGTGGCCACAATACAGTCATATTGGTTATTTTATGCTTATTTATGAATTGTACGTATGGTGTGTTTGTGGGAGATGTGTTGCAGAGGTGTCATCTGAAATTGTGTGCACCCTTTTTTATTTTAGGGCATATAATAGTGGTTGAGCCTTTATAACACGTTTAATGAGGTGGAAAATTCATTTTGTTTTAATGTTTTTCATCTGAGAAAATGGAAGATGTTTTTAAATGCCTGCTCTTAACGGGGTTCGGTTGAGTCATCATTTTCTTTGGGAGAGACTGAAGACTGCATTTAGATAAGACGACCTGAGCGACTCTGTTCAGATCTGTACTTTTTTCCTTTGAATAGTTTTCACAATCTTTTTAAAACGGCCCACTCTTGGGTTTCAGAAACGTCTTTGCTTTCTCATATAAAGTGTGGTGTGGTCTGTTTGTGTAATTCTATTCTCAGATATATTTCTGTATGTAACTTGATTTCATTCTTGTGTGTAAATGTTTTTTATAGTCAGAGATTTGAGTGAGTAGACCTTGTATGCTGAGATCTCAGAGATGATTCTTTCTTCGAGCTTGTATTTGGGTTGTCAGTTTACAAAGTAGTGCTGTGACTCGAAATTAAACTCACCATGGTCTGACACAAACACGGCTGTATTTCAGAGAGGGGCTTGTCAATAAAAATCTGGTCTGGATTTTATCCTCAAATGTGCGTGTATTTCTTTCCAACAGACGTTTGAGCTCTAGCATGGGAAGGATGATTGATTTGCTTGTTCTTTTTTTGTTTTTATGCATGTTTTATGTGCAGTGCTGAGAGATGCTCTTGATGTCTCCCATCCAGATTCAGACAATCAATTGCTTTTTTTTGATTGATTCATTTCTTTTCTGTGTATGTGCAGTGTGAGGTTGTGTAGCGTACATTGCACCACTGTTTTTGCTAAGATAAGTAATGCAACAAACATTTCTAGTGCATGGTCATGCAATGCATAATGCACAATGTCAACCCATATCCTGGCTATTTAACCTAATTCCCTACCTGGTTTCTTTTTTTGTGACGATTGGCTAGTTTCTTTAAGTGAAGTCCTGAATTCAAAATAAGAGTCATGGTTTCTATGCCCATTCACATCTGTAACCTTTGGTAAGTACACTTCTAATTTTAGTCTTTAATTGAAGCAAGGAAATTAACTGTCCGGTTTCTATTTTTTTGTTTTTGACTTTTTTTTTTTTTTTTTTTATCCACCCAAAACCTTGATTTGGCACTTGATCAATATGAATTTGCCATGGATATGAGTTTTCAATGGAAATAATCGTATTTGTTGATATTTTTATGATATCTATTAAGGCCAAGGTGCACTGTAGACAGTTGCATTGGTGCATAATTTCTCTTTTAGATTAGGATCTTCCTCTCCTTAAGCTGTCAGATACTGAGCTTTAACATGTTTGAAAGCATTTGTACTAAATTTAAGAAAGTTTCTTGAAAATGAAACGATGTGCCCTTTTCTTTTTTTTAAGGAATCTAAGGCGAAATCCGGAAGTGCCAGAAAGGTCAAGATGTGCAGATGAGAGAGGTCAAAGAAACAGCCAAGAAATCCTCTGAGGGCGGCGAGGACTCGAAGATGGAGTGCATGTTTAAGCTCAACTCCTACAAGATGGTGTACGTCTTCAAGTTCGGAGGACTACATGTACCGACGCACTGCACAGCTGAGAGCGCATCAGGTATATAGATGATAGAGCAGTGCTTCTCAAACTTTTTAAACTTTAGGGCTCCCCAATGTCCAACACAATATTTGAAGGCCCCCTTAATGAATCAGAAATTTCCTCTGTAATCTTGTAATATTAAAATGATTATTCGTATTAACAGAATTCGAGGAGTGTTGATATTTTAAAAAAATAGTCCACCCAAAAATGACTGACTTACTTCCATGGAGACGTAAAAGCAGATGTTTTGAAGAATTATGGAAACTGTACAGTTTTTGTTCCCATTGACTTAAAAAGAACAATGAGTCAATGGGAACTGAAGCTGTTTGGTCCTCAAAATATCTTTTCTAATCCACAGAAGAATGTCTTATAGGTTTGGAACAACATGAGGGGGAGTAAATTGTGACAGAATTATAGTTTTTGGGTGGATTAACCCAATAAATTTAGTGATTCCAGAATGTTAAAGGGATAGTTCACTTTGAAATTAATTTTTGATATGTTTTAGCTTACCTCAAGGGCATTCCAAGATGTGGGTGTCTTTGTTTCCACAGTATTTTCAATTTTGATATTTTTAGGTCAAACCGTTCTTGTCTGTTAGTCATATAATGCAGGTTTAGGGGTCCAGCCTGGGTTCACCTCAAAGAGCATGCACAGAGAAGTCAAAATTAAACATGATTTAATGACTCGTAAATTTAAGTACACATTGATGACCTAAGACACGAAACGAGCGGTTTGTGTGAGAAAATTAACAGTATTTATATCGTTTTTACCTCTTGTAACCACAGCCACGTCCAACTGATCTGAGGGCATGCCAAGGCATGCCGTATTTGTCTGCACAAGCGCCAGAAGTGATATCTCGCTCGTGTACGTCACTCATTGTTTACACAGAAATTTCGGAAGCCTTATCTTTCATTGTGAAGATCTAAACATATTTAGATATACAGGAAATTGCAATGGAAGACGATTTCGATACATCAACAGACAACGCTGAATTTGTTCCGCAACCGGTCAAGAGATTACGTCCGGCGCTTTCCAGCGCTTGCGCAGACCAAAGCGACCGTGCCCTCAGAGTACGTGGTTGTGGTTACAAGAGGTAAAAACGATATAAATACTGTTCGTTTTCTCACAAAAAAACGCTTGTTTCAGTGTCTTAGGCCGTCAATGTGTACTTACATTTACAAGTCATTAAATCGTGTTTAATTTGGACTTCTCTGTGCATGCTCTTTAAGGTGAACCCCATAAACCTCCATTATATGACTGACAGGCAAGAACGGTTTGACCTAAAAATACCAAAATTGAAAATACTGTGGAAACAAAGACATCTACATCTTGGATGCCCTTGAGGTAAGCTAAAATATAACAAAAATTGATTTCAAAGTCAACTATCCCTTTAACGATTCTAATTAGGGCCCGAGCACTTAACGGTGCGCAGGCCTCTCTTGAAACTGTTAGGGTTATTTTATTTTATTTGTATTTTTTTTTTGCAAAGTAAGCACCATTTTCACAGCCGCAGCATGCTCAAAAACTCCCCAAATTCGGCACGCATGTCAGGACTGGTGAAAAATTTTGTATTTTGTGGGTTTCGCGGATGGGCGTGGCAAAATGGCTCGTTAGCGCCACCTAGAACCCCTAGAACCAGAATTTGAAAAAAATTAGCCCCTCTCACGTTCAAACCTACATGCACTAAATTTGGTGGGGACGTGCATCATACCAAGACGCACAAAAAAGCCTTTAGAACCCATACCCTAAACTCGACAGGAAGTCCGCCATTTTGAATTTGGCAGCCATTTTGGGACGATTTACACACTCCGTACTTTAACAAAGTCAATGATTCGCTATGAAACAGGAAGTTGTAGTAACTTGGCTGTAAATGCCCAGATCTGCACCAAATTTTACACATTTGACAAGAGTCCCGCCCTGAACAAATCTACATGCCGAGATTCACCCACAGTCATAGCGCCACCTGCTGGCAACAGGAAGTGACATTTAACGAAGCAGCCCCTGCCGCACGTTTGACCTACATGAATGGAATTTCTGTGGCACATGGATCATGTCAACACAAAAAAGCCTCTTGGAGCAATGCCCTAAACCCAACAGGAAGTCGGCCATTTTGAATTTTACGTCAATTTTTGGGTCATTTGGATGCATAGCAAATTCACAGCCGCACCGACTGAGCTCCAGAATATGCAACGCGGCCGTGCTCACATTCCGACGTGCTACAGGTGTGAGGGCCCGCCCAGCATTTAATTCTGTATGTTCTTATTTAGAGGCAAATATGATTTCAATTCGCATCTTTTTTTTATTTTTTTTTATTATTACAAATGTAATTGCAGTTAAGAATCAGTGTGATAAAGGAATTTGTTTGGAGATGTGTTACAATGATTTCATTTCCGTTTTTCAGTCTCACCAGCGAGTAAGCACTCGTCTGCATCAGCGCTTTCAGGCGTGGCTGGACAGGTGGCGGAAAGATCACGTGACCAGCGAGATGGCAGCCGCCACGCACAAGTGGCTGATGGGAGAGGGCCGGGAGGGGCTACTGCCCTGCAGAACGTTCTGCGAACCCAAGATCGTCCACTTCCAGAACATCAACAAATATAAAGTCACCTATGGCACTACATTGTAAAGCTCAAGTTTTCAAAACAAGGCGGGGCTTTTACCTCCTTTTTATGTTGTTTTTATGATGACTGAAGTAGCACTGAAATTAAAATCGGACCGTCGTTGAGTTCTTTGAAGATTGCTCACTTTCTTTTTTTATTTTTACCTTTTTAAATTTTTAGATTGGAGTCTAACAACCCCCCATTACCCCTTCTCCCTGGACTTTATACCCAGTTGGTAATTGTCCTTTAATCATGAGGGCAAGAAAATGCTGCAGCTCTTGCCAGACATTCGTTTCATTCTCAATAAGAATCACTTTTGTCTTTTTGAGAGGCTTTTTGTGAAAAGGGTGGTTTACAAATACAGGTCAAATCCATGCCCATTTGTATATCGTTTTTTATTTTTCATCTCCTCAAGGTGAATAGTAGTTTATTATTAATCTTTTGTGGTTCACTTAAACCACACATGTTTGAAAAATGAGAGAAAATGTCTGATGAAGACATAGAATCTTGACTCTTGAGTTTTTTAAAAAAAAAAGCCTCTGTGTTTGGGGCTACGCAGCTAAACCAGGAATGATGATGTGAATTTCCCTCGTCTATTGTTCGCAATATACATGAAATGTAATTAAGGTCTCTTTTCACTGGTTAATTACAGCACCATTAATGAAGGTATTACTGTTAATTAATAGACATCCAAGATACCAGCCACAACGTGTCAATCAGGAACACCAGAATAAGTACAGTCACAAAAGCTCTTGTAATGTAAATACAATGTGTGTATATATATATATGCCTGACTGTTTATATTCAGACAACCTTCACTGTTACGTAGTTCAGCTCTTAGGCTTCCTTATCCGCGTCAGTGGAGGAGGCTAATGCTGGGATGTTAAGAAAACACTTTGAATATTCTTACCAAAGGGAGTACTTGTTTAAAGTGTTTTGTCTGGTCACTCTGTCTCCTCTCTTTATGTAGTCACAGAAAATGTTCGTTTTGACATCTGTTGTTGCAGATGTTGTATAGGATCATTTTTCGTGACGTTATATTTGGCCCTTATCTGAACTTGTATTCAAATTTGTGATATCACTGCCTGTGTTCTGAGTAGAACTTAGAAACGATCCTGTTTGGTCCCATTTTGCCCTCTTATAACGGAGAAGTCTGGAAATGTAACTTGGGGCACATTTGTGTGTGCTTTGAGGCTTTGGTTTATGCAGACAAATATGTAAAACATATTTAAAGAAGGCAATGATGGCATGTTTCTATGTTCTTATGTACAGCCCTTTTATATTATTACTTATTGTTTTAAAGATTGAAATAAAACAGAATTGTAGTAGATTACCCTGCCGTATGTCTTGCTGCGATCAATAATGCATGCTTGTTTTCTCACTGCATTACGTTCACATGCTTTGAATATGTGAATGCATAATTAATGTGCACTGAAACGCACAGTGTTGTTGTTCCACACTGGCAGCAGAGGGAGCGTTGGGACCGTCTCCTGGTGGACGAGTGTAATAATGTTCTACACTGAAATGTGACTTTAGAGTTAACTTATAACATTACTCGAACTCTCATTATAACACTGAAGCCTGCAGTTATTCATTTGCATTGCTGGAGTTCTCATGTTAATTTTAGATTTTAACACCAAATCGAGTAATAAACGTTTACAGTGAAATTTAACAGAACAGTTAATAAAAAGGGGTGCTGGTTCGATATGCCTCATTATTCACTTAAGATTTGACCCTGCATTATAGTTAGTCTCTGGAGAAATTGGTCATAAAAGGCTCTACAAGTCCATAACTCTCAGAGCATGAAATGAAAACATGTTTTTAATGATAGATGGAGAGTAGCATTCCAACACTTTCTTTTGACCCTTGATTCTTTTACAAACTATTAGCCACATGTTTGTTGTTTGCATTTGCAAATGTCTTATTAATGAGTTTTCGTATTTTGGAGAAAAAAAAAATGATTACGTGTGTATATACAGCACATTCTCACCACAAGGCATCATATACTGACGCTTTTGCCAAAGCGTATACATCTAACGCCCATGCCACCCTTTAGCGTCAAATGAGATGCTTCGGTTATGGGTTGGTTTAGGTCTGGGGTAGGGTTAGGGTTAGACCACTAGGAGGCGCCTTCTGGCCCATATATATCTGCGTCTCATATTGACGCTAAAGGGCTGACGAGCGTGTGCGTTGGATGTATCCGTATTGGCAAAAGCGTCAGTATATGACACCTTGGGCAGAGAGACGGGCTGGCATATACGTGGTATTCCAGCCCGTTCTCATCCTTTAGCGTCACATAGGTGACGCTATATGACAAAATGGCGAAATATACGCACATGCACCCTTTATCGTTAATATAACACGCGAACCCAAGGCATCATAAATCCTTTAGCGTAATGTCAGACTACCCTACCCCACACCTAAACCTACCCATCACAGCGCGTGTTATATTAAGCGATAACGGATGCCATGTGCGTAGTATAGCGCCATTTTGTCATATAGCGTCACCTATATGACGCTAAATGATGAGAATGTGTTGGGTATTCCCTATGTTATGGGAACCAAATGTCCCCCACAAGGATAGTAATACCAGTAAATTTTGACCATATGGGGACTTTTTTATGAGGGAACACAGCTTATAAATCATAATTAAGTCATCTAAAAATGCAGAATATTTGGGTAGGTTTAGGGGTAGGGTTAGTGTAAGGGGACAGTTTAGTATAAAAACCATTATGTCTATGGAATGTCCCAATAAAGAGAGAGAGAGAGCATGTGTGTGTGTGTGCGACTCTTTGTCAAATTCTGAAGACTCAAATAATTGCCACTGATCAGAGAAATAAATTACATTTTAAATTATTTTACAATAAAAGTTACATGAACGCTATTAATTATCTTTCAGTAGAATTGCTTAATATAAAAAATACAATCACATCATAAACAAGTACATGTCTTTATTATTTCATGCACTGGTCAGAGACTGAAAAAGAAAGTAAAGTAAATTAAGTTCTTGAGACGTGGCTGCAATCGTAACTGTGCTAAGAATGTTTTATCAGATGTAACCATGAATATAATAACTAACAGCAGGATCACTCAATTCCCCAACATGTGCGGCCCTCCCCAAGGGTCCTGTAGCCCACCACTAACACTGTACATATAGGCTATAATTAATAAGAAACATTATAAAAATGAATCTAATGATTAATGCACACAAATGGTTTCCAACTTAGAACAGAAGAAAGTATCAACTAACAAACCACAGTGCAAGTTAATCATGAACAAAATGTTATTCCTTCAAAGCTGCAAGTGCCGGAATATCCCTCCATCCAGTTCATCTCGGTGTTCATTCCCGTACATAAATCCGTGTGCACACCACATCGTCGGCCCCAAAGGTCTGAGCAATGAAGACAAACAGAGAGAATGCCATGAACTCAGTCATTCTTTCAGTGTTATTCACAGTTCATTTCGTTTACCATGATTCATTTGCAGTCATAAAGACACCCTTAAAATGAAGGTACAAAAGTTTAACTTTTGTATGTAGCTTGTTGTTGCATCACTGAAATGCTTTGACCCATGTATTGATTGAATTAAGAGGAAGTGCCTCTGCCACACTGTAAAAATGAATATGCTTTATCTAATCAATAAAATTGTGGCAACAGATTACAAGCAATATTATTAATTAGGCAAGGCAAGGCAAGTTTATTTATATAGCACATTTCATACACAATGGCAATTCAAAGTGCTTTACATAGAAGAAATTAAAATAATCAAAAGAAATCAGAATAATTAAAACAGTTTAGAATAAAAAAATAAAAATAATGATAAAAATAAAATACAGTAAATTAAAACAGTTTAGAATAAAATGAAGTACAGTAACAGAAATTATTGAATTATTGAAATTATTTGTTCAAATTAATTTGAACAAATAAGAATTGAGTAATAATTAATCAAATTATTCCTTAAAAGTTAACCATTTAAAATGAGAAAAGTTTACACCAAAAAAATAAACAAAAATATCTGAATAACAGACAGACGTCAAATATTAATTATTTTATCTTAATTTTATATTGCCAACATTGAAGACATCTGATGTTAACAAGCAGAATCACTGAAGGAGAAAACCGTAATTTTGAAACAAACACTGATCACCATAATGGTGACTTAAAAGTACTTTTTTGGTACGTTTTTCTCATTTTAAATGGTTAACTTTTAAGGATTATTCATATTAATTATTACTCAATTATATTCTTAAATTTTATTAATAATATTGCTTGTAATCTGTTGGCACAATTTTTTTTGATTAGATAAAGTACATTCATTTTTACAGTGCATTTACGAGTTTGAAAATCACACCAAAACAGAACTAGAGCAGCTGACAACACCATACACCATCTGCGCTCCAGAGACTGAAGAGACCAGGACCACCTCACACACTCTTTTAAAAAATGGTATTAGGACAGGCCATCTGGTGTGTGTGTGGCTGTGCCGTGGGAGACATTAGAGAGAGGAGTGTCAGGCCCCTACACACCGCCAGCATTCCTACATGTAACATGATCAATTAGACACATTTGCAAAGTATTTTCTGGGTCACTGCCAGTAACTTTGCTCCATGATGCCAGCTTTTTGGTAACTTGTGGCCATTTTTACACAAAACACACATGCATTAATCATTAGGGTAAGGAAAAACAGATAAAGATGAAGGAAAGTTTAAGTGAGCCATTTATAATGAAGAGAGCTGCAGTGCATAAGACAAATGGTTTATAAGACTAACACATTAATTTCAATAAACAAAAGCGCAAATGCCATTGTGTATGCAACGAGACATATTTAAAATAAGCTGCAGTTGGTCAAATACTTTGGCATGATTATTCAGCTCGTGACAAAACAGCTGGTCATGTATGGAAAGATATGTGTGGAAAGAAATTGTGATGTGAGTCGGCTGCATCACCATTTCACTGCTCTGCCTAATAAGACACAGATGACTTCAACAGTAGTTAGTTAACATTAGTTAATGTGTTAACTAACATGATCTAACTATGAGCAAAATGCCTACATGTGTTACAGTATTTATTAATCTTTTAATAAATGTGTGTTAATAAAAATACAGTTGTTTATTATCTTGCGTCATGTATGCCACCAACTGTGTCAAGGTCCATTAGCGCATTAATGTAGACCAAAAATAAGAGTTGTGCTGTGGTCCAGCGTATTTCCCTGTTGAGGTCATTTATTTAGCAATAACCTTCCATGAATAGGAGTACAAAGGACCTGAAATGGCCTCTTAAATCACTTTTTCAACAAATGTGAAATACGTGCATTCCAGCATTAAACGTGCCGTCGGCAACATTTTTTGATCATATTCAGTGAAATTGACACTACAAATTGACACTAAAGTGGTTTTAAAAAAAAAACTTTTTAAAAAACCGAGCTTCTAACTCCACCTGGAGCGTGTTATTTGTTTTGCCGGTTCATTGGGTCCAATCAGCGCAGGGGAGTGTGAGATATGTCAATCAAAGGCCGTCCACACGCCACCTGCACCTCTCGCGCAAGTTACAATCGGATCGCAATGAAAGATGGAGATTTTCGTGATTTATTTGGGTTCAAGCTGGATGCAGAGTTCGCAACATTTCTTCTCGACAGGTAGGCTAATTGCGCTTTATCAACCAGTTACTTTATGTCTCAGTGTTACGTTAGTAGCCTAATATAAGTAACCTATGTTTGCCCAAAATGTGTTGGTATGGATAGCTTACGTTAGCACTTGTTGGGCAGTGTAGTTTGCTTTGTTTGCTCTGAAGTCCGTGTGAACGTAACATTAGGTGTATAAACATGTCTAGATGAAGGAATAAAGTTCGGCTTTTTGGAAGAATGTTGATGGATGCTGATGAGACGGGCGCGTTCACAGAAAAGCTGGTGCTCTCACACTGACGAGCACGAACTCTGGGATATTCGTTGATAGTGGGGAGGGGCATGAGAGTTGTAAACATTCAAAATTTAGAATAAATGCATACATAAATAAAATACACACATACAAGTAATATAAAACTATGCAAAATAAGTCAAAGAGCTGCAAATTTAGCTGTTACTCAGTACATTTTGTAGCACACCAGGGTGACTAGAAACATGAAATTGTCTTGCTATGACTTTCACAGAAGTACAAATATGAGGAATCAAAGGCCAAATTCCCTTAATAATTCTTCACAATGAGTGAAACCAAAGAATATAGTTCTGATGTGCAGCAAAAGATTGTGGAGCTTCACAAAAAAAATTAAAATACAAAGTGGCTGTAAGAAAACTTAAAGGGTTAGTTCACCCAAATATGAAAATTAAGTTATTAATTACTCAGCCCCATGCTGTACCATGTTCATCTTTGGAACACAAATGAAGATATTTTGATTAAATTAGAGAGGTGGATCACTACCACATAGGCACCCTAAAGGGATTGAAACTGACGGCCCAGAAAGTCATTGAAGAAAATGTTTAAAGTCGGCATGAAATCAAATTTGACAAATCATTCTTTTTATTATGTATAATATAATATTGTAGTGTTCATTATAAATGATTTATTGGTGCACTTCATGTACCCTTATAATCTTTAATCAAATACATTACCCATCCCTCCCCCATCGAAACGACCTCTCTCTCTTTTGGTCACGTGGAATGACAAAAGGGTGTGGCCAGATCTGATGAGGGTGCGGCTGTCGGTGCACCACCTCTCAGAGAATCGCATTCAAATTGTTTGCAACGCCCAACCTCCAACGATCCAATCAATTCCCCGAAGGATGAAATCAAGCCCTGCCTAAATTTTTTTTTCTAATTTCAGAAACCGTTTCACTTGGATATACGTCACGACAAGGAAAAAATGACAATCTCAACTTCCGTTTTCACGCCGACTTTAAATATTCCATGTGACAACAGTGGCTCAACTATAAGTTTATCAAGCGACGCGAATACTTTTTGTGCGAAAAACAAACAAAAATTACGACTTTATTTGACTATTTCTTTTCCTCCTTGTAGGCCTGAGACGAGAGTTCAAGAGATTTCCATCGCGCATGCAGCATTATTTTTGTTGTTGTTTTTTTCGCACAAAAGTATTCTCGGCGCTTGATAAACTTATACTTGAGCCACTGTTCGGTAAATGGTAACAATGTTTTGGAATATAGATGTAAGATTGGTCTCGTTTCAAAGAAGACATTTGGCAGATTTTTGTAGAAGTGAAATAAATTAAGAAAGTAAAACAGAAAAAAAAACGTTATAGTGGTTTATGAAAATGTACAATGTAAAAATGTTAATTATTCATATTATATATGAAATATATTTTTTCAAAACCTGGGCGACAAAGCCAAAAATCTGAACAAGTTTTAGGTTGATATCTCAAAAAATGAGTCGCAGTACCAAACTTTTTCACTAGATGACAACTAGACTCCATTACTGCCCATATAAGGGTGCCTCCATTTCCATATGTGTTTTGAGTGATATGAACCATTATTTCCACAGTTTTCATACAATTTATGAAGTAGAGATCCTATTCAGAAGTAATATGATAAGTTTGGTCCTTTTTTTCTAAAATAATTGAATAAATGCTATCGTTTGAACTCTTGGCATGAAAACAAACTAGGGTTTCTACCCTTCGTTCATGACTTTTCATGTTATCATGGTATCACCATTTCAAAATAAAGGTCTAAAAACGCCTTAGGAGTATGAAAATATTCTAAAATAAAAACATTAATAACATTTCCACATATGGAAACTAAAGATTGTAAGCTTTCAAATGATGTTTGTCAAGATTAGTTTAGGTTTAGTATAGGATATTACTGTTTTAAAAATGTAATGGATTTGGGCCAACCGGTGGGCCGGGGACAAGGACACTAATTTTCTTTGTGAATGAATAATGTATCGTAAATAAATGTTCTTCCTTGAAATAAATAGTACGTAAGTCAGGACAATGTTAAATTCCCATAGAGGCAGGCAGAATTTTATTTTTAAAGGCCAGTTATTTCATGGATCCAGGACATACAGGACATGATAAAGTTCCCTTGCCTTTGGAATTAAAAAGCCCCACATCATCACACACCCTAGAGATTGGCATGGTTTTATTTCAGATTGCATTTGCATTGAGATTATCTTATGGAAAGTACCCCATGTCAATCTCTAGGAATGGTGAAGGTTTCTATGGGAATTTAACATGGGTGTCCTTATGCAGCCTGTATTTTAAGGAAGAATATTTATTTATTTACCTTAGTTCAATTAGACATCGACGTAGCTTTTTTAACCGGTCCGTGCCTTAAAAACCTTACTGGTGTGCAGCTTGAGACCAAACGATGGAACTGACATATTTTAAGATATGTTTCTTTTTATGCATTTTGGTCTGGGACTGAGGCTTAAGCCTTGTCTGTGATTATCACAAATAGTTCTCACAACAAAAATATGATGTTTGTGCTTCTAATGCTTTGAAAAAAAGTATTGGCATACTAAAGTGTACTGCATTTTGCTGAAGAGGTTACTGAATAAACCATAGTGAGCGAATTCAAAACCAGGCCTCGGTCATAACTTGTGTTGTATGAAGCCCTTGTGAACTTGCCTACACTTATCAAACTACGTATAAAAAGCATGAACTTTGTCATGGCTTGACTTTCAGCAAAACTGCAGAAGATCCATGTGATCCAGAAATGAGTGTCACACAAGGTTAGCTGCTACTGTGTCACTGAATGCTTATTTTCATGGCACATATTTTCAGTGACCCATGTGAAGAATGGTAAAAATCATTTCACAGTGTTTCACCATCACAAGTCTTTATGAAATCCGCTTTAAAGTTTACAACAGACACTAAGAGGAAGGCATTTGATGTCCCTCAGGGGCAGCAAAGTCAGTAATAAAACCTCCTCAGTTATAAGGCCAGTTTACTGTTGTCCATCTGGCCTATAAAAGACAGAAGGCCAGATGTTTACCCAGTGTTGCATTTTTTAAAATTCCAAGCAAATAAATTAATATGAGCAGTTTATCACGGGTGTTAGTAATCGCAAAGCAGATTGAAACATGCGACTTTTGCCTCGGAATAGAGGGTGCAAGACACAGAACGAGAACATTTTTAGTAGTCTTGATGGAAAAGTTCCTCACCAGGATGAGTTCGTTCCCTCTCAGCTCTCGCGTCCAGTACGTTTTAGGGCCGTTACCATCCACGAGGGTTTGCCTGCAGGTCATCTTGTTCTCTGTCTCCCATGTGACCAGGCTCTGTGGACAATTACAGTCTAATGGTAGTCTTTTGAAGATGCACGTCTGTATCTACATCTATACAGTAGGCCTACTCTGGAAAAAATAGTTATTTCCAGGGAAGAACATTCAAATTACTCTCAGAGGAATTCGTCTGTCCATTTGCATTTGAATTATGATCTCCATTGAATGTTGAAACCTCTTAGGCCATTGATTTGAGGGAGTGAATCATAAGTAATAGGCTGAGGAGAGATGTCCACCGCTATACATTTAACCTCTACATACATTCATCTGTATTACTCACCCTCTCTGCTTGAGTAAATCTAGGATGGTTTTATTTCATGTTTATTATGCCAGATAGCTAGGGCTGGGTACCGAATTTCGGTACTTTTTAGGTACCGACCGAATTGATTCGTAGTACTACCGAGTATCGAAACATGTCTTGTTTTTCGATACCAAATTTCGGTACCCAAGTGGTTAATCTCATCAACGTCAGTGAAACAATAAGCACGCAGCACGATAGGCTGTGGCAGAAAACACTAGTTTACGCGGCTGCTCAGAGACGTACTCGTCGCACGTGAGTGTGTGTGCGTGTAAGCGTCCCAACCCAGATGGATAGAAAATATGTGGAAATGATCCATAGTGTACCTGTGTGCCAGGCTCGATACCAGAAGCACGCGATGCAATATTTTCGACAGGATATTTGCCACCAAAACCAGTAACACGGTAAATCTGATAAGCGCACACACACTTGTTGAGAGTACAAAGTCCGTTTTCCGCTTCAATAACTGGAGCGCGTCACAGATGAACCGACACTCAGTATATGGGATACTTGCCTCATAGACAAGAGAAATAGGTCTATAGTCGGTCAAAATAATTCTACTTTTAAACAAAACAATTAGAAATAAATAGTTTGATTACCTGATCCATATAACGTTAGGCGCGCGCATTCACTGCTGCAGGAATGACGAGTCAGCATCGCCATAATCATATTTGCTGCCAGCAGACTTATTAAACACTTGTTCATTAATAAACGATAAAAAATATATCCTTGCTGTTGTTTCATCCCGCCCCCAGTAGCCTATATTTGATTTAATTCACTTGTATAGCATTTTTCACAATACATATCGTTTCAAAGCAGCTTTACAGAAAATGCATGTTTCTAAATAACAATTTAGAGTGATGATCTGTTATTATCAGAGGTGACAGTGTAATGCATTTCAATTAATTTTCATTCAGTTTCATTGTTAAACATTAAGATAAGGCAGAAACAATGAGCTCTGAAGTAAAGAAAACATGTTGTTAAATGATTAGGAACCATAGAAAACTTTAGCATTGGTGCTTTTTTACATACTTGAGTGTGGAAAAAGTCAACAACTGAAAAATAAAATAAAAATGTAGGTAATATTATATTGATAAAACTGGTTACATAATATTGGTATCGAAAAGGTATCGTTCAGGAACCGGTATCGAAGTCAGGTATTCGGTATCGGTATCGAACATTTTGTTACGATACCCATCCCTACAGATAGCCCCTGCCAAGTATCTAAATAGAAAATGCCTGGGTGTCGATTTATGTCAAAAACAGATGTTTATTTTGTGCCAGCTCTGTGGTTACTTTTATTTGCCTGTTAAATGGCAGCAGTCATAAAGGTTAACTTGTTAAAAAGGATTTCCAGCACATGACGGCTTGGCCTGCAACCGCCGATTGCCCTTTCAGCAGCCTCTGATGGGTCGACGGGCTCAGAAGGAAAACTCAGTGCCCTCACGAAAAAACACATCCTGTCATATCAGTGCTCATCAGTTGCACACATTATCTTATGCAGTGCTAATGGTGCAACCGCTTCAGTCAGAATCCCCTCAGATCCATTTAAATCCAGGAGATTAAAGGTGGAAGACATAAGGGTGACTGAAACTAGTCTAGATAAGCCTGCAGTATTGCTTTGATGCGCTTGTGTGTCCTGTAATCTAATTTACCAAACTATCTGTGACCGAGGTGAAAGAATTTGGTTTTGTTCTTTTGTTTTAAATAAATCTCGTATGTTTAGCAAGGCAGCATTTATTTGATGTATTCTATTTAAAATGTAATTTGTGGCTGTGATGTCAAAGCTGTATTTTCAGCATCACATGATCCTTCAGAAATCATTCTAAGATGCTGATTTGCTGCTCAAGAAACATTTGGGTAACACAATTTGCAATACGGTTCATTAGTTAACATTAGATTATGTGTTAACTAACATGATCATAATGAGCTATACATTTGTTAATATTTATTCATCTTTGTTAATGTTATAAAAATACAGTTTGTTCATGTTAGTTCACGGTGCATTAATGTTAACAAATTCAACCTTTGATTTTAATAATGTACGAGTAAATGTTGAAATTAATATAAACTAAGTAATTCAATTTAATAAAAGCTGAAGTTTATGTTCATTCTTAGTTTATGTTATTATTTAACCTTATTGTAAAATGTTACAATTTCTTGTTATGTCATTGTTGAAAACACATGCTGCTTACTATTTTTGTGGAAACCATGATACATTTTTTTCAGGACTCTTTAATGAATAGAAATATTTTGAGATATATAAATGCCTAAGCCGTCACAGATGTTCGATTTTAAGCTGAAAAAAAATACTGACCCCAGACTTTAGTGTTTGTTACAACAGTATCACTCTTAGAAGAAAAGGTTCTATATAGAACGTTAAAAGGTTCTATCAGCGCTACATATTTGGAACCCCTAAAAGGTTCTAGAACCATTTTTTAAGGGTTCAAAAATAATAACCCTTTAGGATTCATTATCATTTGTTTTGTCCTTTCCAATTTAAATATTTCATATTATTAACAAACATCAAAACCCTAAAATGTATTTATGAATGCATGTGAATGATCACAAAATTCAAGATATGGGGGTTACACTCCTGCTGCGTCGTTTTAACCCAATTTGGGGTCAAATTTGGACAAACCCAGCCATTGGGTTACATTTTTAAATTAAATTTTTAACCCAATGGCTGTGTTAGTCCATATTTTACCCAAAATTGGGTGAAAACAACCCAGCATTTTTTAGAGTGTAACCCCCATATCTTGAATTTTGTGATCATCTTTTTAGAGTGTAGAAACTGTATATATTTATATAATGTTATGTAGTTAATCAATATCACACGAAGAGTGCCATTTCAGTGTTTGTCTTCCAAAAATCAGCATGATTAAGATATGATATTAATTTACTACAACAGTTTAATAAACAATCATTGGGTTACATTTTTAATTTAATTTTTTAACCCAATGGCTGTGTTTGTCCATATTTTACCCAAAATTGGGTTAAAACAACCCAGCATTTTTTAGAGTGTAACCCCCATATCTTGAATTTTGTGATCATTTTTTAGAGTGGAGAAAATGTATATATTTATATAATGTTATGTAGTTAATCAAGAAGAGTGCCATTTCAGTGTTTGTCTTCCAAACATCAGCATGATTAAAATGTGATATTAATTTACTACAACAGTTTAAAAAAAACAATCATTGGTAACACTTTACAATAAGGTCCATTAGTTAATTAACTAGTGTATTAACTAACATGAACTAACCATGAGCAATACATTTATTACTGTATTTGTTAATCTTCGTTTATGTTAGATAAAAATAAAGCTGTTCATTGTTTGTTCACGTTAGTTGCATTAACTAACAAGATTTGAATAAAGTATTAGTAAATATTGAAATTAATATTTACAAAGATTAATAAATGCTGTATAAGTGCTACTCATTATTAGTTCATGCTAACGAATGTAGTTAACTAATGAACCTTATTGTAAAGTGTTACCCAATCATTTAATTACAACTACAATATGTTGCAGAATAATGTAATCTATGCATGAAAACAGCCTATAGAGAAACTTTGCGCCAAAAGGGTTCTTTCTTTTCACTATAGAACCGTTTTAGCATAAAAGGTTCTTTGGAGTTGAGTAAAGAACTATGCTTCATATATAGAACCCCAATTAACCCTTTTTTCTAAGAGTGATAGTGTTTGTAATTCTTTTTAGGGTAGTCTATAGGCAGCTGTCTGTCCATAGTTCTTATGATTTGTTATCTCTCTATGCTATTTTTTGAATGACAATACGAGGGCTTGGAGCCAGAGGGGCGTAAGTGGCTTTTAACAAACTTTACAGGAGAGACAAAACTAAATTTTGACCACATTTCAATCACCTGTATTAATAACCTTAAACCACAAACATTTCAACCACAGGCATACCTACATGAATGAGTATTTAGGTAAAAAATGTATGGCATATATTAACACAATGACAATGTTCTAAAAAATTTTAAAATAAAAAAAAGTCAAATATGTCAGATGCGCCTTTTTGTTGCTTTATTCAATACAGTTTATCTCAGATAGGTATTTTTGACACCATTGGATAGAGCTCACTGAGACCTTTATTTTGATATAAAGAACTCATATTCGCCCAAAATGCCACTTACGCCCCTCTGGCTCCAAGCCCTCGAATATAATATTGATCACCAAAAGAAAACCCTAAGCTGTGTTACCTTGCACTTCCGCCCATCCACGGTCTCTTCGTCTGAACTCTTGTCCTATCTGGAAGTTGATTTCTGTGGTCCTCACGGTCGTGGAGGTTTTGATGTAGAACTGTTCTCCGTTCTGACGGATCTCCACGTGTGGTTTGGAAGCTGCGGCACAGGCCACTTTCCTCAGCATGGCGTTCACCCCTTCATTGCACAAAACATGTAATCATGCCACATTAGTTATGCCAAATGTGTCACTTTGCTTATTGAGCTCTATGTCATTGAGACAGAGTGGATAAATGTCTCCAATTAAAATGATTATTATACGTAATCAATAATCAAATAACTCCATGAGCATTCAGCATTCTCTCGACTGTGCTGTAATTATCCACTTTCATAAAATTCCCTGAAAGACGGTATACTTGCATCATTTATTTGTATCTGCTGCAATAGATACTGGTGAAAAGGAAATATCTTGATCTGCTTTCATGTTTTTTTAATGTGTCTGATGTTCATTTTTCCAAGCCATAACTGGGGCAAAGCAAGCATTCATGCAGTGGTGGTATGCCATTTTCTGCATAAATAGTTTGCAAGTGACCACAGAGTAGATTGTTATCAACAGATGTTGGAAATAAGGAGTTGTAATGACAGGGTGTTGACTGGAAGGAATGCTATGGCTCTTGGTCTTGTATAGTGTCTACTTGGACAATGTTGAAATTCTAGGATTAATTGTACATTTTTGGCACAGGATTGTAGTGTAAACTATTAGGGTAACTGTTTGATCAGTTTCATAAATATATATTCTCATTCCCCTCCATCCCAAAATTTCTCTCTTTGTGTTTGGAAACAATTTAGAGGCTTTTCTGGAGAACTGGCATCAGTTTCACTCACCATTACTTTATTTGTTTGATCGGAAAAGATGACATTTCTCGACACATTTTTTCATTAGTGCTTTTATTCAGCATTAAATTGATTCAAAGTTACAGTTAAGGCATTTATAATGTTACAAAAGATTTCTACATTTTAAATAAATGCTGTCGTGGTCTCCCAACCCGATCTCACGGGAATTCGTATCGAATTTTACGAGGTGGCTAATTCGTAACAATTCATACGACCTCACTCGTACAAATTAGTACGATTTTGCTAAATCGCACATATTTTACGAATTGGCCAATTCGTATGAATTCGTACGAATGACCTACCCCTAACCCCGCCCCAAACTTAACCGTCACGTGGGTTTAGACAAATCGTACGAATTTGTACGAGTGAGGTCGTACGAATTAGCCACTTTTTAATCACCTGTACGAATTCGTACGAATTGGTCGTGAGATAGGGTAGGGTCTCCACAAAACTATTAAGCAGCACCAATGTTTTCAACATCAATAATAATAAGACATGTTTGTTGAGCAAATTGATTTCTGAAGGATCATGTGGCACTGAAAACTGGACTAATTATTAGTTTTAACTCAAATAACATTAAAATTGTCTTTCAGAAACATGGGAGTGCAAAGAGTCTGAAGTTCTGAACAAACTTTGACCAAACCGTGTTTGCAGGGGGCCTCATAAAATGGTTATTGGTATTAAGCCATTAAATTTAATTTAATTTTAAAGAAAAAAAAAATCCACTGAGTGGGTGCATTTTTGTGCCCTTGCAAAATCTCTCTAGCTTTGAGAATTTGAATACGAATCCAGGCAAAACATGCTGCCAAAGAAACAAAAGAGACTGAAGAAGCAGTCCAACAGCCCGAAAATAATAGTGATTTACTCTTCACACTAGTTAACCCATGAATATGCTATTGAAGACGACACAGCAGAAGAGAGGATCCTGAACGTGGCCTAAACAACAGGTTAAAATAGTCTGAGTGATCACTTACTACACACACATTGAAGGATAAACTGAGTGGATCGCTTACCGAGCGCTTTCAGGAGTTCTTCAAAGTGTTCACTGCTCTTCATCTTCCAGGTTCCAGCAAAATTAGGCATCTTGACCTGGTAACTTTAGATCTCCAATCCTTTTATTTTTTCAGATGTAAGAACTTGTCAGTCTCTCCCCGTTTTCTTCTTCTCTTTTTCACACGGTCTCTTCTACTGTCTCCTGGACCACTGCTGATAGCAAGCATCTGTGACGTACGTCAGTGGTCCCTCCTCCCGCCCAGATGGATGTAATGGCTTACAGGAGCCATTCTCTAGCGCTTCTCATTCATCTCACATCCTTGAATTCATTGCTTTAATACTATCCGAGCTGTCACATCTATTCTCATATAAAGCTCCTAAAGACTTTAAGAAGTCCGTTCACTCTTATAAAGTCTTTTCATCATTCTGCCAGTTCTGCAACCTTTGGATGAATATAAATGTAAGCAATAGGTTTCTGCCCGTGCATTTTTTTAAAAACCATTCCGAATTATTTTCTTACAAATATATGCGACTGTTGAAATTGTGAGTGTATACTCAAGGATATGTATTAGATTGGCAATTTGTTCCTCTTTTAAACGACCTAGAGCTCATTTTAAACACAACCATCGACACATTTCCCATGAAGACCCATTCATCCCGGATCCTGCCTCCCAAGAGGAGAAGGACAGGAGCCCCAGGAGAGAAAGAGGGGCCCCAGGCTGAACTCCTCCCTCTCCTGCTCGACAGTCTGATTTGTTCCTGTCCCGATGTTGTTTCATTTATCTCATTTGACAAAGTGCCTTTGAGACAGCGGTTGATAATTAATGTAGAGAGAGGGCAGAGAGCACTCTGTCATTTCTCCAGGAAGTCTCCAAGAGAAGGGACGGACCCATCCGCTCGCTCGCACACCCTCATCAGCCACTGTTTGTCCCATCAATCAATTGATTTGGTATGGGCCTTTAGATTATACTGTGTGTGAATGTATCTTTTCTCTCTTTTGTTTTTATAAGGCCCTGGTGAATGTGCCAATGTGTGGTCCTTGAAATAGACCACGCTATGCCAAGACCGTGATGTGGAGGGCAATTGTTCCTCAAAAACTTGTAGAACGTTTAAAGTTTGCATTAACATACTGTATTGTATCATGTCATGTTATTGCAGTAACAGTGGACTGTTGCTTTTCAGTACTTTTATTTTACTTTACAATAAGCTCTCATGAATTCATGTAATAACTAACATAAAGTAGCAAAAAGCAATTCATTGATCATTAGTGCTACATAATAAAATTAAAATTAATAATTTGATGCAATGTACGGTGGCGTATTGCATTCACTTGAAGAAAAAAATCTACTCTGTTTTTCTGAATTAACGAGTTAATTTTCCATGAGAATTTTTTTTGCTCTTTTTTTCTGAATTAACGAGTTAATTTTTCATGAGAAATTTTTTTGCTCTGTTTTTCTGAATTAATCGAGTTAAATTTTCATGAGAAAAAAAAGTTTTTGCTCTGTTTTTCTGAATTAACGACTTAATTTTTCATTAGAAAAAAGTTTTTGCTCTGTTTTTCTGAATTAACGACTTAATTTTTCATGAGAAAAAAAGTTTTTGCTCTGTTTTTCTGAATTAACGACTTAATTTTTCATGAGAAAAAAAGTTTTTGCTCTGTTTTTCCTGAATTAACGACTTAATTTTTCATAAGAAAAATTTTTCATTCAGAAGAACAGAGCAAAAAAAATTTCCATGAAAAATTATCTCATTAATTCAGAAAAACAGAGCAAAAACTTTTTTTCTTATGAAAAATTAACTCGTTAATTTAGAAAAACAGAGCAAAATTTTTTCTCATGAAAATGTTTTTTCTTCAAGTGAATGCAATACGCCACCTGTAGCAATGCTCTTATTGTGTACATATTACACTGAACTTAATTATACATTTTACTCAACTAGTAATAATTGTTTAACATTGTTAAGCCTTCCTCATATGGTCTGTAACCCAGTTAAGTTAAGGGATAGTTCACTTTGAAATTAATTTTTGTTTTATTTATGTTTTATCTAACCTTAAGGGCATCTAAGATGTGGGTGTCTTTGTTTCCACAGTATTTTCAATTTTGATATTTTTAGGTCAAACCGTTCTTGTCTGTCAGTCATATAATGGAGGTCTATGGGGTTCACCTCAAAGAGCATGCACAGAGAAGTCCAAATTAAACATGATTTAATGACTCCGTAAATGCACACATTGATGGCCTAAGACACGAAAACAAAATGGTTTGTGAGAAAATGAACAGTATTTTTAGTGTTTTTACCTTGAATTAATTGTGGAATTATAATGGAATATAATTGTTTTACCAGTCATATAATGGAAGCTCTTCTGTTCCGCACTCTTAGATCAGTTGGACGTGGCTGTGGTTACAAGAGGTAAAAACGATATAAATACTGTTCATTTTCTCACACAAACTGCTCATTTCAATGTGTAGTAACATTTACGAGTCATTAAATCATGTTTAATTAATTCATGCTTTTTTAGGAGGTCCCCATAGGCTTCCATTATATGACTGACAGACAAGAACGGTTTGACCTAAAAATATCAAAATTCGAAAATACTGTGGAAACAAAGACACCTACATCTTGGATGCCCTTGAGGTAAGATAAACATATCAAAAATGAATTTCAAAGTGAACTATCCCTTTAAAACTAACCATCCGACCTCAATAGCAGCAAGTGTTTTGCAATTCAACATGAACACAATAAGTACATTGTACCTAACATATTTTTTACATAGTTAAAAACCTAATATAAAGTGTGACCGATACAACTTTTGATCTTTAAAACGTATTGGTAAATGCTGAGATTAACATTAACTAAGATAAATAAATGCTGTAGAAGTATTGTTAATTCATGTTATCAAATGAAACTGTATTGTGAAGTATCCATCTTTCTTTTGTCTTTTTAAGAACACCTAGATTTTAAAAGCTTCCCATCAGGGCTCAGATGGACCTGGTTTGAGGTCATACCAGATCAAATCACAAATCTCACCAATCGACATTCACTAATGGAGAACATCCATCACCGTCCAGCTTAGCAAAAGAGACATGGCCTAGTGTGACATCACCCTGTTCACTGATGTCATAGATATAGAGACCCCCAGACTCATTAGGGTATCTATTATGCTCAGTCATTTTTCACTCAGAAACGTACCTAATGGAAGTCACTCCCAGTGGGACGGTATGCGTCAATGCCCTGGGCGTCTGACTATGAAGAGCAGTACATCAAACTCCAGTCCATCTGATCTTTGCTTGATCATTTATCTATGTTGACTAATCAGTGATTGAGTCTTTAGACCTCAGCCTGCAATCTTCCCATCTCCCCTGCTTACCATTGAACGTTTCTCTCAGCAGTATTCTTTCATTAAGATTGATTTGGTAACACTTTGGAATAAGGTTTCATTTAGTATGCCCCATTTAGCTTTTTTCTAGTATGTACACTGAATGTAAAGGGTCTGCAAAGTTTCAAAGATCAAAGTGCACAATACATGGAGTTATTGGGCCTTATTTATACTATATGCATACTTCAAACTTGGAGTGTGCATTTGCTAAAATCCACACCAATGTTAAGATTCGTAAAACGGTCTTTTAAAACGCTTTAAAGCTACACTGTGTGATTTTTACCCCCATCTAGCGGTGAAAAGGCATATGACCATCCAGTGAATATTAGTTTCTGTTCCTCTCAATTCTGATTTCGTTTTAACTCTTACGGTGGCCAATGTAGTCTAAGATTAACATGACTTCCAGTTCGACCTCGTCCATGAGTGTTAAACTCAAACGTAAACGTGAAAGGCGAAGCTTGAATTAACGGGTATGTCCCTCTTTGGCTAATGTACTTTCAAGATGGAGGGGCAACATGGAGATCCGACATTAGAACCCCTTACCCATATGTATTTTCAATGGCATATTATACACTCATAAGAATACTTTATTACTTGAACGAAGTAAATATACATTATTGAGCACCTATAAAACGGTTAGTTCGAATCCTCTGATTCTGATTGGTCAAGAGCTGTGCTTTATTCACGATAAAACACGGCTACTGACCGCTTCACCCAACGGTTCTATTGATCGCTGCGCAACACTGCGGTTCTGTGTTGTTTTTATTTGAGCTTTCATGCATTTTACACTCTGGAACGTTGTTGCTGTTCACACTCAGGGACTATTTTTTCCAGCGGAAGGTAGGCTTTTAGTGATTTTACTTCAAGAAAGTTGCACTAACATTGTTTTTTACTTAAATATGTGTGGCAACCGTTTTATAACGGTTGCCACACAATATTTAAGTGTCGTTGCCTAACAATATTTAAGCGTCGTGCCTTTGCGTCGTGCCTAACAACACCCTTCAGCCGTTACTTATCCACGATACAGCACAGCCTCTCGTATCTTATTGCTTACATATATTTTTGAAAGAAAGAAGTGTTTTTAGCTAAGAATAAACTAAAAAAGTTACACAGTGTAGCTTTAAAAGAGTTTGGTTAGTGTTGTCGAGAAAGCTGTTTTCTGTTCTGGAAAAGCATATCTACTTTGCATGCACTTGAAAGAATCAGTCTCGAATTGATACGGTAAAACTGGCGCCCTCGTACTGTTTGTTTCACTGTGTATACAAGTGTTGAGGAGTGTCTGGAGGGGAAATTCAGATTAGGAAATGGCCATTTAGTTTCTGACACATGCTGTTAGCAGCCGACCAATCACAACAGACTTGGATATCTTACCAAAGAGAGCAGAAAGGAGGGGTTTAGAGACCAAATCCTTTATCGAACCGTTTCAGACATTGTGAGAAAAGAGGTGATCCTAAAATGTACTGTATATTATAAGAAAATTATTTTACCATTGATGCATGTAAATCTATTCTAGGAGACCTCCAAAACAAAAATATAAACAAGTAAATACGTTTTTTCAATAAATGTAAATATGACATTGTAAGAAATAAATATTTTATAGACCAAATAATTAACAATTACCATCGCACACCAGCTAATAAATATTTTTTATAATTTTTGCAAGTATTGATATTGTGCAGGATTTCCTTTTGTTTTTTATAGAACAAGTATTAACAAGTAAAAAATATATATATATATATATATATATATATATATATATATATACATATATATATATATATATATTTTATAAATTGTGTTTAATGTAAAAGGTCAGTAATGCTTTTTTCAACAGTCCATAGTCATTGTGGGCACAAGATAGTGGTTTTGGCCGCAGTGATGAGGTCTGCCCCATTGTGTTCTGGCTGAGACATTGATCATTGGCAGCACTTTCCTGGCCTGAGGGTGGAGGCCCTATCACAGCACTAGTTAATCACAGCTGCATGTTGCACCCCAATCACAAAATATTGCAGCTAGCATGCTGATAACAGGCCATTGTTCTATTATGATTTAATTATATGCATTCAAATCTAGGGAAGCGTGCATATATAAGTGAATTAATGCCATGCTGTGTGTTTTACATTCACTTTGCATAAAACTGTCTCAGTTTATGTTTTTGGTAGTCTGGTGGTTTTGGTAGTCAGTATAAAAAGTAGTCTGTATTTTTCACAACTGAGCAAATAAACCTTTTGAGGTTGAGCATAAACTGAAGGTTGCTCTGATCAAAATTTTAAAACTTTCCAACTGACTGAAAAAATAATAATGAGATCTTGCAAACTTGGGATTCGAAAATGTGTAATATCATTTCTTCCTCACCCTGAAAGTTCTATTTAAAGCACAACGAACCATCATATGAATGCAGCTGCAGGGAAAGATACCTCAGAGCTTTAGAGAAGCACTGCCCTGGCACTAATCATTAAATCAGAGCAGAAAGAAGCTCTACTGCCCAAAGACAAACACACTGTAGGGGACAGCGCACTTGCCCTGAAATTTAACTGATGAATATACTCTGTGCAACTGGTCAAATCTTTTTGTCAGTTGGTTTGGTCTTCTGCTGCTGCTGTTGAAGAGATAACCTATCAGTGCGCTGCATGCCATTGCTTGTACATTAGCTATATTTATGTCTGTATGATCTATGCAACATAAAACATTGCAGACATTGTTCTCCTAACTGCTTGAAATTAGTGGGAAATTATGTAACGAAAAAACAATATATTTGAAGCATGAAGCAGAGCTAAACCAATGAAAACAAATAAGCAGTGAAAAAAAATCATACTAGGCTATTAAAATTAGGCTATCTATTCAAGATGAAATATGAGTTGTTTAGAAGGTGAATATAAATCAGTTTTTTTAAATAATTTTAAATAATTTAAGTAATCTTGAGGCCACCTGATTGAGGAGTATAATATTTGCTATGTACTTAATATACTTTTTTTTACAGATTAAAGGAGTAGTTCACTTTTTTAAAACTTTTGCTGATAATTCACTCACCCATGTCATCCAAAATGTCCATGTCTTCCTTTTCTTAAGTCGAAAGAAATTATTGAAATTAATGTTTTTGATAAACATTTCAGGATTTTCTCATATAATGGGCTTCAATGAACTCAAACGGTTCAAGGTCCAAAAGACAGTTTCACTGCTAAACTGTTAAAGGGTTTAGATCATTTACATGATGAATAAGGGTTATCAAGCAAACGATCGCTCATTTAAAAGAAATTAAGTTTGAGTTTTATAAGCTCAATGATCGCCTTGCTCTGTCTGTGATGCGCGTTCCTACTCTCCTGTTCGAACTTGTTTATCAAAATGAACAAATCTTTTTTCGTGTCATTTGGTTCCTTCAACAAATGAAATGAACAAGTTGACTCGGGAAAAGATTTGTTCATTTTGATGATCGAGTTCGAATAGGAGAGTCCCGAACGTGCATCACACCCTACCTAACAGAGCAAGAGCTTATAATTTGAGCTTATAAAACTTAAACTTTTATTTATTTATTTTTTAAATGAGCGATCGTTTCGCTTGATAAGACCCTTATTCATCATCTAGAATCGTCTAAAGCCCTTTGAACAGTTTGCACTGAAACTGTCTTTTGGACCTTGAACCGTTTGGTTCCCATTGAAGTCCATTATATGGAGAAAAATCCTGGAATGTTTTCATCAAAAACCTTCATTTCTTTTCGAATGAAGAAAGAAAGACATGGACATCTTGGATGACATGGGGTGAGTAAATTATCAGTAAAGCTTTTTTAAAGTGAACTACTCCTTTAACAGCAATGCATGTATAGCGCTTCAGAAATTTACTCCGATACCTTGTTGACATTGTGAATATTACAACATATTTGACATTTTATTTAAAATGATTTAAAAACGTAAGTTCTGGGAGTAAGTTCTGAATTATTTGCTAAGGTTGTTACTGTATTGATATTTGTATCTATACAATAAACTATTCATTTGTTGATGCTCACACAAATAAACACAGATTTCCCTATAGACAAGTTTAAATTATTCAAAGCTAATATTGATTTGCTGTCTGCCCGATAGCTGAAATGATATTAAAATTAACCTGCAAGTAAAAACGCCACAGAAGAGCAGCAGTTGCTAAAATATATAATTAGTATGATTGGGATGACTTCATCAGGCATGTCTAAAACTAGAGCAGAGCATCTGCTAACTCTTTATAAGTGACTGCACCCTAGTGGTGTCAAGTAGAAACACACGCCACAGAGTCCATGACCATGATTGTTAAATGCTGTCCTTGCCACTGCACCATTTATAGGCAAATAATTATTTGGAGGCTTTTGCAGCCACTTGCATCATAATATGTTTAAAACACTATTAAGTGATAGTTCACCCAAACATTGTTACCATTCCTCCAATCAACAAAACAATAGTAGCAGAAATGGCTTACAAGCAAGATTTGCAGTGAATAATGACTTTAATTCCAGTCAATTCCTTAAACCTATTGTATGCACAAGTATATGGATATTTTGATGCACAATTGTGATAATAATTTGTCCATTTAGAGCTTGACAGTCCTAGTAGGCCTTTTCCGCAGCCAAAGAATCAAGTACGGACACAAAAGATCATACAAAAAATCACATACGGGATAATAATTTGGGTGGGGAACATCAAAATTCCTTTTATAGACACCTTAAGGATTACAAAAAAATAGGTTAAAAAATATATCCCCTCCAACCAGACTATCCCTAATTCCCATTCACTTTCATTGCATAAAAGAGAGCAACTCAAACAAGCTTATTACCTCATAAGTCCCAATGAAGAAAGAAAATAGTGTGACAGTAAAGCATGGTAGACTGAGTATAGTCTGAGACACTTTTTGCGTTTCACAGAAAAAAGATACTGAAAAAAAAGTGAATTTCCACATGACATTTCATTAGCTTGTACTTTTGTAGACTAAGATATTATCAATCAATAATACCCACAAGTAGTTTATATTTTCCACAATTAGCTTATAAAAATAAGGTGCTTTTTGTCTCACATGTATCCATATGTAGTATAGTTGAGACACCCACTTTTATTGATGTAAAGGTACCTAATCGTTCATTGCAAACATAATAAATTAATAAAACAAACAATATATTTTATGTAGATATATATTTTATATTTGAATTATCACAAATATCAGATTTTATTTTCATTTGCGACTTTTGCTGGTTAATTGTGACGTTTAACCTGTTATCATAACAGCTGAGCAACTAAACAGTGTGTTTCCAAATAGGACTCTATCGGGGTACAGTTGAGAACACGTCTCAACTCATACCCCGCAGGCCACCTCACACATTTCAGATTTTGCAGTGACCTTGCATTACACAATATAAAAAAATATGCCAGTTTTTAGAGTTTTTAACTTGCACGCGCAAGTTATTTAAAGCTACACTGTAAAACTTTTTTTGTTTATTCTTAGCTAAAAACACTTCAGTTTTTTCAAAAATATATGTGCTCATTAATGTATATTTACTTCGTTCAAGTAATAAAGTATTCTACGTGAGTGTATAAGATGCCATTGAAAATACATACGGGTAAAGGGTTTAAATGTCGGTCGCCATGTTGCCCCTCCATCTTGAAAGTACATTAGCCAAAGAGGGACATACCCGTTAATTCAAGCTTCGCCTTTCGCGTTTACGTTTGAGTTAACACTCATGGACAAGGTCGAACTGGAAGCCAAGTTAATCTTGGACTACATTGGCTACTCGTAGGAGTTAGAAACGAAATTCGGAATTGAAGAGGAACAGAAACTAATATTCACTGGATGGTCATATACCTTTTCACCACTAGATGGAGTAAAAATCACACAGTGTAGCTTTAAGGTGTCTCAACCACACCTATGTCTCAACTGTACTCAGTCTACCATTTTCATATTTGGGAGAACTATGCTATCAAAATCAATATGATGATACTAAAGTGCACACGGACATATATATAAAACATTATACATTTGCAATCAGTTTTAGCCAGGTTTTCATTATCTTCAGCATAGGCTATCAAGAGATTTGAATATATTTACTCAGCTTTGGCAACTTAAAACATCCCAACACCAAAAAAACAATGGAAAGCATATTCAGAGGAAAAACATAAACACATGAGAAGATCTAGTTACATTAAAAACTATACCTACAAGGATAAAATGCAATTTTGGGGA
This sequence comes from Hybognathus amarus, assembly GCA_030378365.1. Lineage (NCBI taxonomy): Eukaryota > Metazoa > Chordata > Actinopteri > Cypriniformes > Leuciscidae > Hybognathus > Hybognathus amarus. The sequence continues at coordinate 61,335 of JAQIUQ010006539.1, forward strand.
AAATCGAATGGAGTGAGTTATCTAAATGAAATATCTTAAAAGAAATATTGTTTATATCCTTCTGAAAATCAACACCTGAAGACATTTAAAATACTTTAAATAAAACATTAAATCTATTTGATCACATTCTTTTTAAAAAACTCATTTCAAGAAAGACTTTTGTGACTCAAAAACCTGAGCAGCATTTTTTCTTAGTGACAGTAACAAAGAGCTCAAAAGCTGTATTATTACTATTAGCTAAAACATATGTATATATATTTTTAAATCACAATAATCACCCAAAGTAACCATCAGTGTCACACTGATGCATCACAAGGCAAGAGATTTAAAAGGCAAAAATGAACAATAAGGGGGAGTGGAAGAGTATTAGGGCAGATGACAGACACTGTAAAGTTTCTATTTCTTTTTCACCAGTGTCGAGAGTCAACCAGCTCTGGCCGTAAGCTGAGCTTTTTTAGAGTTTCATAACCAACCACCATGACTATTGCTGGTGGGTGTTGACGATATGATGCGAGCAGAGAGGCCTTTGGTCATCCCCCAGAATCCTTCCTCTCTGATCAGCTGGTTAAAGGTCTCAATGACTGTAGGTCCTGCCCTCCACCTGCACAAGCAAACAGTCAGATAGTTAGGTGTCAGGTATTACGTTCAGGACAAAATTGTCAAAAAATGCTGAATGAGAATTGTAGAAAGTGCACAAAAATACAGAAAAATAACAGTATATTTATATAATGCCAAGTCAGTCTCGTTGTGTTGAGTTATCACGTGTTTTGTAAACACACTCGGCCATGCGTGGCAGCTATACATATCTGTTGTCTGTTTTAATACTGTGTGCAAAGGTAATGACCTGAACCCGGGCTCTGATGACGTGCCCATGGGGTTGGTGACAGTAGAAGCGGTGGCGGCCGCCAGAGGTCCAGCTCATTGCCTGCAGCACTAGATGAGGGCAGTTACTGGGAGCCATCTCAGACAACTGTTCTGCTGGAGCCAATAGGAGCAAATTAAACTTAATCTACTACAACTGGCATTATACGGCTCTTTAATGAGTCAGATGGATTGCTAATGCTAACCCGAAGACAGTTTGTGTCTATGTAACTTTGAACAGTATTGTATTTTAACAATCAAAACATGAGCATTCAAAGCACATAATAGAAGCATTGGCACTCAAAAACACACATAGAGCTAAGAACAAAGGTTTGGGTTCGGTAAGTTTTGTTTTAAAATGTTTTTTAAAGAAGTCTCTTATGCTTTCAAGGATGCATTTAATTTATCAAAAAATACTGTAAAGACAGCAATATTGTGAAATATTAGGAATACGATATATCGGCCACATTATGATATCGGCCGATACATGATCATTTTTAGTGTTATCTGGCCCAACATATGAACATTCAGCCGATATCTAAAAGCCGATAAATAATGTATTATTTCCTCTGAGCCGAGGCACTTCAGATGTGCACTGTTCAAAATGACGCTTTTAAATTGCTTGAAATACGATTGAAATCACTTTAAAAAGAAAAATCCAGTTAAAGTGCAAAATGCGTAGCGCAAGTCTGTCATAATCGGACATTACAAAACATTAAAATTAGAACATCATAATTGTGTTTGTATCTTGGCTTTTAATGAGGAAAACTGTCAATAAATTTAGGTTTAGATTTATCGGCCAAAATATCGGTTATCGGCTTTCAAATATAAAGAATTATCGGTTATCGGTATCGGCCAAAATTGTCATATCGGTGCATCCCTATGAAATATTATAACATTTTACATAAAACATTTTCGATTTTAATAAATGTAATGTAAAGCTGAATTTTCAACACCATGATCCTTTAGAAATCATTCTAATGCTGATCATTCAATAATACTGATTGGCTGCAAGGGGAAATGCATCTAATTATCATCAATGTCATTTATGTGGAAAATGTGATTCATTTTTTAATAGAAAGCTCAAAATAAAATAATTTATTTAAAATCGAATTTTTTAAGCTATGTCTTTGCTCTGTCACTGTTGAACAACTGCATGCATCTTTGCTGGATAAACATATTAATTTCCTCAGTGAAAATCTTACTGACCCTAAACTTTTGAATGGTAGTGTATATTGACCCATAAATGCAACGCTTAAGGTCATTACAACGGTTACATTTCGTACCTGCGTAGAAGTGGTAGAACGGCCACCAAACAGCACTATTGGGGATGTATGTGAGGAGAGATGCCACATATCCTCGGTAGAACTCACGAATGCCATCTGCAGCAAACATCTGCCCAATAATGCATCTCGTCTGGCCGAAAGATACAGACTGCTTTGCTTCGGGGTTTAATTTTAAAGCGGGTCAGATGCTCCCTTGGCCCTGCATCATGAGGTGCTGTGATACGACATCTATGGGAACAGTAATGGTCTGGGCCACCAGTGACGCTGAGCCTCCTGCTACTAATGACTTTAGCGTATTGTCCTTGGAATAGTTGGAAACATATTTCCTTACCAGTTCGTAAGTGGTTATGTAAGCCTGTCCTGATATGAGTGTGAACGTGGTCACCATGAAGCCCCTGTAAAGTCCTCTCAGCCCTTCGGCTCTTAGAATCTTACAGAAGGCATCGTAGGTTCCCGTGTAGAGAGATTTCCCCTTCTGAACCTGCAGCCTGGTGCGGATCAGCGTGGCCGGGTAGACCGTGACACGGATGGCCATGGTCATGAATACTCCAAAGGAGTAGAACTTGCGTTTGTCCAAGTCCTCCCATTCTATGATCTGAATGTTGCGCTTCTGCTGCATGTTTCCAGCCTGCAGCGCCCAACATCAGTCCCGGGCCACCTGGGAAATAACAGGGGATGAATAAACATCTTCAAGGGATACATTTTTTGTTTCTTCCGTGGAACACAAAAGTAGACAGGCAGCATTGACAGCCTCACTCACCATTCACTTCTAGTTTATATTTCACATCTATGCCTTTTTTCTCAGAATTAAAACATATAAACTTGCAATTGCAAGTTGTTAAGTCTTTATTGTGCGATATAACTAACAAATGTGAGGAAAAAGTGATAATCGTGAGACAAAAAGTAACAATTACCTTTATTATTATTACTACTATTATTTGTATTACCTGGAGGAAACAAGTTTCCATAAGAAGAGGCTGAGTAAATGATGATTGAATTTTCATTTCTCAGTTAATCCTTTTAAATTTGAATAATTAAAGGGATAGTTCACCCTAACATGGACATTCTCAGTAATTTTCCCACCCTCATATTGTTCCAAACTAGTTTCTTTCTTCCGTTGATGACAAAAGAAGATATTTTATAGCATGATGGTGGTAACCAGACGGTAATAGTAGCCTTCCTTTTAAGTTGTCTTCCATAGTGTGTGTTTTTTTTTTTTTTTTAACTACTATGGAAATCAATGAATTGGTTCCCAGCCATTTTTAAATACCCTCTTTTGTGTTCAACAGAAGTAAGTCAGTCATACAGGTTTGGAACCACTTGAGGGCGAGTAAGGAACTAGCCCATCCCTTTAAACTAATAAGGTCAAAGATTTGATGTGGATCTGATCATCCAAATGCAAGGAACTTCTAAATCACAGTCTCTATATCAAAGCTGTATGATCCGAGAGAACAATAATAAAAAATACTGGTAACGCTTTAGATTACAGCCCGGAAAGTACTGCATAATTAAAGCGTTTTACAGCGTAAACTTTGGTAATTATAGTATACCTATAACGGACTTACAATATAAGTATAAGGGAACAATATTTTAAGTTTGGGGAATAAAGGGGTAACAACCAGGAGAATTAAACAATTATTTATACTGTAAGTATTAAAGAACTAAAGGGTGCTTATCCTACTATTATGATATAACAATCTTACATTTGGGAGCAATTTAGCAAGAACATTCATTTTTGAAATAATGGTGAACCAGTACATCCTGTATAGGCTTTTTAAAAATTACAGAGTACATATCTATGCATTTGTAAAGTAATCGTTTTAACAAAAGTGCACTGAAAACAAAAACTATTGCAACTTTTGCTTAAATATTGGGCAAAGATACTCTTGTTTCATGTAGTGGTGCTTGTTACCCTCTTGTTCCTTGTAGTTACAGGGTAAGTGTGACATTGCGGGCTGTAAATTAAAGTGGTATTTGTTACCCTCTCGTTACATGTAGTTACTGGGTAAGTACAATAAAAATGCATACACAATCTTATATCTACACAACTCTACACCCATTCTTATTGATACAAAATTGCTACAAAAAGGTACGCAGTGTATGTTCTCGCTAAACTGCTCCCAAATGTAAGATTGTTGTATTTCAATAGTAGAATTATAAGTACCCTAAGTACCCCTTACAGTTTTATAACACTTAGAGTATATATATATATATAGGTTTTAAGGGTGGTTAAAGGGGTTGTTACCCCTTTATTCCCCAAATTGTACATATTGTTCCCTTATACTTACATGTAAGTACTTTATAGGTACACTATAATTACAGAACGTTACACTGTAAATTCCTCTTAATTACACAGTACTTTCCGGGCTGTAATCTAAAGCGTTACCAAAATACTCAAAAGACATTTCTCAAAATATCTTATTTTATGTTCAATAGAAGAAAGAAAGTGGAACGACATGAGAGTAAGCAAATGGTGACTGAACATTCATTTGAATTGTCCCTTTAAGGTTATTGTTTCTGATAGAACTGTAATGGTTTGCTCTAATAGTTCTTACAAACATCCAGTAAGTACATCGGTTCTTTACAGAGCCACACTGCTAGTGTTCATTAGCTTTCAGTCAACATTCCTGAGCTAACTGCTGCAGGTTTTCTGTAACTCACGTTACCGGTGCTGGTGTTTACTAAACTGCAACACAATATTGGTAACATAATCCTGCTCTCTAATGTTATGTTCAGATAATCAGTGTCAAGCTCAGATCGTTTAAGATCGTTACCTTTAATAGCATATGTAACTTAGTGGCTAGTTAGCACAAAATCTCATGTGGCTCAATAGATTGCCGGGCTCAGCTTTATTATCTATGAGCTCAGCTTGGTTACACGTCAACAACACCAGTGAACGTCTTACCGTGCAGCAGAGATGATTCAGTCATATAGCATATTTAAGTTAACATTTGTGTACATGTTTAGCATCACTGGACAGAATGGTAGATCAGCTCGGTAACTTACGGTAGTGAGTGAATGGTGATGTCGGCATGACGCTGTTGCGTCACTCCACTGAACTGACCAATCATAGCACTGTGATCTGCCTCTCCATTGAAGATTAAAGTGCATTGACCGGGGTGAAAAATAAAAAAAAATCAAAATATTGACTTTATATTGACTTTATACATGTTTATGCATTTTATGTTTATGAGAAAACCGGCAAGTGTCATGATTCACCCGTTACTGATCTTTTAGTAGGCTTATTATTATTAATAACATATTAATAACTCACGTCTACAAAATGACCTCGATCAATGTCAGATTTGAGTCACTTAAGGAAAAGCTAAGCAGGCTTATTTAAGTAATTTAAGAAATATTTGTTGAAATTAGCTACCTCCACGAAAGTAGGTCTAGGCTATATTATATTTGGTTTCTTGTTCTTTGTTTTCATGCATTAGCAACAAATGAACAATAACATCTGTGAAAGACTTGAGACATTGAGTGATTTTACCTTTATTATTTTTTCATTATTGTTTGCAAATTAATAATATGCATCCCTTGGTTTTATAAGGTTTTATAATCCCCAGTTTTCTTACCTTGTAAATATGGTACTTTTTGGTGGGGAAAGGGAAAATAATTTTTTTTCCTTTATTTCTAAGTTTTAAATACTTCAAAGTAGAAAGACAGAAAACCTATGCTTGCATCTGTGATAAAATATTTGCTATTTTTATGATATTTGCCTCTTTTACATCTTTGTAAAACTCTACTCCATTTTATTTCTTGCTCATTTCATTATCATTATTTTTTTTAAAGTATGGCTTAGAAAGTTGGTCTTGTGTAAGTTGGTCCCTGTCTTGTGTGAGAAAACATGTAAAAAAAATATCACACATTCATTAACAATTGATATCTCTTTGTGATGAGTAAATCATGCATAATTAAAATTTCAGAACGTTCAATTATTTTAACTTTTCTTTATTTGTAGTTTTACTGAGAGACTGTCAATGACCAATTCATAAAGTGCAAAACAAGTTCTCATTATGCAGGTGCAGGTGTTGTATATAATTGGCTATAATTAATTTTACATAAAGTGGCCACAGAGTACATTAGAATTACTGTTAAGTATGAATATCACAGGCATGTTATTTGAGTCATTTTCACATACAACAACCCAGTTATTGCTGTTTTGATACCTTGAACACATAATTTAAATGTTCAGTATGAAATGGTGGGTTTTTTGAGGCAAATAAATGAGCCCACTTTGAATTATTATACATAGTTTTTTTGCAGTTACTGATTTGCTTTTCGCTGTAGCCTCAATGCCCCTCTGCAATGTTAATTTTTCAGTTACCAACAGTCTATAGAATATCTGTGTATGCTTAGTTATTCTTCAGATGAGTGAGTTTGTTGAATATCGTAGACCATAAGACGCAAATCTCCTGCAATAGAGGCTATAAGATGATCTGGTTTTACAAGCTCAAAGCCAAGGTAGCAGAATGTTCTGGTAAGGAGCACTGTGGAAGAGACCAGAACAAATGGCAACTTTATTAAAAAAGCATCAGAGTTTAAGGGTATAACATTTCTCATGACCATGTCTTAAAAGGCTGATATTTATAATGATGTAATGTATTGTGATTCTTTCAACAGTATAAGTCTAAGACCCAACCCAAAAGTCTTACCATTTCCAGCACATCAAATCCACTCATCCAGAACTTACATTTATCTGGCCTGTTCTTCATGAACCACACAAATACATGATTGATCTTCAATTTCTCCTTCTGCAAAGTCCAAAACAGCAGTGAGCCTTCAGGAGTAAAGAAAAAAGCAAAAACATACTTTCAAAAGTCCCTTTTAAGAAAAATCTGTTCACTCTGAGTCAAAATTTCTAACGCCTCTCGGCTATTTCGGACATGGAAGACCAACTCTTAACTACTTGAATGGGGAAGTATGAAAAAAGCTTGCCAAACTTTCAAAACTATATTTCAAATCAGTAATAATATCTGACATGAACTATCCCTAAATGTTGTTTCATATGCTTCATTTGCATACATGTTGCTAGTACAAGGCTATATCAGAAATGGGCAATGACAAATGCACCAAAAAACATTACAATGTCCACAAATCAATTTCAATGTGCACTGAGTTTAATTTATCAACATAGTGCCTTCATTCTACATCTACTATATTTTGTCCGAAGAGTCTTTAGTCAATTAATAAATATTCTACATAGCCTGCATGTGATGTTCATATGTCCTAATGGTCTGGTGCGAGAATTTTAAAACCAAAGGACAGTTTTTACACAAACGATTGACAATAATATTATAGTCATTTGGAGATGTTTCATTTGTATTAAGTTATATCCGTACCACAAAATGTTTTAAAAAGTGGTGGGGACAGATATCAACCCTGGCAAAAAGTGGTGGTGACATGACATGTCCCACCGGTTAATTATGGCTATGTTAAAAAATATTAAAATAAAACTGCATTATACAGGCGCTTATTGCATAACAGAAGTGTATTGTTTCAGTAGGCTAAATGTACCAGGGAAATGTTCAGCAAGAAAAACAGTGCAGCCCATTCTAATCACGTACCCTTCTTTTGGTGCCTTTGAGAAGTTCTCCATTTGGTAAACCAACAAACAGGCTATGGCCAGAGAGCACAGTCTGCATGCTCCAGGACAACTGCTCACTTAGCTGATACTGAAATAGCAGAATGGATGATTCGTTGTCCAGTGAGGTTGCCTGTATCACGGTTAACTTCCCATCCTGCATGAAATAATGAAAGAGGAAAGAAAAAAAATAACAACAAAAACATTCATCTGTGATTTCCCATCAGCCCAATATCACCACTCACATTCCTCTCAAAAACACAAACAGAAGTAGGCCTAGCTGTTTAGAGTTTGAAATCAGCAAGTTGCCATCTATAGTCTATTTTGATGTATTTTGGAGTGAAACGGCTTCTCAAATGAGAAAAAAATAGGGCAGGACTTGATTTTGTCCATCAGGAAGTGGTTGGATCATTCTGGCTTGCTGTTTCTGTGACCTCACCTCATGTGAGACAGCTTGTCCAGCGTAAGCTTGTAAGCATTACATTCATTAGTGCTAAATATTGTCTCAGTTAAGATAATATTTATGTGACTTGTAAATAAGCATCATCATTTTGAGGTGATGACATCCTCACCTTGTAAAGGAGCACATCTTGAGTCAGATCCCGGCTCATGTCTTGTCCAGCTGTGTTCATCTGTGGGTGAGGGGCATCAGGAGCACCACTGAGGCCCTGGAGCCTGCCGCCTGACCCAGCGGAGCACACAAGCTGAATCCAGAAGCACAGCACTGAATAGACATAAGATAGAAATTTGATATTCTTTGGGTTTATTGTACAAATAATTCATGTTGAACAACATACAATTATGACCACTCCCATTTGACTTCATGAACGGTGTTCAACACTGCATGAATGTAGATTTAATTACACGTTTACATATCGATCTATTCTTGCTATATCCTAAAGCATTTCTTTTCTTAAATAATATTGTATATCCCTACCCTAAACCTCACACAAGGTCATGGATGTGTATTTTAGATGTTTGCTAACATGTAGCCTACTTTGGTCTTAGTAACTTTATTAACTGTGGCTTTTATTCTATCATAATTATTATTTGTAAATGGCTCCGCTGTGTGCTCGAGCATTGCGTAACGTCTCGCCTGGAGGTCGCGCTCGCGCTCGCAGTTCTCTTGACACCGAAGGAACGTGTTGGATTGGATGATGGATCACACGCACAATCTTTAACCACGGTTTTAAATTAGCCTACAGCCCGGCAATAAACTTAGAGATCAGATAAGACACCTGATAGAGAAATAACACAGAACAAATGCGGTCCGTAGCGTTAACTACTGATGATGTAAGAACATGAATCATGTTCTTACGTCATCAGTTTAACGCTACGGACCGCACACATTGTCCTGTGTTATTTCTCTATGAACGCGTATTAGTAGCATGCCACACCGTCACGACAAATAACACAGTCTGAAACTCAAAAGACTGCAAACGAGATACCAATGAGGCTATCATTAACAGAAAGTTACAATCTAATTGCTTTTATCTTCATTTATGTACACTCTAGTTCAGCTCATTATTTCCTTTAGTTTTATTTACCAATACGTCCCAGTGTAAATAATAAAACAGAACGGTTTGCCTTATGAATAGACAATTAAGGAAAATATAGCCAACCTGAAGTTGGACCTAACGCTGACGGTCTCTATGAACGCCAAACCATTTCGGGAACGTATCAGGATGCTCGCAACATCAGTCTCTGAGCTGATGCTCTTGTGCACTGACTGACATAAGCAAAAACAAACAAAAAAAACGGCTATATTGCCTACTTACCTTGCTTGGGTGTTGATCATTGCGTCTCTTTGGTTAAGTTGTATTAAGCGAGCGCACTTGTTCGAGTCACGGGTCTAACAGAGGTGATGCTGCGTCCTTCCTCCCGCGAGCTCTCTTCAGTGGATCGAGTGCTTCATCATCATTTCAGGAGGTTACAGGCTATAGCTGCTTTCCAATGCTCAAGTTTATTTTATGATGGGAGGAGAACTGTGATCCCACACCCCTTCTTATCCCAACCACAAAACATTTACAAATCACTGAATTAAATAATGTTTTGTAGAAAGACATGTGCTTAACTTCAGTGTTACATTTTACACAAGCTATTAAACGTTTACAAAAGATTAAACTAAAAACAATAATATACACATTTTTAAAAAGTTCTGAATAAGTCCAATTTATTAAATGCAGCTTGATCAAATTGTTGCATTCATATTGATCAGTTTTAATGGCTTGTTTTGTCATAACATCACCACTTGATGGAGCAATAATCGTGTTATGCTCCTTTCTCTAAATGGCTCAACCAGTAAAACTATAAATATCTATAAAATAGGCCTCCCTTGCATAATAGGCCTATTTTCTATTTAGGTTTTGTGTTTTTATCTCGGGTTCCCCTAGAGAAGCTAACTCATCTGAAGATTTCAGATGACATAACACCTGTAAAGAGAACGTCATCACTGCTTGCGCACGCAGTAGGCAGAAAAAAATACGTGTTTTGTTGTATCGTGTGTAGCCTAGTAGGCTAGCATAGTGCTGGTGTCTTTAACGTAAACAAGCGTGATGTAACTTATATAAAAGAAAATTCGGGCTGCCCAGTAGATCACCGCTAACATTGGCTATAGACTACATTACTAGCATAACATGACTTTATAGCCTACATAGGCCTACAGGGAGCGCGGGCACAATTAACGCGGGGTTGATGGACCATAGGCTGTAGTTTAGTTGTAGTTTAGGCTATAGCACCGTTTTGAAACATGTCAGCAAATCCTAGCAACTTTTAGATAGGCTTAAAATAATGTTTTACACGGTGGGATTAGTTGTAGTGTTACCCGCCAAGTGTACAATGATAATCGAATGAAAACAGGGAGCCACCTATTTTTTTACAGTCTATGCATGGGAGCCACACAACTTTTTAGGTTTAAGTAGACTATTTATTTATTTAACTTTGTTGCACTTTCACAAACAATGTTGGGATTTTTTTTTTAAATTTAGTTTACTATGTATTGATCTTGTTTATAGCCTGTTTTTAATGCAATAACCCCTTTAGCCTATAGGCCTATAGGCTAAAGGGTTTATTGCATTAAAAACAGGCTATGGCTAAAGGGTTTATTGCATTAAAAACAGGCTATAAACAAGATCAATACATGAGTAAACTAAATTTAAAAAAAATCCAACATTGTTCTTTATTATTGATTCTTATTATTGATAATAACAGTAAACAATAAAAACAAGCTTGAAATAAAATTATATATAATTTTATTTCAGAGCTCGTTTTATTGTTTACTGTTATTATCAATAATAAGAATTTTACATGCAGCTAATTGATTATTTAATTTATTTATTTATTGCTTACAAAACTGTGCAGCCCTTTCAAATCTCTTTCCATAATATTGATCCATAACAGAAGGATGATTGGATGAGGATGGATGTATGGATATCTATCTATATAGATGCACAAATAGTACTGAATTATGTGTTACACACAAGTGTTACAACGAACCCCTCTGTCTGTTACAATTAACCCCGTAACTCTGTTGCAGAAGAACTTCTGTTCAAAATCTGTTTCTATGTCTCCTATATCACAGTATAACACAGTTTAAAGACAGACAAAACAGATCCAACTAAAATCACGTTTTATTGAGTCAGCTGTTATACACAAACAATAATGAAAGCTTCAATACTTAAGGTTGTTGCTCTAGTCTAGCGGACCAGCTCACTAATCTGGCTTTCTGCCTCTGCTATGTGCACGCACCCTGTAATGTTTGTAAACAGGAAACCCGTGTTTAACTCCTGTAGACCTCAGGTGACGCAACTCTGAATCAAATACGCAACTGCCAAATGTTCTAGATATTGTAATTATTACGATCACAACTTGTAATAATTGCTTTAATGATCTCATTGCTTCTGCCTAAAATAAATAGGCCTACTTGATGTTGTTAGCTAATTACATGAATTGTATAAACTTGGAACTGTAGGCTAGGCGTATACCTTTCTGAAATATGGACATTATTTGGACACAGCCACCTCTGATAATAGATCACTCTAAATTGTAATGTACATGCACATGCATTTTGTATAAAGCGCTTTTGAAAATATATGTTTTGTGAAAAGAACTATACAAATAAATGTGACTTGAACTGAATTTTATAGGCTATACTTTAAAATACATTTTGTATACAAAATGATTTATATGTCAATAAGTCAATTACGAAAGTAATAATTTTTATAGGGTTTTTTTGCTGCCTTTGTGTATGTATTCTCATAATTAGATCTATACTCACCTATAGGATTATTAGGAACATCATACTAATACTGTGTTTGACCCCTTTTGTCATCTTCAAAACTGCCTTAATTTTACGTTGCATTGATTCAGACAAGGTGCTGAAAGCATTCTTTCAGAAATGTTGGCCCATATTGATAGGATAGCAACTTGCAGTTAATGGAGATTTGTGGGTGCATATGCAGGGCACGAAGCTTCACATCCCAAAGATGCTCTATTGGGTTGAGATCTGGTGACTGTGGGGGCCATTTTAGTACAGTGAACTCATTATCATGTTCAAGAAACCAATTTGAAATTATTCAAAATTAATTAAATTATAGCTTTGTGACATGGTGTATTATCCTGCTGCAAGTAGCCATTAGAGGATGGGTACATGGTGGCCATAAAGGGATGTACAAAGTCAGAAACAATGCTCAGGTAGGCTGTGGCATTTAAACAATGCCCAATTGGCACTAAGGGACCTAAAGAGTGCCAAGAAAACATCCCCCACACCATTACACCACCACTACCAGCCTGCACAGTGGTAACAAGGCATGATGGATCCATGTTCTCATTCTGTTCACGCCAAATACTGACTCTACCATCTGAATGTCTCAACAGGAAACGAGACTCATCAGACCAGGCAACATTTTTCCAATCTTCAACTATCCAAATTTGGTGAGCTCTAGCAAATTGTAGCCTCTTTTTCCTATTTGTAGTGGAGATGAGTGGGTGGGGTCTTCTGCTGTTGTAGTCCATCCACCTCAAGGTTGTGGCTTCACAAATGCTTTGCTGCATACCTCGGTTGTAACGAGTGGTTATTTCAGTCAAAGTTGCTCTTCTATCAGCTTGAATAAGTTGGCCCATTCCTACTCAGCCCATTCACCCATTTCATGCATGTTGTGCATGAAAATCCCAGTAACTGAGCAGATTGTAAAATACTCAGACCTGCCCGTCTGCCATGCTCAAAATTGCTAGCCTAGAAATCTAGATGCACCCTAGTGGCAGCAAAAATTATTTTGCAGCAAAGTGTGGTCTAGCAACTCTCTGTTGGCTTTCGAAGTGGAAAAACCAAACTCTGGTCCGGCCAATCACATCATGTATAGAGTTGGTGGGTGGGCTTAACACAATGAGGGCAGAGTTGTGACGGTTCTGCGCAGTGATTTACATACTGTAGGTGATTTCCCTGATACTTGAAAACAAACAAGATGCTGCTGGTGAACAGGTGGTCTTTCGATTCTGGCTTTGGCCGCGACTCGGATGACTTGGAGTTAAGAGAATGTCACTTAAGTCATTCTTAGGAAAAGGATGATGTGTTCAGAGTTTTGACAACCAGATACGGCAAAAGTTTAATATATTAACGTTCTCCGCTGGAGAGGAAACCATGGGGAAAACGCATGGGACTCACTCAGCCACAGCCATTCATTGCTCTGGTTGGTTAGCACCATCCTATGGCGTGCAGAGGGATATTGAAAGATTAACATGAAGGATTGAGGTATGCCAATTGTGAGTTCCCAGACCTACAGTAACATCTTGATAGGTCTGGCTTGCCAGGCTACAAAATTGCTTAAAATCGCGCGTTCTTTCCTATTCTGACATTCAGTTTGAAGTTCAGGAGATTGTCTTGACCAGGAACACACCAGTAAATGCATTTAAGCAACTGCAATGGTTGATTGGATAATTGCATTAATGGATTCATTGCACAAATTTAATGTAATAAGTGAAAAAATGTACCCTACTATTATTTTATTTTATTGATCACTCACTACTAAAACCACCTCTTTACATTTACTTTTATAGATTTAGCATGACGCTTTTATCCAAAGCGATCACTATTGCTATATATGTCAGAGGTCGCACGCCTCTGAAGCAACTAGGGGTTAAGTGTCTTGCTCAGGGACACATTGGTGTCTCACAGTGGACTCGAACCCAGGTCTCTCACACCTCTTCTCATTACTTAATATAAAATATGTATGAAATCTACGAAAATTTTATTTAAAACTATGAATAAAATATTTAAAATATACCTTATTTTTAGCTTTACAGCTGTGTCCATTTTTTTCAGCACAACCATTATGTTAATAAAACAAAAAAATCGAAATCTGGCAAAATCAGTTTTCACACTGAAGGCCATGTGGAAAAGACTTTGATGCTGTATTCTTGTCTGATGGTGTTGATTCATGTTCAGCAAGTATTAAGGAATAATGAAAATGAAAGCACCAGGATGTTGCACCTAAAGGTTAATCCCTCTGAACATGTTAATCCAATTCATCTGGTATAAATTCTTGATAACGTATTTTAGAAGAGATCGATTCTACTTTCGTATCCTAATCGGTATTAAGGAGTTAAGTGTCATATTTGCTTTCACAATATTCCTATATTAAATTCTAGCTAATACATATATTTTCCAAATGGAAGTCCTCAACTAGTGAACAGCAAATATCCTGGCTAAGGACTTTTGTTGTTTGGAGATGCGTGGGGTTCATTGAGAGGTGTTTGTCTTCTTCGCTGGATATTTGTTGAGCAGGATTAGTTTCTCTCAAAAAAGACACGCTAAATCAAATAACCACATTCATTTGGTGATTATGTTACATATATCAGAATAAGAACACAACCCTGTCAAAATGATATGACCTCACAAAGTGACTCAAATACAATAACATGATCCTGCTGCTAGTGTGGCTGTTATAAAAAGGATCTTGGCCGCGTAGACTGGCCTCCCGCACTTTCCCTCATTAGATAAAGAGGCATGGAGCGGAGGCTGGTCATTTGCACGGCTCAGTCTAAGGGGAGGGTTGTCTAATCTTCTTCAGAACAAACATGACTCTGGAAGGTTTTGGAATGCCTCTGCTGTGGGGGCGGTGGAGGGTCAGGCTGAGGCCAAGGCAGGTGGTATACATCAGCCAACGGATGACATCGCCTACCCCACCACCCTCTAAACACTGGGAAATACTGCCAGCTGAGGAAGAGGAGACCTCAGGACAGGATTGAGGGTATACGTTAGATTTGTTTGGAAAAGGACATGTTAAACTAAACATTTGATGAGTCCGAATTTAGGCCGCCCATGTAAAAGCACTGTCCTTTCCATTTTACTGCATAAACATGTTATGTAAACACTATTGTGGCATTGGAGAGATTGTAATCTGAAAACAGATTTTCAAATGAACCAGTCATTGCGAATGTAGTTTTCAACACACCGCTAATGTAAAAAATAACATCAAAATAAATTCAAATTCAAAGGTAACATATCACACAATATGTTCTTAATAAAAGAAACATCTTGTGTTGAGAAAAATGTTTTTAATAGGATTCAAATGAATAAAAATATTGGTTTCCATTTACATTCGACATTTACATGCTTGACCAAAGCAATGGTTTGTTTTTATCTCATGAGTTCACTGGCTTTGAGTCTGCCAGAAACTAATCATCTAATAACATCCACTTACGTACGCTGAATTTTTAAGAACTTTTAAGCACATTTATTTATTACATATTGCTTGATGAGATAAGGCAAAACTACAAGTAAAAATAAATAATTATTATAATTATGTAAGCAATAAGATATGAGAGGCTGTGCTGTATCGTGAATAAGTAACGGCTTAAGGGCGGTTGCCACACAATATTAAGTAAAAAACAATGTTAGTGCAACTTTCTTGAAGTAAAATCACTAAAAGCCTACCTTCCGCTGGAAAAAATAGTCCCCGAGTGTGAACAGCAACAGCGTTCCAGTGTGTAAAATGCATGAAAGCTCAAATAAAAACAACACAGAACCGCAGTGTGCGCAGCGATCAGATAGAACCGTTGGGTGAAGCGGTCAGCACCGTGTTTTATCGTGAATAAAGCACAGCTCTTGACCAATCAGAATCAAGGATTCGAACTAACCGTTTTATAATAAGCTATAAATAGCTCCAAGCAGCAATTAAGAGGCCAAGCATCAGGATAAGTTTGTCGAGGAGCTAAAATCATCAAGGCACCGCAAGGCAACTGCAAAAAAAGACATTAGGAGACAGTTTTAAGTAAAATGGTTTAAAGCGCATAAATACAATCACTTGTATTGTGACATTATTGTTTTTTTCTTTTGACCTTGATCTGGACCTTGATGTACAGAATTATGTATTTATGTATAATTATACAGAATGTATAAGTAAAAATGTCAATTTTATCTCCTGACCACTAGGTGCGCTGTGCTGAAACTATTTGCATCCTCAGATCATGGTTGTCACAATAACGCACACCCAGTTTTGTCTTCAGATTTGTTTGTGCGTCAATCAAGAATGGTTTAAGAATTGAGTTGAATAAAAAAAGTGGATGATTTGATTAATTTCTGTGAAAACTGAAGCAATGGCCTATCTATGTCTATGAGTTAAAAGGTAGGTTTTTAACAAAAATCTAATTGTCAGATGGGAAGTGGCAAAATTGTTATCTATGGGTGCTTTTCATTTCTTATTTGTGCTTCCTTGCATCTCAGCTCCACCTCTTTAGGATTCGAGGGAAGGCTGCAAGGAAAGAAAATGTGGACGGAGGAATCGATGGAAAGTTTTTTTGTATATTGGCATATTGATCATCTTAGATGTCCCTTCATCCGTTGACTATACGCAACTGACACTTTGACACTTCAAAAAGTTAATAAAGAGAACATAAAGCTAATCCATATGAATATGGAAATGTTAGCTTTATATTATTAACAGATTAAGGCTTTTATTTACATGTAAAAATTCATCAACTCACATCAGCTGTGAAGCTCTAGCGTGTTCGCTTCATGTGCGAGAACCAATGAGGTTCATTCTCGATGTTACGCAGCAAGTTTAAACACAAGAACCAATGTGGTTCGGTTCAATTTCTGATCAGATCAATGATAAATGAGCTGATCAATGTTTATAAGTGAATAAATACCTAAATTCAATCTGTTCATCTGAAAATGTTTTAATAAAACCGCTCTATGATCTCTTTATGAACTTTTTAAAGTGTCGAAAATGTTGTTTGCGGAGCTGTCTGGGACAAAAAGCTCTCAGATTACATCAAAATATCTTCATTTGTGTTCCAAGGATGAAAGAAAGTCTTATGGGTTCGGAACGACATGAGGGTGAGTAATGACATAATTTTCTATTTGGGTCAACTAACTCAAGTAAACCTCACTCCTCTGATCTCAATAGGCGATCTCAGTGACAGACGGTAGAGGCTGCAGTCTTCTCCTTCTTGTTAGAGCACCTGACTCTCATGCCGGAGACCTGGGTTCGAGCATAGACAGTAAAAGAAATGGACAGAGCGATCTCATTGGAACTCCATTGAGACGATTGACGCCCGTTTTGGGCGATTTTTTTAGCACTTCCGTCCCTGACGCGCAGACTCAAACAGAGCTTGACCACGTAGTTGTGGCGTGAGCAAACCGTCTGTCTTCTAGTGCTGTGGCATGAGAAATCTGAATCATTAACACAGTCTCATCCCAATTCGTCATATAACTGACGTCTTGGGAACGTCTTTTGACCATTCGTCAATATATGCCTTTTTAGGGCCCCCTTAAACGTCAGTAGATGACGATCCCGGGTCGTCATACAACTGACGCTTTACCTTTAACGTCAGTTAGGTGACGAGTTGGGTTTAGGGTTAGGTTTAGGTCTGGGGTAGAGTTAGGATCCGATAACGTCATCTACTGACGTTTAAGGGGGCCCTAAAAAGGCATATATTGACGAATGGTCAAAAGACGTCCCAAACGTCAGTTATATGACGAATTGGGATGAGACTGCACTGTTCCCTTCCGAAACATGCAGAGGTGGAGAGTGTGAATAGGAGCTGTCCATAAGTTAGGAGAAGGAGACAATTTTGTTAGGTATTCTGATTAATTATTTTGTCATTTTGCCTCCACGTTTTCCCCGATTGCCGCGAGCTTCTTCTCCTGTCCATACGGTAATCTCTCTACTGTGAGACAGAGAGTCGCTTGGGTATGACGCAATCGTTAGCACACTTTCACTAAAACTGCTTCTACGGGGCCATAACATAAGCTACAAGGTAATGGAGCAATTTATACATTGTCAGTGTTTCTTTAGAAATAAATAAAGGACAAATGGGGTCTTCAAGCGCCTCAGATGTAAAGTTATTCGCTGTCAAATTGACGCCAAAATGAATGGGAGTCAATGGGAATGCTAACGTAGGTGAAATTCTGCTACAAGATGGCAGCTCCCCTGAGACTTCAACTTCCGGTCGATGGATTACCCCCTTGGGTTCGAGGCCCGCTCGGAGCGGGGTCGAGTCAGGACCCGGCTGGAGGGGTTACACTTACAATAGATACAATTTCTTTAAACTCTTGACCGGGGGCACAGCCCCAAAACTTTTTGAGTAATGATACGCCAATGCATTTCGTAAAATATAGCAGTTTACAACAATATTCAAAATAGCCAATGGCTAAAATAGCTGATATGGGAACATTTTTGGCCAAACAATTCAGAAGTCAAACATAGCCATTTTTCATTTCTCCTGACCAGGTGGAACTGTGCGAAAACAGTGCAGGTATCCTCAGGTCATGGTTGTCATAAAACATACCAAGTTTCCTCTGTATATACTAAATATACTAAAGCATTTACGGAGATGTAGCCTCATGTCCATTTTTACATGCTCTTCATCCAATTTGCTTGCCGGTTATGTTTTTGTGTTGGCATGGTCTGAAGGTGATCTGGTTTAATTTTCGTGAAAATCAGAGCATTGTCTAGGAGTTCAAAATAGTTAGACATTCTAAATGGCGGATTGTCTTGAGCCAAGGAATGAGAGAAAACACTCATTTTGTTTCTAGCTTATGGTTCAAAGTTATTCGTACAAATGTAAGATAAAATTTGGACAGTTGGTGGCACTAGATGGATTGAGTTAGAGACTCGGGAATTGCTATGGTTAATTCTCAGACTGTCCTCTATCTATGTGCAAAATTTCACAACTTTTTACCATACTGATCAACTATTCTACTGTTATATATCTATTTTTTATTTATCTATTTACTGTTATATGGCTATTATCTGCCATATCCTTCAAGAGTGGAAGAAGAAGAAGAAGACTAACAGATACAATAGGGGATATTGTACACTTATATTGTATATTCTACACTTCTTGGCCCTTAATAAACTATTATCATTGCTGTTATTATTATTAACACATTGATTAATACCGCTTGACCCAAGCAAGCAGCTGTCCCCTGGCGGCCTGTCAACCATTCGATGTGCAATAGGCCTTTGTTCCTCATTCTTAATCCTACCACTCCACACACACTGTGTCCACTTCTCCGGGCATAACTCTGTCCCATATTATGTAAACAACAAAGGGTGAGTGAGGTTGTTTTTGAAAAACTTTTACCACTTGCAGTTTTCCTCTCTGCGGCTGAGTCAACAGAGTTTTGTGCATAGTTTCAGAGCTGTATAGGCAACGGATCTATATGCACATTTCTGATCTTGTACCTGTATCATTACATTTAGGCTGCTTTATTTATCATTCCATATGGCCCAGTTTTTTTAAAGGGACAGAAAGTGCACAGCATGGAGCGTCTGAATAATGCAAACCTTACCGTCCTCTTAAGTCCAGAGAGAGCGTTGTGCAGTTGTGGAAAGAACAGGAGCTGACAGGCTCATACAAGAGGGAGGGTCATTATGAAATATTCATCTTTCTTAGAGGCTGAGACAGACTTTAGTGGATGTGATGGACAGCTGCCCCAGTCCCTTTCTGTATTTAAGTCTGGATTGTATTGCCTTTTTTAAGTGACTTCAAGTGATTGCCCTTGCTGTTTAAATATATCGCTTAAAATGAGGTTGATTGATGTGGGTGTGATATCTGAACCACTTCAATAGAATATATGATGACATTTTAAGCTCAGTGGCATACAGTACAATATGAAATCATGAAAGTTAGTCTTTCTCACAACATTTGAATATGTTTTAACGCCAAATGATAATGGCCAAAACATTTGTGACTGATTTTCATTTTGAAAAGCTTTACCTTTGCTGCACCTGAGAAGATACATTTTCACATATGCATAGGTGCTGGCCCACTTAAGCTCCATCATACACGCCCCTTATCCAGCCCTTAACAGTCCCATGCATCACTGAATCACTCCCCCGACTTCTGTTTAATATTTGATGAGATCAGTTCCTCTTGACTGGTTTTTCTGTGTTATCTGTAGTTGCAGTCTGTGCTGTGGAAAGGTTTATGAAGTTCTGCTTGCGCCACCAGAAAAGTGAGTCTCAAAAGCTATTTTTGCTTGATGGTAAATCTAAAAAATAAAAAAAATAAAAAATAAAAAAAAGCCTTGCTGGTGATGTCCGTCCCCAAAAAATGAAGTTTCAATATTGTGTTGAAACAACTACTTTAGTTTGTCAACTCATGCTATAGACCTTGTACCATGAAAATGAGGCTGTGATATTCTGTAGTTTAAAGAGCCCCTATCATGGATTTTTGAAAATGACTGTTCATGTAGTGTGGACTATAGCTCTAAGGGAATGAAAACATCCTACAAAGATTTACATCTGAAAGTGCACCGTAGATAAAGTTTCAAAAGTGAGAGTCGACTCTGAGTCTATGAAATGAATTGTTTTTGAAACGAGTCATTAGCTGTTTTGTAGTGACGTAGATACGAAACGGCCTGCGCCCAGTTACTGCGTGTGCAGACGGAAGTGTAAACTTGAAGTCTACACATTCAAATACTTCAGTCATAGCATCATGTTGAGGAGACGCTGTGTTCTACAATGCAAAGATAGTTGCAGCCACTTGAGCATGTGAAGAATCAGTGGTTAGAGTTCATATTTGCAATGATACCACAACAGTAGCCTATAGCCCGATAGTGTTCTCATCATTTTAATGACGAATCATTCAAAAACATAAATTAATTCAAATGTGGATTCGCACGCTGGTTGTTCGTGAAGGAGTGTTCCCAGTGTATATGGATCAGCTTCCTCCTCTGAATCACAACCTGTAAGTATTTATTAATAATTGTTGCTTTTATGGGTTTTGTAGCGTCGGGGCGCGAGGAGGGAAGGCGCAATAAGTATGTGTGTGCGTGTGTGTGTGTAAGTTACGCTCAGTGCAGCTTCTAGGTCTCCAATGTCATTTTTTTTAAATATGTGAAATGTTTGTCGCTGTTATTGGAGTTGTCATAAAGAATAGAGCGTCTTGTAGTACTGCAGTGCTTTATCAATATGTTTATGCGTTGGGCTAACAAACAATAACTGACTGGGTCATCTGACCAATCACCGCCGATTAGCGTCACGCAAAGGAGTGGTTTGGAAAAATGAGTTGTTGTACGAATCATTTGGGAGTTGGTGAGCAAATCAGGTAAAAATAAATGCATATTATAAGAAAAAAAAGTGTTTTTGTCATTGCATTCATGTAAAACTGTTGTTGGGGACTCCCAAAACAATATTTTTTTTTTTACTTAATTTTCCATTCTAAAAAAAATGACATGATCTAGCACCTTTATACAGTATACCATTTGTAAAGACTTTGTAAGTCTACCCATTAAAGCCTTGTTTTCATCCACATTAAATTGGCTTTATGCACAGCTGCACTACTTCCTGAACTTCAGCCAACTCCTTGTTTCCTGTCTGCCGTTATTGGACAAATTGATTAATTCAGGTGTGCCTGACCTCAGTAGTCACAGCAACAATAATCAGACACACCCGGATTAATCAGTTTGTCCAATAATGGCAGACAGGAAACAAGGAGCTGGCTGAAGTTCAGGAAGTAGTACAGCTGTGCATAAAAGTTACACCCTAAGGAAATACCACCCAATGAGGTCATGCGATGACCCAAAACTATATATTTTATTCTCTGGTCAGAGTTTTGTTCTTGTGGGTTTTGTCTTGTAGACTTAAATTTTCCCTAATTTATTCAATGAATAATAAATGTAATTATTCATTTTATTAGTGTTCATTCTGTCTTGATTTGTCTGAACACACAATAGTTCACATTTGTTTCTCTAGTATGAGCTAAGCCCAATTATTTGAGATCGAGTACTCTTTGGGAGTTTGTTGTAATTTGTCCTGTTTGGCAGCCAGGTCCAGGCACAAGGAACAGGGCCAAATTTGGATGTTCCCATTCAGTTTCCAGTGTATTTACTATTTCAAGTCTTGGTTTTTACATTATACTCAAGAGATGTTCCTTTTTTAACAAACAGCCGAACAACATAGACCTTGTATAGACCTTGTATTTCCTAAATGCATGGAATGTTTATGTAAGACAGCAGTCAAAACTCTGGGGTATCAGATCTGAATTTGTCTCTCTGGGAATGTGTTGCCCTTTGTTTTAACAGCATAACCTCTCATGTGCATTTTCTAAATTTAAACAGGAAACATGGGATTCATGAAAATATGAGGGAGGACATAAAATAAATAGCCTTCGATCCAGAAGACACATAGTACAACTTTAGCGAACATGTGAACAAAAGCAAAATTGTACCATTTTAAGTATATTCGGATGGCTTGTAACTAACAAAAACATTAATTATCGTTTGTGGGTATTTTCATAGAGTTTGCTATTTTTCTAAGAGAAGACAGATAGAGGAAATGACAGATTAACACAAGAGTTTTTGTCAGCTCTGTCAAGAGAATACAGATGCAAAAAAATGCTAAAGGGCATACTAATATCCTTTGGTCACAAGGTCTCGTTGCTTTAAGAAACAAAAGAGGCCATCAAGAAGTAAACAGGAAAGGACTGTATTGATGCAAGCAGCACTTACCATAATTCGGTTTGTGTTTGTTTTATTCAGTTCTGCGTCAACAATTATTCCAGAGATTCAATGCCATTGGTTTGTTTTTGTAGTGGCAAAGATGTCCCTGACCATGAAGCGATGAACTGTGGTGACTTTGTGTAGGTGTTTGTGTGAGTGGGAAGGTGTCCTGAGACGGAGAGCTGTTTGAATCCCAGTTGAGCATCACCAAGCTGATATTCAATGAGGAGACACGGTGACCAATATCAGTGTGGGGATGAAGACTAGAGTAGCTATTACTGACTGCAGATCAGTCTGTCATGGAGAAATCCCCTTACATTGATGCAGTCCTGCTGACTAAATTGGACCAAATATTTGTGGCCTATTATTGTGGATGCATCACTCACTCGGCAATCACACACAACATGAATCAAAAGCTTAGTTGCTTACTAAAGTGAAAAGACCTTTCCAAAGAAGTTTTTTCTTTCACCCTCAATCAGACTTGGAAGTCTCTTCTGAGCTGAAAGAAGGAGAGCTGGAGTAAATGGTGGATACGCAGTGAGGCACAGAGGACACAGGGAACACAAGCTAAGTGCTGTGGAGCTCTGTGACGCTGATGCGATGGGACGGGGCCAGTGAGGCGTGAGGAGGAGGAGTGTGGATTGAGGTGGCTTTTGGGACAATGGACCTGCTCTTTTCCAATAAAACATGAAGGCCTCATCACAGCATTCTGGCCCCACTGTACAGGCTTTGTGTTGGGGACTTCACCACTAACAAGCAGATGACACGAAACGGGATGTCGATTGACAATTTGCCGGGAATTCGTTGGGATATCTGTCTGTATTATCACCAATAAAGTACTTGAAGAAAAACTATTGCTTTCAATGTCACTTTGCAGTGCAATGTGTTCGATGAAGCCCAGCACCCTTCTGACTGTGACATGTCTGCACTCAGCCAATCTGCACACTTGTCATTCTTTAAGAGCCTGGCACTGATATCTCTATCAGTCTGTCTACTGTATAATCATCTTTGGCTCTGTGTACCTCTGTGCTCTGTTGGACTTATTTTTAAACCCCTGAGAACAAGACAAGAGGGTATTGGTTACGATTAGAATGAGTGTTAATGGAAAAGCTGACATCAGGGTGGTCAACCTTTCATTTGATGTTGTTGGTAAATGTTTCTGTAAAAATTAATGCGCTTTATCTAATAAAAAAATGTGGCAACAGATTACAAGCAATATTATTAATTATACTTAAGAACAGAATTGAGTAATAATTACTCAAATTAATTCTTTAAAAGTTAACCATTTAAAATGAGTAAAACGTACCAAAAAGTACATTTAAGTCACCATTATGGTGATCAGTGTTTGTTTTAGGTTTGTTTCAAAATTACGGTTTTCTCCTTCAGTGATTCTGCTTGTTAACATCAGATGTCTTCAATGTTTGGCAATATAAAATAAAGATAATATAAAATAATTAATCTTTGACATCTGTTATTCAGATATTTTTTTGGTGCAACTTTTCTCATTTTAAATCGTTAACTTTTAAGGAATAATTTGATTAATTATTACTCAATTGTAATTTATTCAAATTAATTAATAATATTGCTTGTAATCTGTTGATACAATATTATTTTTTTACTTTTTCACAAAGTAAGAACTCTGGACTATTTATTAGTACATTAAAGCTTTAAACACATCCAGGTTGGAGCTTTTAACCAAATTAAGCAGTTACTATAAAACACGGCCTCAAACAAACTGCAAGTCTGTGTATAAACATCTGTAGGATTTATAAATAGTTCATAGTTCCCTTATGTACAATGGAATTAGAGAGGCCTGGCGAGAAGAATTTGTCTATATTTAGACAGATTGTACAAAACAACACTGGATCAATCAGAAGGGGGAGACATGTTTCCAACTCTCCCCGCACCTCGACGGCTTCACCAAGCTCCTGTACTTTGATTGTGTGACTGCACAATGTCAGGAAACGGGAACACCAGACCAGTTTAAGGTGCAAACAGTCTAACACAATTTATGAGCTTCATAGCACAGGCCCATTTCTAATAAACGGTTCACTGTGTCTCGCAGTGTTTAAAGGGTTCCTTTTAAACAGAGGTTTCCATAATTAAGTGCACTCAAATGTCAGGGTTATTTTTAGAATAGCTCAGTTTTTCAACAAACAAATAGAGGATATAGTTACACCCTGACCCTTCACAACTGCCCCCATAAAGAAACTAGAAAGTTAGTTTTAAAAAGTTTTGAACATCTCTGGGGTGAACGAATTAATATGCAATTTCTCTCTTTTATTTATTTACTCTCCCCCTCCTCCTGATGAAGCTGATATGGATGTCTCCAATAATACAAGGAGAGGTTCCAATTGGTCCGTACTTTCCCATGAAGGCGATGATTCACTAATGGAGGGGTTGGCTTATCCACCAGCTGCAACGCCGCTCTCGAGCCTGCCCATCTCACTTGATGACCTAATTGGCGAGCAGGTCAACTATGGAACAGGTTTTACCCATGAGCTCTGCTTTCTTTGAAATTTAAGGTTTAAAACGAGGTAAATGTGAGGTGGCACCGGCATTTCTTTTTTCTCTTCCCCCACCACCACGCACTTCACTTCTTTTCACCGAGTCACCTTCGCGTCTTCAGTTCACCTGCCACTTTTGACACGACC
Organism: Hybognathus amarus; assembly: GCA_030378365.1. NCBI lineage: Eukaryota > Metazoa > Chordata > Actinopteri > Cypriniformes > Leuciscidae > Hybognathus > Hybognathus amarus. The sequence goes on from JAQIUQ010006539.1 coordinate 86,673, forward strand.
TCGGTGTTCCCGCACAAGTTCTGCTGAATCCCACACGCATCGCCATCAGGATCCAGTCGCACTTTAGGACGAGGGAAAAAAAGAAAAGAAAAAAAGAGAAACTTCTACTAGTCTTTTTGGGTGTCTCAAGTTTACGCACAAGATGAGTATCAAGTCTGACTCCGAGCCAAACAACAACGTCTCTATTGAAGAGGAGGTGAGAGTTCGCCGTGATTGAAGTGTGTTTTGTATGTCGAGGTAAATTTGTTTCAAACTTTTGAGGTGTTTACGGGAGCACCAGCGTCTCTCCGCGAAGTTTTTGCTGTGAGGCTAAAGGAAGGAAACAATCACTCGAGAGAATTAAATGACTGTGGTTTGAAGTTCTGTTTAAAATGAGAATTAAATATTCCTGGCTAATTAATGAACACCTTTTTCTTTGATCGATAGATTTCGTTTTTTAATAGAGCCCATGTTAATGTTTCCTTTTAATTTTTAATTTTAGCCTATTTTTCTTTTGGCAAAGTTCTTATTATGATTAATAGCCTGCGTGCTCGTTTAATTCCTTGTCTGCAAGCATCTGTCAATCTATTGATTTTTTTTTTGTCTGTACGGGCACAAATCACTGAATTGTTTGAAATTGTGTTAAGTGTCACAGAATGATTGTTTATAATATTTTGTAGTTAAAATCCATTACGACATAATGATTTCGCGGATTCTTTATAAATTAGGCTACTTTTAAAATTGCGGAAAGTTTGCAAACGCATAGCTAAACTGAAGTATTTCAGTTTGTTAGCTACTTTTGACTTTTTAATGCAAATTTAAATGGACAAATCTGATCTTATCCAGGCCGTTTTGATCCATTCATGAATGCACTCTGAGTGGCAGAAAAAGACAAATATGACGCACAGCTACAAAAACACTTCTTTGTATTGTGGATATCCTGCATACATTGGTTCATATAAAATTCCTTACAAAAAACTGATTGTAGTTCATTATTGCATTAAATTCACATTCACACAATGCATATTGTTTTAAATAAGCTTTACAGAAAATGCATGACTACATTACAATTTGGAGTTGTCTGTTTTCAGGTGACTGTCCAAGTGATGCGTTTTAGAAATGCACATGAATCATACAGTTGGCTAATAATCTTGTGTATGAAATGTTCACAAATGATATACTATACAGTATTACTTTTAATAAACATGATCAGTAGAATGTAAATGTGCCAGGTGAAGCATATAAAGGTATATTGAGCTGTGCTGTGGGCAGATGAATACTGTTGCGCTGTTGGGGTTGTTGCTGTGGGTCAAAGGAAGGAAGTGCTGTCACGCTGTGCCATGTTGTCCATTGTGCTTTCCATTGTGGTTTCTGAACCCCTTACCAAGTCAAAGCCAGTGGATGCGCACTTGTTTATTTCTATAGCCATTTATGTGAATGTGGTCCTGCACAACTCATTTGTCTTGTGCTGTAAATTGCTGTGTTTTGAATGCCAATCTGCCAGGCTTTTAGGGAATTGTTTCATAGGAGTATTTCCATTATGCCACAACACAATTCCTGTCTGTCTTTTTGTGTGTTCAAACCATTTTTTTTTTATATTAGTCATTTCACATTTAAATTTGGCATTTGATTTATTTCTTGTTTTACAGGTACGAACTCTATTTGTCAGTGGTCTGCCAACAGATATCAAACCTCGTGAGCTCTATCTTGCTCTTTCGACCATTTAAGGTAAAATCGGCTATTTTAAATGTAAATCTCATTGACTGTCATTGACCCCACCCCTCTCTTAATTAAATATATTTTATGCTCGTACCCATGTCAAAGTAACAGAATCAGAGAAACTGAACCTATGAATTAAGTTTCCAAATTGCTGCTAAACACTATCCAAATTCTATCGCTTGGAGATCTTCAGCTCCAGTCGCTCAGGTTAGCAGTGCAGTAAAGTGCATCTTCTGTAAATGTCTCTATCTGACAGTGTTGGCCTCTTAAGGGAAGTGCAGAAGGAATTTCTTCCTTTTCAAGCATGTGACTACATTGCTGCTAATTGGATTTCTTTTCCTTTTCAGGGTTATGAGGGTTCACTTATCAAGTTAACATCAAAGCAGGTGAGACATTGTTGGAAATTACAGCTGAGCAGGTTTGCTGTACACTCTTAGAAAAGGTTCTATATAGAACCTTTACAGGTTCTAAAGTGCTACCTATTTGGAACCCCTAAAATGCAATGCATGAATGATCACAAAATTCAAGATCTGGCGATTAAATGTAATTAATCAATATCACACGAAGAGGGACATTTCAGTTTTTATCCTCCAAAAATCAGCATGATTATAATGGGATATTAAGTTACCACAACAGTTTAATAAACAATTTAATTACAACTGCAAAATGTTGCAGAATAATGTAATGTATGAATGAATAAAAGCCTATTAAGAACCTTTGTGCAAAAAGCTTTCTTATTTGCATAAAAGGTCCTTTGCAGTTGAGTAAAGAACCCTATGCATATATAGAACCCTTTTTCTGTGTATATTAAAAACATGTATGTTTGCACTTACTTACTTTTTTTTAACCTAAATTGAGGACTGCTTGGTGATCAGACTTATGAAAACCACATTTACAATAAGGAGAACAGTAACTAAATTATCTTTTTAAAATATATATTTTTTACATTATAAAATGTAATATTTTGTATGTTTTTATAAAACGTTGTTCTTTTGCCCATTGATTGTTCTTTCTCTTTCCAGCCTGTTGGGTTTGTAACCTTTGATAGCCGTTCTGGGGCTGAAGCGGCAAAAAATGCATTAAACGTAAGAAACCAGCCATCTGTAAACAATGAATTGAATTATTGAAAATCTGTTTGAAGCCCAACTGGGTTCATATATATAGCCTACATCAAGAATGTACTTGCAGTTTCTAGCACAAATCGCCATAGCTTACCTTCCCTTCTCTCTATATCTCATAAAACATTAAATTGGGGTGTTATTGGTGTCCCATTTTCATTTTATTATTTTTTGTTTCAGCACATAACAGTGCAAAATGTTATTTCGAGAAATCCAAGTATTACTGAGCATCATGTTTTCCTCTTGTCTTTAGTTTGTAGTCCACCTGTTTAGGTAACACTAGCTTTGCTGTTCAGTCACTTGTAGAATCGTTCACCTGCATGTGGGCACCAGCTTAAGACACTACACATTTTTACCAGGGTCTGGCAGGCACAACCCATCCCCATTACTCTATCCCCTCCCCCTTGTGTCTCCAGGGGGTTCGATTTGACCCTGAGAACCCGCAAACCCTACGGTTAAAGTTTGCTAAGGCCAACACGAAGATGGCAAAGAGTAAGCTGATGGGCACTCCGAATCCCACAAATATCCACCCAGCTCTAGGAGCGCACTTCATAGCACGGGACCCATGTAAGTTTACGGCCCACCTGGTAGTTCACACTGCAGAGCAAACAGGCACACACACTCTAGCTACGCATCTATGTAAATCTTCAGGAAAACACAAGAAGAAACTAATCCACCTCCACTTGCATGTTATTAGCAAAACGTTCTCCAATTTATCTTACACAAGTTAAGCATTAGCACTTCACGTCTCATTCAACCTCTCTTGTGTTCCAAGCCAAGTCACAGATATTACCAGAGATCACACAGGTACCATTATTCAGCTCCTGCCTCTGCTGTTTGCACATTTTAAAGTCTGTTGGAATGTGTGGGCCTCTGACTTCAACAATTTGTCAAACATTATCTGTAGTGATTTTAGTCATGCTTAACATGCTGAGCTGGCCCTGAGTCTGACATGATGGTTTGCTATACCTCCTCAGATGACTTGACGGGGGCAAGCGTTGATCCCAGCGTCCTCCAGAGGCCTGGTCTCCTGACCCACTCTATACCCAGGAGCTCAGCCCGGGCCTGCCCCACACCGCTTTCAGCTTACCCAGGCAGCAGCCGCTGCCGGCAGCAGCCGCACTTCATGCTCAGGTGAGTCCATCTGATTTTTCTTGCCTTTTTTTTGGTGTAATGTGTGATGAAATGATTATTGTAATTACATTTTCACTTAAAGCTACACTGTGTGATTTTCACCCCATCTAAGTGGTGAAAAGGTATATGAGCATCCAGTGAATATTAGTTTCTGTTCCTCTCAATTCCGATTTCGTTTTAACTCCTAAGATGGCCAATGTCATCCAAGATTAACTTGACTTCCAGTTCGGACCTCGTCCATGAGTGTTAACTCCGACGTAAACATGAAAGGTGAAGCTTGAAATTAACGGGTATGTCCCTCTTTGGCTAATGTACTTTAAGATGGAGGGGCAACATGTACGACCAACATTAGAACCCTTTACCTGTATCAGATTTTCAATGGCATGTTATACACTCACGAGAATACTTAATTAGTTGAACGAAGTAAATATACATTAATGAGCACGTATTTTTGAAAGAACGGAGTGTTTTTAGATAAGAACCAAAAGAGTTACAGTGTAGCTTTAAAGTAAGGGAAGCAGAAAAAATGCTTCTGATTTAATTGCATTAAATACTGTTTAGTCTTGAACAATTATACCTAAAACAATAGTGAATTTACATCAAAATGTGATGTCTGATCTTCAAAGGAGCATTACGCAAGTCTCTGAGTTTTTGCAGGACTACGCCCCCTCTGGCGACAAATGAAACTGCGTGCGCGCTCATGGAATACCATAGACATATACACGGAATACACGCACGTTTGCACGAGCTGTTCATAACCAAAGGAGCATCAGGCACACATCTTTGTAACAGTCATAATGATGTAATACAGTTATAAATCTGCAAGTCATTTAAAATATATGAAAGGAAAGGCATTCGAGATAAATTACACACTTGTGTGTGTGTGTGTGTGAGGGAAAACAGGGGTAGTAGAAAACTTAGGCTTTTGTTTCCATCGATCTCCATGTTGAACTGTTTTATGTGCTTACTGTATCCACTTATGATTGTGTTATTATGGAAACACATTCATGAACACGATTTGAGCTCCCTAGAGCAGACCAGAGATCTCTCCGTTTGTTGAAAGCGATGTTGACTCTCGTCTTATTCCGACGACTGGCACTGGACAGACAGAAGTTGTATTTTCTTTGTCTTACGTGGAGTTTGCGTTGGGGTTTGTAATGAACTACAAGCCGGTCTCTTTGGGGCTGTTTTTACACCTGGCCACAATGCGTTTTCTCAGATCTATCTGATTTATCAAAACGATTCCATTACACCTGGTCACATAAATGTGTTTTTGCAAAACGGATATTAATCTGATATTCAATTCCCGCGTTATATACAGATTTCATGAAGTGCACGTCACCGAAAGCAACAGATGAGCTGCATTTATTGATCATCGGCTTCGGCTATTTCAAAATCAGCAAAGACGGCAATAAGAGAAGAGAGAGAGGCAAAAGCCCATGTATGAGATCAGTTCATTTCATTTCGTAAGGCTACTTTTAATGAAGACAGTGGAGGTAGAAGGTAACTTAGTGTTAATCGTATGCGTCTTACTTTCACTTTCATTTGCGATAGATTGCGGCGCGCTGGCTTATAAATACACTCGCCTGCTCTTCTGCCTGAGGTGATGCACGTCATCATAAATGACTAAAACAACATGACATAGCCTGTTTTCAACAACCAGGATGCATTTACACTTGTCCAGTTTCAGTCTGGAATACGGCCCAGACCACGTCCTCAAGTGGTTTGAGCTATTGGAATTCAAATCCGTCTGGATTCAACCTGGTCTATTTGACGATTGAATAAGTTATCCGATCACAGAAAACACATGAAGTGACCAGATGTAGGCTACACAGTCCCTTTGAATCCATCTTCTACTTTTGGGAAAGTTGACTAAAGTTGCGTCGCTCGAGTTGTCTTCTCTGATACGGAGAACGGCGGAGAATACACTAACCTGCAGACATAGGCAGGCACATAGCCAGGCGAGCGTGAACGCGCATGACGTCACGCCCAGTCTCAGATTCGAGCCCGAATCCCTCTTATTTATTTCACTGTACAGGCTTATAGAGGCGATCGCAGTGATCAGAGAAGGGCTCATTCAGCCCATCAGGCGATTGTTTCAGCATGTATGGGTTAGAAAACGGCTATTTTTAACATAAAATGTTGCGCAATGCACCTTTAATGTATGCGTTTAAATACTCTAGTCAGTCAATTTATGCTTTTTGATATTTATTTGAATAAAATCCACTGAATGTTGGCACAAACAGTGTGCGACTTTGACTTTGCTCAATACTGAAATTTTTACCTATTCCAGATTAGTAGTGACCAATCTAAATGGCAAGAAAAGCAAATTGTTTAAGGTTTATGATCCTGGCACAAAAGATTTTACAATGTCGTCCCCTTGGAATTATAAGGTTCTATCTGTGTTCTGAGCAGTTTTGAGATATTGAGCTTCAAAGTTTTTGCATTCCATAAAGGAAAATGTGTATGGGGAACAAGTTTCTTTCAAACATAAAAATAACAGGGACCCTAAATGTACAAAACACATCACATAATGTAAATAAATTGTCACAGAATAAGAATATGTGAATAACTCAATTTTGACAAAAATGTCAGATAGAACCTTATAATTCCAAGGGGACGATGTGACTGTGACTGCTTTGGCCTCATGCTATGTGAATTGAGAAGATTCGAGTCACATGCTTTCCTAAAAATGTTTCTAGTGAGGCCTTTAGATTAGTCCAAGAATAGATTTATCAGGTGAATATAGTAATCATAACTGTAGGATGAAACTGTAATTGGTCATGAGCACATGACAATATGGCCTGTTCAGAAAGGTGTGTAATTTATTTATTTTATTTTATAGATGCGCTGGTATCCCTCCACATCAGACTCATCCCAGCCTGGATGGAAATCAAGGCAATTCTGCTGAAAAATATAGTAAGGCCATTACCTCTCCCATGCAAAGTGATTAGATAATAATGTTGTGCATGTTTTTTTTAATTATATATATATATATAATGATATTGGTAATTGTTTGTCTTCTCTTTTTTAGGGTTTTCTCTGCTAATGGCACCTTCCAGCTCCGGCTTTAAAATCTGTCCAGTTCATTTGAACTTATGGTTTTTGGATGTATTTACTGTGGAATGAGGCCATGAAAATATGAAATTTAAGCTCGCATTGCTCATTAAGCTTATATTGAAGTCATATTGCCAACAGCACAAAAAGAGGCATATTAGATGGTACAATAGACCTTAGTAGTTTGTAATGGATCAGCTCCTTGAACTTTTTTTTTTCTTTTCTCCTTTATTTTGTATTGAATTTAGGTTGAAATGTGTTCATTAATTGAGATTTGCTCTGGGTCCAAGTAAACTGAGACAATCAGCTGACATTGCAGACGCAAAGCATGTAAGTTTTGGCATGAAGTGTAGCTCTGTGCTTCATTCTAGTATGTCTGTTGCTTTCATGACCGGTGTAATCCTTGTTTGTTTGATAGCTTGGTCATTGAAGTTTCCTATGTTATGTACAAAACCTTGGCCAACTAATTTTGATGGGTGAAGTCCAGTCCGATAGATGGTTTCCCTTGCTAGTTTCCACTGTAACGCATCACAGTGGGAATGATACCTTTGCAAAATATGAGACTAATTTAATCTAGTGTATAGCTGGGGAGAAAAGTGTTTGCGCAATTTAAATAAGTGATCTGTATAAGTTATTGGTTACTCTTGCTTTGTATGTTTTGACGTTTGTTTTTGTATAAATGTCCATTTATAGCAGTTTCAGAGATTAAGTTGTAATTTTCTTTGGTTTGACTGTCAGTGTGGCACAAACTAACATTATATGGACAGCAAATGTGGCTGCTAACATGGAAATGCTGTTTCAAGTTAATACTCTGAATATAAAGATATGCTACAATGGTGCATGATTTTAATGTGGGTAGTAATGGTTAATTCAGACATTAGAAGTGTATTTGTAAAAAAAAAAGTTTGTAAAAATACTACTGTATGATGGTATTAAAATGGGAATGCATTAAAATGGCTTGTGTACTTTATTCTCTTAACTTTCACTTTTGATGATGAAATGAAATTAATTTTTGTTCAGTTTCAGTAACTTGTACGGATACATATTTTACTTGCATTAAACATCAATGCATCCAGAATTAGCGGGGACACTTAACAAGGTCACTTAATGTCATTTATTCACATGTTTAACATCTGCATGACCTTCCATGGAGCACAAAAGCAGATGTTAAGGCATGGCAAATTGTGTCAAAGACTAAATGCATCTCTCACATGTCTTTAGCATGCAGTAAGAATTAATGGTGTTTGAGACTATCATTTTACCTAACCTCATACTCTGTTTCATGGAAGAAAATAAGTCAGGCAGGTTCAAAATGATTTTGTCTGAAAACAGACAGTTTAGTTCTAGGCATGTTGAAGCTGTCTCAAAGGAACTTACACTGATATGTCCTAAAATGACATTGCTATTGTTTTGTTTTAAGATTCACTGTCCCTCTTTATATTAAATGGTTTTAAATATGTCCTAACATTTAAATAATTTGATACAATGAACTTGTGTACATGTTTTTACGTTGTCCTTATATTTTTAAAATACCTGACCGTTAAAACAGCTGTAATTTTTTTGTGCCAGTAATTACATTTGTAATAATTACACTTGACGATTCCTTCTTTTAACCTCACACCTCAAGCAACAAAGTGTTTTACAATACAGCATGAACACAAGTACAGTGTACTTATTTTTTAGATGCAATTATAGTACTTAGAGTTACTTAATAGAAAGTGGGACCAGATTTACACCAGTATTTTTGTATTATTTTTTTCATAAGGCACATTTATAAAAGCTACGTTACTATTTCATTTGAACTAAGACCTTCTCAGATTAATCTAAGCCTTGTCTGTAAAACTAGGGGCTTATTAAAAGCATGTCATGTTTAGGTTGGATTATCTATGCAGAAGACAAACAGATGGGCCCTAATGTAAGATCAGTGCTGCCCTCTGGAGGAAGTTACTCCGTCTTATTAATTGTTTTTAAAATAGGCTACACGCCCGGAAAGCTGCCATTGAACACTCAAGCAGTGTGCCTGTTAAACACGTTTGTATTTACTGTATTATCAAAGTCTTGATTCCAATATAATTTGTTATCAACGAAGACATAATTTATAAATGGTGCTCTCCATGGTCCTGATTTCTGCCAATAAAAGCAATTTACACGTTACATATTTCATATATTAAAACTTAATCCCACATTCGCACTGTGCATATTTAGAACATAATGGCAAAAAAGTCCTCACATTTATTTTTACATCTAAATATATTCATCTGTATCTCAGAAGGCCTACACGTCAGATGCCACCTCCAAATATATTATTTACTTAATTAGAAACAAAATCAATAATTTATGCAATAATTAATGTGCTTAATCTGTACATTTAAAGGATACCAACGTTTTGAAACTGCCTGTAAATTAGCCTGTAAAAATAATGACGCCGTGCCAAGTGCCTGCAATCTGTGATTGGTTCATGCCAGAGAGGAACTAGATCCTGTTGTGTTTGACCCGAACACAGGTGTGGTAAATTAGGCCAAATTTTTCATTTGAAAGGTTTAAGTAGACTTTATGAGACTTAAACTGGGTGTTGTTTTCGATAATTTTGGTTGTTACCATGGCGTTTTCTATGGTGAGTAACTTTAGTTCAGCAAGAAAATGTTTGTCAATTCGTTTTTGAATCTTGCTTCAAGTTTTAATTCGTCTATAGGATTGCACGAGTGTGTTAAATGTTTTGTTGGTGCTTGTTTGCCCTGGGTTTATCGCTTTCATGAAGTTTAGGTTTTGTGAAATTAATTCGTGTTCCATTACTGACTTGTTGAGCATGCAAAAAATGTTAGTTTTTTATGATAGCCTCAGTCTGTTATGTTTACATTTGAGATAGTCCTCATCAATGGCAAGTGGCAACTGCATTAATGAACCCATCCAATCAGATCAATCACTGGGTGTTTTTAATTCGACAGTATAGACCGCAGTGATGCCTATTACACTACAAATTGCATATTCTGCTCATCACACTTGTGAAACTGAATTTGAACTGGTGAGGATAAGCAAGAAGGAATCAGACCTATAGTTGTGTCCCAATTATATGTACTATTTGCTATGCAATTATCTTTGCTTTAAATTCTCAACCTTTTAGTATGCAAGGTTTCAAATATTATTTTGTCAGTCAATATTGGATTCTGATCAGCCTTTACTTTTATGGTGATGCAAGTATGCTGTGACATTGAGTGACCAGATTTGAAGTGTTCAACATTGTTTTTTTTTTCTTTCTTCTGTTAAATAAGTGCATCATCCAGGAAATTGGGATGCACCTCATGTCTTACCAATAGTAACTCTTGTATTTGTTTCTGCTCTGACAGCGAGAAAATCCCAGACTTCTTAACTGCCTGGATTCTGACATTCCAGCCCTGTCCACATGCAGCAATGCAGACACATTCTGCAGAATGAACACCATGCTAGGCAACTCACTGGATCTGAGCGGGGTTTGCACGACTCCTACTGCCAAATGCAAGCGAGACCCTTTTAATGGTAAATTGTAACGTTTGCTTTTTCTGACTTGTGAGACGTAGAAGAGTTTCCTTAATATATGTGCAGACACAATAACATTACACATTTGAAACCTTTGCGTCACAGTATTTTGAATTTTTTGCTCCCCACATCCAAATGCATCTGCTGCAATGCTGTTTGCACTTTTGGCTTTGGCCCTGCATTCGAGCTTCATGTGCTCAGGGAATCATTACAGCAACGGTCATGTAATGTCATGCAGGCGAGACGCAGGATGCTGAATCAGGGCTGAAGCAAGCAGTTGGAGGCTGTCCAGTTCTGCGTGAGCAGCCCAGATTGCTCATTCTTCAGCTACTTAGCAACCGTCCTGCGATTCACTGGAGTTTATCTCTTAGCCTGCTGCTAGCGGCGAACTCGCACGCTCTCTCTCCCTGCCACCTCAAACGGGAGCCTGAGCCAGGGGTGGGAGGGGGAGCTGCCTCTTTGCAGGAGAATTTGTCAGGAATGCACGGTAGTGTGGCATCAGTGGAGGCCAGAGACTGATGTCATTAGTAAGGGGCTGTGAGGGCAGCAGCGCCTGGGTCACATGCAGGGTGGGTCATCTCTGCAGAGACAGCTGCTCCTGTGCAGTTTAGCCAGACATAGGGAAGGCGATCCGTGATTTACCAGAGTCTCAGGGAGCCAATGCTTTCTCGAATGTGCATGCCTTTTATTCCCACTGCTGATGTGGAGTCGTCCAACTCTGTGTGTTTTATTTCTGGACTCTGTTAACAGATCGTCCCGACTCAGACCTGTCTGCGGTCCGGAGCAGAATGCTTTTTCCCAGCAGTGGCCAGGACTCATCTAGGGGTCTGCCTGACGTCAATAACTGGGGTCTGGGCCTACAGTCCCTCAGCCTGTCTGACTGGGAGAGACCGTGGAGCAGCCATGACACTGATCACTCGGTACAGACCAACACAGCCGCACGTGAGTGAAATGATTTAAAGCAATCTTAGGATAACATTGCCACAACATTACATAAACAGTTGAAGTAACATTATTCTATCATTTATGCAATATTCATTTAAAACGAGTCTTAATGTTTGCTCGTTTTTCAGTATATAATGGTATTATTAAACTGAGTTTCTTTAAAAATTGGTTTGTACTTGTTTTAAAGGCACAACAGACTTATTCAAGCAGCATTAATTTTGAATTGAGACGAGTTTTGATTTATTCATTTAAATGAGTCCACTCAATCTAGTGTGTTAAACAGAACTATGTGCGTGAATTGAAGTGAATGACTATGATCTTTATTGGTATCAGTGGCCTGACTAGAGTGAGTTTGACCCGTTCTCGCTTAGGCCCGTAGAGCGAGTCAGAGCCTTTTGTTGACTATTGCCACATTCTCGGCCTGCCTCATGCATTGGTAATTCTCAATCGTGTGCTGAAATGAGAGCTGTTTTGTCTTATTGTGCTCGTTTGTTCTCGGGTTTAGGAAAGAAATACAAAGAGAATCTATTCTGTTTTTATGATTACTTTGGGGCCTTTTTTTCCTCCTTTTGCTTTGTCACCAATTCTGATTTTGTTTAGTGCAAGGGATTTTGGGGACTCCCAGCCTCTCAAACAAGCTTCCAAGCTACTCTGAGCCATCTATTGGTGCCACAGACTTCCTAGAGAAATTTCCCGGCATGGCACGCTTAAGCTCTCAATCTTTCCTGGACTCTCACTCCATTAGCCCAGTGGACTCTGAGACCAGTGGCTTCAGCTCTGGTTCTGATCATCTCTCAGACCTGCTGGTAAGGTTTTATTTATTTGTTCTACCTGCCACCAAATTAGTTTTTCCGTTCCTCTGTAGCATTAGCATCTGTCTTGCTCAATGGGAGTTTGCACATTATGAATTGACTGACTTGCAGCTCCTGTTTAGTCTTTCCCATAATGTGTAATTGTCAACACCGTAAAGATAGGCTTCACAATATTGTAGTTGTCTAAAATTAATCTTGTTTCTATACCGTGATGTTAAATATGTATTTAAATTTAGTAACATCACTTAAATGACTGTTAAAATTAGTCAAAGCATTGTTTTCTCGCACACTTGACTGCACATTTTTAAAGCAGCTTTACAGAAGGTTATGCTTTATCAAAAGCATTATACCATTAAATTTGACTCGCCTTGTGATCCAAAGTGTAGGGTGAAATGGCTTGTTAAGTTGTAACTCTTTATGGTATTAACACTTTTGCTACACCTAAATTCTCTCTCCTTTTGCAGTCTTCATTGAGGATCTCTCCGTCTATGCCCTTCCTTATGTCCAGTATGCAAAGGGATCCTCTCAAGCTAGCGCTTCGGCTCCCGTCTGGACCTCAGCAACTCGCCTCTCACCCCGCCATCCAGTGGCAGCCCAGGTGGTGGCCTGTCCCACCGCTGGCCTGGTGCCTCCATCTGGCCCAACTGGGACCTGATGAAGACCCCTGAGAGCCCTTTCAGCATTGAGAGAGAGGCCTGGCTTCACAGACAGGCGGCTTGTATGGCCTGTTGCGTACTACTGTAGTGCATGATCTTAAAGGCTAATTTAACCCACCCCCAATACTCACCTTGAACATTTGTTTAAACCTGGTTCAGTGATGTATTGTCTCTTGTACTCAGCTTGTGATAATGTGCTCCACAGCAATTAATGAAGCTACCTTCACATGGAGTGGACAGCTGCCCCCAGACACTACCAAAATCCCATTTATTCCTGCAAGGTATTTTTGGGAGGAGTTCCCTGGGACATCACTGAAGGTAAGAGGATAATATTTTCTCAAATTAAGCAGCACAACTTCAACATGTTTAAGCACCAAATTGGCATATTGGAATTATTTCTAAAGGAAAAAAAAGATTAAGTTTATTTCAGACTGATGCTAAACTGAGTGGTACTGTAAATATGCCTTTTTTATATATAGACTAATGACTTTTCTCTTTGTCCCTAGCTGGTTTGATAAACACTTTTAAATGCTATGGCCCTCTGAGTGTTGAGTGGCCAGGTAAGGATGGCAAGCACCCTCGCTGCCCTACGAAAGGTAATATGCCCAAAGGTAATGCTAAAAGGGTAGGAAACCTATTTTATTACAGCACTGTGGCAGGGTGGTGTGGCACTCAACTTCCCGGTGGCTAGAACAACCTTTCGTATCACGTATGGTGGTAACGGTCTGGGAGTTAAGAATGATTTTACACGTTATGAAATTTTCATATGCAGGTTAGTTATAGTCTGATGTACAACCTACAATTGTGCAGTTGGGAGTAAGGCAATTGAAATGAGTAACTTTCAAGACTTGCGTGTGACCCTAGTCCCTTTTTCAGGTTATGTGTACTTGGTGTTTGAATCGGACAAGTCTGTGCGTGCCCTGCTTCAGGACTGCACTGAGGACTTGCTCCATCCTGAGGGATACAGCGAGTATTACTTCAAAATGTCCAGCAGAAGGATGCGCTGCAAAGATGTAAGCTTCTCACTTTCTAGCATGTGCAGATGGCCTTGGTAATATGTTTGGGATTTGTAAACTGAACTGTTGAACCAAAAAGGTTTCTGTGTGGGCGAACAATGCTTGTTGACCTGCTTCCAGAATGGTTTTACTTTTTAAATGGCATATGGTAAACTCTTTTATGGTTTTCTTGGTGTTTTAAAAAATGCTGACCTTTCTTTTCTTGGTCTTTCAGGCACAGGTGATCCCTTGGGTGATTTCGGACAGTAACTATGTGAGTTGCCCCTCTCAGAGGCTGGACCCTAGGAACACTGTGTTTGTAGGAGCTCTGCATGGCATGCTCAACGCTGAGGCCCTGGCCAGCATCATGAATGATCTGTTTGGAGGAGTAGTGTATGCAGGCATTGACACTGACAAGCACAAGTACCCCATTGGTGAGTTTCTTACAAGAGTTTTGTCTTTTTCTACCCCTAATATTAGAATGATGCTGTGGTTTGACATTCTATCGATTTGGTTTTCCATTTTTCCAGGATCTGGACGTGTAACCTTTAACAACCAACGCAAGTTATCTGAAAGCTGTGAGTGCTGCATTTGTGGAGATCAAGACTCCCAAATTTACAAAGAAGGTAGAGTAACCCGAACACTTAAAGACTTAGGCTCAATCCCAATTCACCCCTTGGCCCTACCCCTTAGCCCTACTCCTCCGTTTTGCGCGTTCACGTCTAGGGGTAGGTGTCTCGAGTTCTTGTTGAGATCGAGGGGTAGGGGGAAGGGTTAGGCTACATAGCCCTCGAAACAGATATTTTTCAGAGGCACACTCCAAAACGGAGGGCTACGAGAGTTCACGGAATGCCATCGGAAATCACCGGCGAGATGGATCGCAAACGGTTAAACATTTAAATTTAGCGCCAGATGATTCCACCACGCACTTTATTTACTCTTATAATAACACTGTAGCCGTTTAAATTAAGACATACATTTCGAGGAAGGGATGTTATAATCATGTTTATTCAAAGTCGAGAGCAGCCGCGCTGATTCAGTTGTCATGGAGAAATCCTGTAAAAACTCTTTAACGGCAGAGCCATCGCGACGACTGATGACGTATCGGGTTCATGAAGGTTGTTCCATTTCGTAGGGGTATATTTCAACCCCTTGGCCCTTATAACTGCGTTTTAAGGGCCAAGGGGTAGACTCGAAAACAAGGGGTAGGGCCAAGGGGTGAATGGGATTCAGCCTTATTTTATATTTCGTAGGAGTACTGTCTTGATGCATTGTTGCATGCTGCACTGTTTAATACTTTTATACTGGGGTAACTGCTCTGAAGTATTTTTTCTACTTTACCACACAGTAAAGAATGAGAATATAATAGGCCAAATTAAAAGCTAATCAAAGGAAGAAGCATTTATAGTGTCCTATAAAAATGGGTGAGACATGAGAAGATTTGGGAAAAGAAACCATCGATTACATGTCCAGTGAAATATTGTTACATTTGCTGAGAATTGGGAGTCTAGATTGCAAAATACAAGCTCATGCCGTTGTGCGCTCTAAACAGAGAATAGTCCAGTGGCAATTGTAAATCTTATACCCACCAAATTAATACTCGGGTACAGCCCTAATATCCTTATAGTATTTGATCTTCTGTGGATTTAAATTATTGGTAGATAAGGGCAAATCCAGTGTCTTCCACATTATGCTTTCACACCTGCCTCATTTAGCTTGGTTGACTTGGACTAGAGTTTGTTGCCCCCTTGGTAATGGCATTCAGGTGCGGACAAAACAAGGGTGAGAACGTGATCTGACCTGAAACAGACCCAACTGCCAAAGAACTGCGCATTTTTAGATTAAAACGGCTACCAGTCAGTCAAACAAAACTATTTAGATTGTCAATAGCGCCCCCTTTAAGCCCTGACTTACTGCGTTCTACACTCACAAAAACTTGTCCGCACTGCACAGTGAAACTCTTATTGCATTTAGATTGTTTATGAGGGGATTTGCTAATGGATAAAGCTTGTGGTAAGTCTGAACAACATACATTTCAAGCACGTGTCTTGTGACTGCATTTTGGTTCGTTTCATCAACTAATTCGGACCAGAGCAATCAGCGTGGTGTGAAAATAAACCAAAACCCCTGAAATGGTCCAAAGTATAATTTTTGCCCTTGGTCTGGACTAAGTGAACAACTACAGATCCCTAGTTCACGTATGCTTCACACCCTCCTTTTAAATGGACTGACCTGTAAGTCCATTCAACTGAAAGAGTCTGTAGATTTACTGCTTAAGTGACCACTTAAACTAGCACCACTCATGGAAGCTACTCGTTCAAAAATGTGTTTGCTGTTGTGACTGCCAGACTGAAATTATTAATATCAAATCAATTGACACTTCATTTAGTCACATTTGTCAATATCTGTCTTGCAGTGCATGCTCGTTTCATTTTTAGACAGTTAGTATGCTACTCAATATTACAATTTTCTTCATGGGTATGGTTTTCCTCTTAGGTTCAGATTGTGACCCATACCTGGAGGATGCTATCTGTCAATTATGCAGTCGTGAGCCTGGCCCATTCTTTTGCAGGGACAAGGTGATTTGTCTTTCCCTCTTCCGTTTTAGCAATCTAAATGCACGTCTCTGTATAATGACTGTCTGTTGTCCTATCCCTCCAGACCTGCTTCAAATACTACTGTCGCTCCTGCTGGCATAGGCAGCACTCCATGGACATCCTCAGTAACCACCGCCCTCTGATGCGAAACCAGAAGAAGCGGGACATCAACTGAAGCGCGCATGGCAGCACGATGCCTCAGCCTGGATGTCCATTGCGCCTGCTCCCTTCGGGGCACTGCTCCAGAGTCGGCCCCAGTTCAAAAGGCCCTCCCAGGAGTTGGGGCATGGGGAAACACTGTAGAAAGTTCACTGTTGCACTTTCTTTTTTAGTTTGGCTTGTTCACTTTGGCACTGTACACAGTGAGATGGGATAGCTGGGGCCCGTGGATGGGAGACCAGAGTTTTTGACCAAGTTGATTCAGGCCATCTTTGAAGGGTTTTTTTTCCTCCCCTTATATAGGTTGCTATTTTGTGTTGGTAAAAATCATTCAGAAAGTCTCATTGTTTAACAGACGGAAGCCATACAGTGCCTTTAATTGGTTTTCCCCCTTCCACACTAGCTGCTTTTTTCTGGCACTTTTTTGCCGATATTTTTTACGTTTTTAAGATGCAACTACAAAAGCCAGATTTTCATCATGACATTTTTCACAGTTTTAGTTTTCATAAATTTTTACATGAAACAGTTTTAAGGTATGGCATGAAAAAGGTTGAATAGCAATCTACCCGCGGCTTTTTAATTTTGCGCTTTTTTTCGTTTTCTTTTCCTCCATGTTTTTGGAGTATTTTGCCTTATCAGTGTTCTGTTTGGTAGAATAGTAGTTTGCGCATAACCCTGCAGATCTAATCGCCAATCCAGATCAATTTCAGTGTGTGCCTCCACTAGGCATTGCTTTTACTGCTCTCGATCAGATTTCAAACCAACTTAATATATTAATCCATAAATGAGAATGGCCATCGACTGCACGTAGTTTTATTGCACTTTTTAATTTGCACTTTGTAAAGGGGTAGGTTTTTAATCACTTATATTGAACATCAGCAGGTGTCGTGGGTATGAGCCCATATGGCTGCTTGTATTTAAAAGCATAGACTTCCCTTGAATGTACCAAGAGCCTTAGCAGACTAAATGCAAATGTCACTTTAATCATCTCCTGCTGAAAGTCTGAATGAATTGCATTCAGAACTAAGAATGTCCTTTCTCACCATATGCATTCCATGCAGAGCTATTTCCCAAGCTCCTCTGTCATTCTACCTCGTTGTCTGCCAAGTTTGCTTAAAAGGGTGAAGTTTGAATTTTTGACTGGGCACAATAAAGGTGTTTAAGCATTATTCCTGTTGTATCTTATTTTATTTTTTTTGCCTCTATTTAATGTGTAGCAAAGCAGTGTGTTGAAGTCCTACAGTATCAAGTTATTTACTTGTCCACTAGGTGGAAGTGCTGCATTTGCCAATCTGCAAATGAGATTCAGGGCTTTTTTTTTTTTGAGAAAATTGGTGTAATTTGGTGCTGACTAATAAAATAGTACACATTTAAGAATCCTAATATGTCAGCCTAGTTTTCAAACTAGTGAAACGAATTAAAATGTGGACTTCTTGACTTACACCTATTTCTTTCTGCATTGCATTCATTTGACATCATATGGTTTTCCACTGAAATTGAAAAGCTATGGATTAAGAGGGTAACCCAGTGGATTTTGGGGGGTTGCAGGTGTTCGAGTATGTTATCAAAGCCATGCTGGTTACTGCACAGTTGGGAACATTATTTCAGTTCCAGATGGTTGAATGTGGAAGGAGGGATGTCTGAAGTGAGAATCCTGCTAGAGTAGCTTATAAATATTCTGATCCTCACTTTCATTAACTCTGGCAGTCATATTTATTTATATGCTGTGTGTTCTCCTTATTCTCATGGTTTAAGACCCTCTTAACCCCTGCTGGTAGAAACTAGCTACACTATCTTAACCACTATCAAACTTTGTATATTCTAAGTGACTCTAAGAATGGGTCTCTGTTAACTTCTATAGGAAATGCAGTATAGATGTTACAGAAATTAAGATGTTGGGGCTCTAACCTGTGAAACCTTGGTTCTTTATACAGCTAAATGGGTTAAAATCAACTAGGGACTGGAATTCAGTGTAAGGGGCTGTGAGGGTGGTAAGTGTGTGAGCTGGGACAGGACCTGCCAGCTGAGTCCGTGTGAATCTCACAGGAATCACAGGTGTGTGGAGGATGATTAGAGTCTGTGTTTACATAACCTCCTGTTTCTCCTCTCTCTAGACACGCACATCCCACGGACACTGCAAAAATAACACCATCTGAAACTCACCTCTTCGTCAGAGGTAATCTGAATGTGTTGGCATGTTATATTTAAGCTTACACATTAACATAAAGATTTTATCTGACACTTATCTACACATTAGTAGTGTATTACTAAATGAGTCACCCTGAGAAATGTGTGCTTAATGTGGTCTGTCTAGTAACAGAGCTGGACTAAATGGATAAATTCTGCCACTGAAAGTATTCTTCTAAAGAGTGTTATAGATGTGAGGATGTTAAAGAAGGTTTACCGTACTGTATTCTCAGGGTTTGTGGTTGATGAAGTTTTGAAAGTGTTTTGTTGCTCTGAGATCTTTGGATTTAGTTGTTCTAATTTTATGTTGACTTTACTGTGAAGCCGCATTGAACCCCGTGATTATTCGGACTAATACTGGAATCCAGCAGCATTAGAGCAACTCAGTTCAGTTAAAAAAGCCCATATAAGACTCTGCTGTAACTTCTGAGTATAACATAGGAAACTGACCTAATGTACCTATTAAAATCAAAGAACAAGAAGATAGGCTCATTGAGGAAACGATTAAAGGGAAGATTAAAAAAGTGAATAATGACTATTTCACATGGTTCCTTGGAAAATACTATGGCCCTCAAAATGTTACCACAGCACAGTGCATGATTTTTATAGTTTGACATTTGCCACACATAATTAACTCCATATGGATTTTATCATGTGGTAAACTTGCTTGGTTGCTAACATGGTACATTTTTGTATGCAATATTAATGCATTAAGCTTTTACTGCTGTTTACTTAAACAACATAATGAAATTTTGCCAGATTCACATTCTTTTATTTCTGCGTTTTAGTGTTTACTGGACATTTCACTGCGACGACACCGGTCAGTGTTTCCAGTGAACACTTAATTAAACTTTTTATTTTATTTTCATTTACAATTGGTTGTCTTTTCTCAATACTAAAGATCTTTCACATAGTTTTGTAGAGGCAAGAACATCCATCTGTCAGTATTTGGCAGAGGTATAGAAATGCCCATCTTAGTCTTTTCTTATTTACATCACACTGTATTTCGTCTATGGTGATACACTTGGGGAATAATGTCTTGGCATGTCTGTTCAATCCCTGTCAGCATGGTAATTAAAAAAAAACAATTAAATAACACAATTTTACAAACCTGGCCTCTTCTAAATACATGGTTACAGAATTGATGAAGAAAATCTGTTTATTAACTGTGGTCAGGTCAGAATTATTTGTTTTTAGATCTTGGATGTTGTTTATTATAGAATTATAATTCAGATTCTGCCTGAATTGCCAATGAGAAAACATAAGGATTTTACGAGATGGAGATTTCAAATGAATTTGTATGATCTGATTCAGGTTTCATGATCTGAAAACAACTTGTTGATTGATGCTTGAGTTTTAGTAAGTAAATAGATAATGACAATTAAAATCTGTGGTCATGTAATGCATTTTATATCAAAGACACTGCTGTTGTGCTGTGTGAAGAGTGTGTACTTTAGGTGGCTACTAAGAAGTGCACATGATGTGCTGTTAAAAACTCTGCTTTGAATCAACATTAAATCATTGTAAAATATTCAGACATATACTACACTCTTCTCATGCTTAAGATCAACATTTTTTTCAAGAGGGACAGTTATGTTTTCACATCTAAGAATGCTGTTTCTGTGTTTTTCTTGGAAGTATTCATTTGTAATGAATCTTCACCAGGTTCCCTTAATTTTTATGTGAGAAGAAAAAGGACCACTTTCTCATAATGTGTGAGAAAGACAAGAAACGGAAACAAATCTGAATTGTGGAAGTGTCTTCTACACCCCTTCATCCCCCTGTGTTTATAAACTAAAGCCCTTGCAGGAAACAGAGGGTAATAGGGTTAGGGTTCAGCTGTGCCTCTTTAAGGGATCCTCTCCTCAGGACAGAGGGCTGTTAAACGATCGTGGGAAAGGGGGAGGACCTTCAGCAAAATCTGCCTCCTCTTCACTCCATCCCACAAACTTACAAGACCTGCAGGGAGCAAAACTTTTAAATAGGTGGTGGTTAGCAAAAATAAATAAATAAATAAATAAATAAATAAATAAATAAAAAACATGTTCTTGCAGACATTATTCCTTTTGACATCTAAAAATATCAGCCCAAACCACCTTGAGAAACTAATTCAGATAGATGGATGGATGGATGGATAGATTTATTCAGAAAAGATAAAAAAAATTCTGAAAAAAAAATGATCAAAAGCAACAATTAAGACTTAAACATTGTTACAAAAGCTTTCTATTTACAGTTTTTCTCAGTTTCTCAGTTTTTCTCACTTTTTTTATACCACTTTTTACATTTGCACAACAGTTAGTTCAAACTCCACAACATTTAGTCATTTGTGCACATCATAGTAGCAGTTTCTCATTACTTCCAACAAATTGCAAATGCTTCAAATCAATTGCTTTCAATTGCTTTCAACTCTCTGCTGTTTTATAACATTATCATTTGCTTATGTCATGTCAGTCAAAAATAACTATGAATGCTGAAAATCCATTATACTGTAAAACTAATAGTGCTCATTTCATTGACTCATCACATCTGTCAAACTAATTTTACAATTAAAAAAGAAAAACTTTTATTTTATCCTAAATTTAACAGTTTATCTCAAGTGAACCTAAGCGTTCACTGATGAGAAAGGATGTGCATGAATGATTTACAGTATATGTAGGCCTATGTTGTGTGTTCATTTCCAGTATGTACTGCAATATTGTTTACAGTTGGACACAGATATACCCAACGGGAGTTTATGTGTGTTGTAAATAAGGGTGTATTTTTTTCTTTTGCACAATGCTGTGAACAAATTTGAATTGCAAAGAGCATATGCAGAAAAAATGAGAAACATGCATATTTAGTGTCTTGTACTCAGTTACCTCACTAAATACAGTAATGTGTAACTTTACTGTAGTTTTCAAATAGCTGCGCAAGGATAGTGCTGTCTTGAGCATTTTCAGAGTCACCAAGACATTTTGCATTGGAAAACATTTACAGAATAAACTGTCAGTATGAAAACATGACAAAGCCATTTGGCTATCTTGTTCATAAACAATGATGTCAGGACTTTTCATCTTGATGACATTGACACATTCATTGACACGAATACCTGCTATCCATTAGCTATCCATTTTGAGCAAGTGACACACTTTTGCAGGTTATCAACTAGGTTTTGCAGTTTGTACTATTTTGTTTTGAGAACTGCAATAACTGTTGTGCAAATGTAAAGTAATGTGAGAAATGCACCAGCAACTGAGAAAAACTGTAAAATAAATGCTGTTGTTTTAAACGTTATTCATCAAAGAATCATGAAAGAAAATGTATCACGGTTTTCACAATAGTATAGTCTAATCATATAGATTTATATTCATATATTTAAATTTATGTTTCATAATGTTTTACTCCACATGAGCAACGTTTCATATCACATGAACTGCATAACTGTTCAAAAGATCTTCAGTGTTCTCCTCTGATACTCATTCTACATCTCTGATGTCTGCTGTGCTGCACAGTGATCCAGAAGAAACATCTTCATCCAGTGGGAGATGAAGAGATTGACAGATGGAGGAAAGAGATGGTCCAAGAGGAAACAAGAGAGAGCATAGAGCAGGAGAGATGTGGACAAGCATGCTGATCTGCACATTCTAGGCAGTTGTCATGGAGACAGCACTGCCTCCTAGGCCTGGCTGCTCTTCGAGGTTTTCGTGAGAATGGCTAAGTGTTCCAGTGTGTGTGCATGTGTGTGTGTTTGTATGTGTGTCACTGGGATCATAATGTCACACTGTTAGCATTTTAGGACACTTTGCATTGATAGACATTATCAGTGTTACAACATGCAAGTTGATACAGTATTCTCTGAACTAGTTATTTATGACTATATGGCTGTGCTTTATATAAAAGCTATTTGTAACTGTGCAGCTGTGGTCTTTCATTATCATTACATGGGGCTAATGCTCCCATCTCTCTCTGCCTCTAGTTTCGCCTAGTGAAATAAAACCGAAAAAGGCTGTTCTCAGAGTAATATTTTGTCTGTGAAGCTCCAATAAAGCACAATAAGAGTCTTTCTAAGCCACTTGATATTTTCCCTAGTGAACAATAAATATAGCCTACTAAAATGAATTTGAAAAGCATTTTATTTCATGCTAAGTATACTACAAATACAATTATCCTACATTTAAAGGGGCTATATAAGGAAATTTCATGGATTCAGTTATTTGCAATTTTAAAGAGTTGGCTTTTCATGCTAAACAAGGCCAAAGTTTAAAAAAAAAACAAGTTTGACAAATGGCATAGTATTTATGTCCCAAATACTCTTTTCAGCATTAATACGCTGGATTCATATAAAGTTTCAATATTCTATTCAAGTTTCGTTTTTTTTAAGAGTATGGTCCTGTATGATGTCATAACGTGTGGAATTCCTTGTATGGGCACTTTTCCCGGAAGAGCGCGCGCACACATATCAACCAGAGAGAGCAAGAACACGTGCCAATAAACGACCTTTAGTTCATTTTCATCGGACATTTTTTTAGACCACGAAATAAACAACGTCACCTAAGAAGTGTGCTTTTGGTTCTGAGGGAAAGATAACCTTGTCCATCTTCCCAAAGAACCCAGCGTTAAGGAAACAGTGGAAAGAGTTAGTTTTTCTGTGGCAGAGAGTTGAGTAAATGTGTCTGTTTGTTCCTGGCATTTGGGTGACAAACGTTTTATTAACAAGGCCCAGTTCAACGCTGAATTTACAGATCGTTTGAAACTGAAGATGGAGCAGTGCCAGGCAGAGATAAAAGATCCAGATCACGAGTCGCAACCGCAGGTCAGGCGGTAAGTAAATCTGCATTAAATGTGTTTTGTCGGAAAGTGCATATATTTTAAACAACACAAACATATAGTGAATCAAAAGTTATCCAGTGAAATGATGTGACGATGTGTTTGTCTTTAAATACAGTTATTTAGCTGACCACCATTAATATAATTAATATAATAATAGGCAGTGGGCCAAGTCCATCTCGTTAACGTTAGCTAATTAGTTTTTGATTTGATACCCAGCAGCTGCTATGCGTGGCTCATTTTTTTGTCTGTATGAATAATTCACAAAAATATTACCGATTGTTTTCCACGCCAATTTTTGCACTTTAAAGTATAAGAATATATTTAATTTCGGAAACGTTGACCGGAGTGAGATCCAACCAACGGTTGTGTTGTTACCTCGTTGAATTGATTTGGCCAATCAAGTTATTCGTTGAACCAGCGTCGCGTAATTCGCGTCAGTTTGAAGCCAACTCCAGTCACAACCTAACCTGGAGAAACCGGTGGGTCTCGGCAAGACAACGTCAAGGTAAGATTTATTTATTTATTTTTCACAATGATTATACAGCCCTATATCTTAATGCTTTTCATAAATTGTATTTAAGACTGCAAGCTATACTTCTTTGTGAATATATTGTCATTGATAACAACAGTAGCCACGAAAGAATTTTGGTAGTGGAGCAGTAAAGCTAGGTCTAAGGTAACTTATGTTGCTTAGCCTAATCCAAAATAATCATTCAGTACATACACAATGAGCAAAGTGTATTCAAATACGGGATAATTACGGGAAAATATTTAAATGGAAAGACAGCAATAAATAATTTGACAGGTATGTCAAGGTTGGTTTGGTTACAGCAAGCTACCTAAGCTACAAGTAAGCTAGACTAATTATCATCTAAAAAGAATGCAAAGTAAAGCAAAAATGACCTGAAAAAAATATTTTAGTTAAAGATGGCTGATTTTGAGCTATTTAACGAAATTATTTGTGGTCAGAACTGCCAGTTTTCTTGTTAAACTCGATTTAAGATTGTTATCTTAATACAAATGTCAATATGAAAAATGTGATTTTAAATGATCTAGTAATGTGCGCTTTCTGTGTTTGTGTCTGAATATAATTCAGTTGTTTATCTAACACACAGACACGAACAGGACAACATCATATCTCTCCACATCCAAATGACTACAGAGGTGATCGTTGACAATCATCACATCAACAGCACCATGATGGAGCAGGTCAGAGATCACAGAGTTGCTTAGTATCCACATCACAGTTTACCCATCTTGATCTATCGACACCACCAACAGAATCTGGCCAAGAAAGTTCAAAAACCTCTGCACTTCCTCCCACAGTTGAGGAAGGCTCATCTCCCAAAAATCCATCCTCTTATAGGGGAATCAAGAGAGTCTCTTCCTTCCACCCCACCCTCCAATAACGTAAGGGCACATGATTGACTCTTGCACAAAAACACTGGTATTATACACTATGATGCTGCTAGATTGGTTTATTTTTATATTTGCTATGAACATTTGACCCCACTTACACACGTATTGCTCTGCCTTTTGCTACTTGTCATGTCATCCACTTGCACTGAAATACTATATTAATTAGTGATGATACTATATTAAATAGTCACGATTTCAAATATTCGATTAGTTGATTTTATTATAGAATATTGAATAGGATGTGTGTGATGATTGTCTAAAAAAACATGTTTTAGTTGTGGTTATGAGTTGCAATGCTAAATTCACATAATATTTTTATACATTTAATAAATATATTCTTAAAGGGACACTGTGTGGGATCTACCCCATCTAGTGGTTAAAAAGTGTTTTGCATTCAAACGAATTTTGCTCTCCAGCGCCTTCGCTTTTTCAAGTGCGTACTGCATCTACGGTTGCCGTTATGTACCAAAAATGCTATGACAGGATGTCTTGTAGTAACACTTCATCGAGTTTCTCTCTCGGATAAACAGGTTTGTAATTAAAAAATAAAAAAACAGCAACGTGACACAACAAACAAATGAATGTTACAGTATTAGTTGCTGACACTGAAAAACATGAACTGTTGTAATTAGTAGTAATGCCGACTTTATTCGTTATATTTTCTGACTTACGTGATTGTTAGATATCATTATCGGATGATTCAAAAGTAGGGAGAGAGGAGAGGAAGAGGTAGAGGACAGAGAGGCAGTGGATCAGTGGGATCTAGGCGAGGAGATGGACGACGAGGAGCGCGAGTGTCAACACAACGACGACAAAGATACCCGGCAGCTACAAGAGACGATCAAAGTAGGATTGACCCTCTCCAATGTTCACAAATGAAACTATAGCCATAGGCTACATACAAAATTACTGTATGCGTCTGCATTATTCGATGCGGTCACAGTATAAATGATAAATAACATAAAATGTCAGAAAACTAAAATCTTGAAATAGCCTTAGGTGTGCAAACAATGCAAAAACAATCATTATCTCTATATTCTTAATGAATTTATAGGTTATAAAGTGTAAACTTACAAACCTTGATTTTAGCACCTTCACAATGGCAGCTATTGAGTAAAGTAACGTTACTCAGCTGCTATTAATCAAAGAGTTTGTTTAACTTTAACTATAAATGTTATACTGTCTATATAATAAAATACACAACCAAGCAATGACAAAAAATTAAGTAAGACTGTAACATTAACTTACATGTCGAGAGAGAAAGCAGGCAACTTCAGCGTCTCTTTTGAAATCTTTCTGCTGCATTAGCTCTTTCCACCTTGAAAACGCTAACTTATCCCGACATTTACTCTGGTTTTTTGCAATCTCCGGTCACGTTTCCTTTTTCTTTCAAGTCTGGCCTTTTTTTGCGACGAGGATCTTCTCCTGTGGCTCGGCGTATGTATGGTCCGCCATTAACGTTACAAATAATAGAGAAATAAAAAAATATAGGAGTGCAATGCACTAAACTAAACTTGCCACGAATGCGCCTCAATGCTCTCCTCCTCCGTTTCTGATGCTTTCAGTCACGTGATGCTAGCTCTGAGTCTGAACGGAAACGCGTTGTAGAAACGCGTTTGGCTGGTGGTACTTTTTGACACTCTCTGCTATTATAGTTTTTCAAGATGGCGGAACAACATGGAAGCCTCCGTGAACCTACCCGTCCCATGATAATTAAGATAATAAATTCTTCATTTACGGGGATAAGTCAGATAATTTGCAGAGGTATTTGTACACCATTAAGGACATATTTATGAATAAAAATATTGATTTCAGATAATAAAATACCTACAGAACTACACAGTGTCCCTTTAATATTTGCTGTGAATTTAGGATTGCTGTGAAAATCAGCTGTGAATAAAGCCAATCACGCAAGAGACAAGGGCGCAACAAAACTTACTCCGTCATTTCATACAGGTCAGGACAACATCAGTGTGCAAAGTGTTAACTTATATTTGTATAACTGTTAGGCCTATTCTCGCATTAAAACAGTTTTAAAAGCAAAACATATTTATCCAACCCCTTTTTTAAAGCAGTCTGCGAGTTGTAATGTATGTCAGAGTTTGAAGTCTGCCCAGATGAAGAATAGGACAGACAGTGCAAGCAAACTGGTAGTTCCATGAGTCCTTTTATAGTTGCTTTCTTTCAGTTAAGCACACTCTTCACATACATGTTGAAAGAGCGGATGTTTACAGTTTAAAGAAAACACTCTGTAAAACGCTACAAATCAAAGTGGAAGTAAACATAATAAAACAACAGCCCGCGAATAAGAGCGGTCATCTTCCCCTTTGCGCTAGTAGTATTCTCACTGAGTGTGTGCGCTTACATAAGAACAGCACACATACAATAACATACGCCATAGAAGAAGTCATCTTAAAGGCATAACATGTCATGAACACTACTTTAACACTAGGTGGCCGTTACCAGAGTTAACTCAGGCTAACTCACAAACAACCTCACAATCAGTGGTGTAGTGCAGGGTATACGCAGGTATATGGAGTTCTTTTTCAGTCGGCATTGCGTATACCCACTTCTAAATCCCCTCTGAAGTGCATCATTTCAGTTGCATCCAATATCGATGAATAAAAAACACCCAGTCGTCGTAGTCGTACCCCTGTACTCTAATTTTTTGCTTCAATATTCTCTCATCGCAACGATAACTGACCTTCTCTGACAAACTTCAGCACTCAAACACCCACTCGTTAATGTCTTAATGTTTGTGAGACCAATCAAAGAATGCAGGATTTTTGTTCACAGAAGCGCAAGCCGAGCGGTAATCCTAACAGCAACGCTTCACTTTAGTTAACGATCATACAGTGCACAGATAAGATGCAAGTAGCTAAAATATACGGCTGTTTTTCGATAGAACTTTTAAATTGCCAACAGAAATAATCAGTTTGATCAAAGATGGTTGAAATTATAAGCTCAATTTAACAACACAAGCATCCTATTAAATATATTGCCATTATTGTATAAATATATTTGTATAACGTTTCCTCGAATGTGTTCAGACTTTTACTGTTTGCAGTCAGCTCCGCTTGTCTGTGTTTGCGTAACTTGCCTCATTTCAGCCAGCAACCCCCCTAGCAATAAAATACTATAATATATACCTGGGTATTTAGAAAACCCTACGTGTGACCCTGATATGCAAAAATACTAGTGATTTCAATGTTTTATTGTATTCATTATATTTTATATTCTGTATACTATTGCATGACTAGTAGTCTTGTATGGCACTTTTTATAACGCAGAGTGTTCATCCTTTGCTAGGAGGCTTAAAAAAATATTGGGGACATAAATTAAGAGTATACCCACTTCTCCAGGCACCACTACATCACTGCTCACAAACAAAAATGTATTGGTTGACTTGGTCCAATTCTCACTATTAACTTAGGCTACTTTTACTTGTGCCTAAATAAACTTCTAATTATTGCTTTTTAGTACATAAGGGTGTTAAGATTATATTGTGTAGAATAAAGGGTTGCAGAATATGGTCTTGAAGAATAAATGCATTAATATGGTTTAAAAGTATCAAATAACAGCCAATATCCTAGTATTATGGATGCTAATAAGCAACTAGATGCGTTATTTTGCTTTTGAAATTAGTTGCTAAAAAGATCTTCTGACTTGACTATTATCTTTATTATTAGATATATCATCAAACTTTGATAAAATAACACAATGTTTGGGGTTATAAAGTCTGAGAGGAAATCTGGCTTCAGTGCAGAACTGTTTGGCCTTAACCCTTCTTCCTGTGTCAACGGTTGCCCGTTCATATGGGTCTGTCTCTGGTTTGTCACGTTCCTCATGGGCAATAAGAGAAAATATGGGTCTGGTGTTGTGCGTGCGTCAGCACTGAAGTACGAACTAACTCAAAAACCACCAAAACGATTTCTGACCACTCAAAATAGTTAGAGAGCAAAACACTCTGACCACAAATTAAGCAGACCTGAATCCAATGTGGATGTCCACTATCCTTGTCTGATTACATGATCAAGCCAGAAAACAAATATTAACTGGAAGATGAACGTGGGCCACTTCGCAAAGCTAAAACATCATAAAGCTGTCTTAAGTGACAGACTGAATGCAGTTAAGACGTGTAAGTAGTATATGGAAATAATATATAGTGAGGAAAGTATTTAAACACCCTCCTATTTTGCGAGTTCTCCCACTTAACTTTCTCAGTTAGTCACACCAGCATATGATTTGGTCGCACTTTTTTTTTTTTTGGCTGCATACCATAGTTTTGCACTGATGTAAAAAGACTAACAGTGACAAGACCCCATGTTAGCAAAATGTTTTAATCTTTTTACTATCAAATCAAAAATTTCTCAAACAAAAAAATATTAAAAAGTAAAAATAGTAGTATTTTATTAAATGCATTTATGGTGAGATTGATGCATTTTATTTAATTAGAGCTGAAGTTTGAAATCTGCAATTGCAGTTTTTCGCAGATGTATAAACTTTACGTGAGTTCTACTTTGACATGGCACAGGGTGGATGAACACAATGTTTGAGGAGAATGTGAGGCTGTCAGTCACCACACCGGTGTGGATACCATCATTCAGAATCACAGATTATTCTTATTGAATTTCACTCGAAAATATAATCTTAACAAGTAGTAACATGTACTTTTGTTCTGGTTCTGACATTGCAGTAAATCGCACTGATTAAATCTAACAATCGCTTATCATATCATGAAAAATCATGGAAATTGTACTTTGTTCTCAAATTGTTAATGTTAACAACGTCAGCATTGCATGACTAAATGTCCTTCCGATATGTATCCTTCTTTTTCGCATGGGTCCATTTGCAGTCTCTTTTTTTTTTCTGTAGCCATTCCGAAATCCGAACAAAGTGTTTTGCATTTTTGAATCTGTTGTCACTGGTGATTGTCGTTTGAACCTTTATGGATCTGCCATCAAATTTATAAGTTTAATTATATCAAGTGCTGTGAGAAAAGGCTATAAATCTCCACCTCCAACATCCTGCAATATAGCCTACTACAGGGTGGGAATTATGTATTTTTTAGGGGCAAGGCCATTTGGCCTCCACCTTTCTTTTTTTTAGGGGCACCAAGGCCATATGACAGGGCACAAAGGCCATTGAGTACAATTTGATGGTTTTACCATTCAGATTAATACCATAACATCCTAATTTGGAATAAGACATGAATTATGACTTTTTTAATAAAAATAAAAAACATATTTTTTAATGAGAGAGAGTGCCCTTACATTCTCAGAAGGTAAAAAAAATAGACAGAAAATATAATATTTTATGTATAATGAAACAATGATAAAGTCTATCGATTATCATAACATTATACATATAATCTATTATGAAAATGCCTGACATGGCTCGAAGAATACAGGTAAGTCAAATATAATTGCAAAAATGTTTATTGTCTTTAAAACGACATAATGTGCATGTTACAGCGATCTGTTAGCTTTGTTTTTCTGGTCGGGGATTTCCTGCATTGTCAAACGCTCTTCTTCATGTGTTCAAAGATGGACTAAAGATGTTCAGTAAAGCGTCCGCACATCAGTACAGTGCTCATAATGATTACATGGACGCATCTGGCTATAAATTCAATAAAATATTATTCCTGTCAATATAAATCTGATGTAAACTGAGATGCAATATTTCGGTAAAGATCTTGCACACTTTTGAGCTAAAAGCCGTGAGGGACGTTGTTTTGTGAATCGCTGTCATGGCGGTTAGGTCAACTGTGAACTATAAGGGGGCATCTTATACACTCACAGAGAGCACTTTATTACTCGAACGAAGTAAATATACATTAATGAGCACATATAGCACATATATATTATTGAAAGAACTAAGTGTTTTCAGCTTAAGAATAAACTAAAAGAGTTACACAGTTTAGCTTTCAGGTCCGCTTTTCAGCTTTGTTAAAAAAAGTGTTGCTTTATGAGGTATGGAGCTAGATAGATGTGATGAAATTCAAAGCATTTCAGCATGAGGCTGCGACAAAATTTGGAGAAAAAAAAGAAAAGGGTCGTCTTGATGTATATTTAGTTCAAAATGCATTGTAGCACAGCATTATTATTCACTTGAAGTTAACCGCACTATGAGTGCATCTGGACCTCCTGCAAAACAGTGCCTTTGCATTTTGAATATGATTAAAAAAATTATATAATGTAAACATTCAGTGCCATAGCTTTTCTAAATAGGATTAACACTCTATAATCCCTACACTCCGCTTTCTGCTGAACAGTCTAACAATTAAGCATGACACCAGGATATAACATAATTTTCAATACATAATCTGTAACTGAAACTATGTAATTCTGTATAATTCTGTCACACATTATGTATTTAAAATTGTTATAACTCTTCAATTCTTTAAACATGACTTCTTTCCAAGCAAACGAAGCGTAATGCGTCCCCTCAGTGAGTCAGTTTTGAAATGCTAATTCTGCAAAAATAAATACTATACCAACATAACCCATTTTAGATCCAATTAGACATAAGAACCAACTGGATCATTAAAAAATGACAGGTGATGATGAATCTGACCTATGAAACAAATTGTACATTCACCAGCCATTAAATATATTTTATAATAAAATATTCACACACAAATACCAAAATGCTTCAACATCTATCATTTTACACAATAAGAATGAAGATTAGCTCATTATTCCTCTATTAGAAGCATGTATGGATGTCATGCAAATAAGATGTTCGAGAATGTGTTATATGCACACTGAGGGATCCCTGTCCATGATTATTGATGCACATACATAAGATGTGATAGATGTGTCTTTCACGTGATTTCTTTGTAATGTGTTCGTGTGTGTGTGAGGGAGGAGGGAGATCTTGCCATCTTTTTTAATTTATCCCGTGGGAGGCAGTTATGAACCAGGCTGAGCAAAGGGGCAAACTGCCTAGGCTCTCCTGCTCCATCCTTACATTGATCCCTAACCTCTCTCCATCTTGGATGACCCTCAGAGGGGGTAAAGATAAGGCCAACATACCGTATATTCCCCAAGATATAAATTATCCTATTTTAGGGAAGCAGCAATGTATCGGCTGATAAAAATAATTTTAGTCCGTATTGCCCATGGGATGATTTTTTTTATACCCATTCGATGATCAGGGCCAATTGTATCCTGTAAATCAAAAGAGGGTGGGGAAACATGTCGGGCTCCAACTTATAGAGTGTGTGAAGAAAATATCTTGTGTTGAATTTAGGGCTGTTGTAGTTAATTAACAGTTAATTAACACATTAACAGTTTTTTTTAAATTGCGACGCTCATTCATAGGCTCTATTTGAACCTATGTGTCAGCCAGAGTTCAAGCCAGGGTTGCCAGGACTGCAGTTTTTCCCTTCATCAATATTTCCTCCCATATAATAATCAAGCTCGCTGCCGGCCGCCTGGGTGCTGGAGGGGCGACTGCTGTCCGTGAGGGAGCGGAGTCACCGTCGTTTGCCGGAGGTTAGAGCCTGCTACTATCTGCAATGACGGGGAGGAGCAGGGAACGTGGGACTTCTGCCG
Source organism: Hybognathus amarus (assembly GCA_030378365.1). Classification (NCBI taxonomy): domain Eukaryota; kingdom Metazoa; phylum Chordata; class Actinopteri; order Cypriniformes; family Leuciscidae; genus Hybognathus; species Hybognathus amarus. Next base: position 119,331 of record JAQIUQ010006539.1, read on the forward strand.
ACTGCCCGAACACAGAGGAGCCGTCTCCGTCCACCAGGCTAGGGGGAGTGTTGAGCTGTCCACCGAGAGCTATCAGGCGCTGCGGAGTTGAACGCCCAGCTGGTGGTGGACCAGATGGCAGTGCGTTGTGGGAACCAGACCAAGATTTTATTGTATTTTATATATACACTCACCGGCCACTTTATTAGGTACACCTGTCCAACTGCTCGTTAACACTTAATTTCTAAGTAGCCAATCACATGGCGGCAACTCAGTGCATTTAGACATGTAGACATGGTCAAGACAATCTCCTGCAGTTCAAACCGAGCATCAGTATGGGGAAGAAAGGTGATTTGAGTGACTTTGAACGTGGCATGATTGTTGGTGCCAGAAGGGCTGGTCTGAGTATTTCAGAAACTGCTAATCTACTGGGATTTTCACGCACAACCATCTCTAGGGTTTACAGAGAATGGTCAGAAAAAGAAAAACATCCAGTGAGCGGCAGTTCTGTGGGCGGAGATGCCTTGTTGATGCCAGAGGTCAGAGGAGAATGGCCAGACTGGTTCGAGCTGATAGAAGGGCAACAGTGACTCAAATAACCACCCGTTACAACCAAGGTGGGCAGAAGAGCATCTCTGAGCGCACAGTACGTCGAACTTTGAGGCAGATGGGCTACAGCAGCAGAAGACCACACCGGGTGCCACTCCTTTCAGCTAAGAACAGGAAACTGAGGCTACAATTTGCACAAGCTCATCGAAATTGGACAATAGAAGATTGGAAAAACATTGCCTGGTCTGATGAGTCTCGATTTCTGCTGCGACATTCGGATGGTAGGGTCAGAATTTGGCGTCTACAACATGAAAGCATGGATCCATCCTGCCTTGTATCAACGGTTCAGGCTGGTGGTGGTGATGTCATGGTGTGGGGAATATTTTCTTGGCACTCTTTGGGCCCCTTGGTACCAATTGAGCATCGTTGCAACGCCACAGCCTACCTGAGTATTGTTGCTGACCATGTCCATCCCTTTATGACCACAATGTACCCAACTTCTGATGGCTAATTTGAGCAGGATAATGCGCCATGTCATAAAGCTGGAATCATCTCAGACTGGTTTCTTGAACATGACAATTAGTTCGCTGTACTCAAATGGCCTCCACAGTCACCAGATCTCAATCCAATAGAGTATCTTTGGGATGTGGTGGAACGGGAGATTCGCATCATGGATGTGCAGCCGAACAAATCTTGCGGCAACTGTGTGATGCCATCATGTCAATATGGACCAACCTCCCTGAGGAATGCTTCCAGCACCTTGTTGAATCTATGCCACGAAGAATTGAGGCAGTTCTGAAGGCAAAAGGTGGTCCAACCCGTTACTAGCATGGGGTACCTAATAAAGTGGCCGGTGAGTGTATGTTCTGCATGCGCATGCTGTATGTTGTGAATGTGTGCTTATGTGATGCCTCAGTAACTGGGGCAGAACTGATTGCTGCTGATGGCTGTAGGCGCGTAAAGACCTACATTCAGCACAGACACAGGAAGGAGGCATAGAGAAAGAGGAAGAAGGTAATGTTGCAGACAGCGTGTCTACTGCCTTGGTTTCATTTTCCTCCACTAGATGTCCACCAAACAGCTGACTAAAAATTATTATATTTTTAAAAAATCATAAAAAAACAGAGTGAAAACCACTCCAAATAGAAGTAGAATGACGAATGATTAACAGATGAAAGAGAAGGAGTGATAAAAAAAAAAACACAACGCTTAGATAGGTCAATCACCAGGGACAGGATCTGGCCCATCTGCTCAGCTGATATAACAGGGAATTATGCATGCAGATTGGCACTGCATCTCCATCCTCACCCCCAAACACGCTTCATGACGCATTTATGCCGTTTCAAAGATGTGGATGTGAGGGGATGAAAGAGGAATGTGTTATGGGGGTTAACAGAAGTGAAAAGAGGGTGGGTGCATTGGAGAGACTTGACTCCTTTGTGAGGCGAAAGGAAAGAGTGTTGCTGCTTTAGGGAGTTTAAAGGATGAAGGTGACTTTTCTTCCTGTTTCCTCATGTCCTTTCACAGGTGTGTCTGCTCGTGAGAGAACCCCTGTGCGGAGGAAATCTGTTCTTCCTTCTCCATCATACTGCATGAGCTGACTAAAACAGCTTTAAGCAGGGGCGATTTTAGGATTTCAATAATGGGGTGCTCAGCCCCCAATGAGGGTATGATTAAGAATATTAGAGTAGGCAAAATACATACAGTAATTTCTGTACTACTTAAAAAAGTGAACACCTGGATATTGATGGCAGCATATTCATTCATTTAGAATATAGACAAATCTTATATTGCTGTCTAGTTTGGGAGTATGTTTAATGTGTTTGTATATCTGTCCTGTATTAAACCATTACTTTTTTGTTTTCAATTAAAAATGAAATAATAATAACAGCACATGAATCTTATCAATGTACCACTTTTTTGTTTTCAATTAAAAATAAAATAATAACAGCACATGAATCTTATAAATGTACCACTTTTTTGTTTTCAATTAAAAATAAAATAATAACAGCACATGAATCTTATCAATTTACCATTTTTTCTGTTTTCAATTAAAAATAAAATAATAATAACAGCACATGAATCTTATCAATTTACCACATTTATAATTCAAATTGACATCAAAAACCACAAATACCTTTACTCTAAGGCTAATGAATGTCACAATCAGCTACTGGGTCAATGTTTAGTAATGTTTAGTAACTACATGGGCATCCTGTGGTAGAAATAAACAAACAAATGGAAAATAATTATTAGCATAGCTGCTGTTCATTAGGGTGGGAATCTCTAGGCACCTCATGTTTCGATATCAGAGGGCTGCAATTCGATGCTGAAGTGATTATCGATGTTACAGTGTACTTACCTAGAAAGTACTGGCTAATATAAGGTATGGACATGGAACAGGGGTAGGTTTAGGGGTAGGTTCAGGGTTCGTACTAGTTATTACCCAGTAATTGTAGTTACTAAAATAAGTACATAGTATTTACATGGGTAACTGGACTCAGTTACCCATGTAAATACCATGTACTTACCTTATATTAGTCAGTACTTTCTAGGTAAGTGCACAGTAAGTACACTGTAAGAACTGTACTGTAAAAGGAAGCGTTACCTATATTTTAACAACATTGCAAAGAACCAACAGAAATATAATTGTGTGCCTGAACTAGGAGCATACAAGTAAACTTGTATTTTCCTCCTCTGGGTGGAAACGTGTCATGTGGCTTTTTAAATTTGTTGTGTTTCTGAAATATTTTAGTTTGATTCCACAAAGCTTACAAATAGTGTGGCTCTTGTCCAGCTCCTTTCCCTCTTCAACTTCATACATCACCCCTCCTGTTCATAACATCATATAACAAGCAAAAGAAAGCAATACACATTTGATCTGACATAACTGGAGTACAAGGTTATGAGATGCATTATGTGAATGCTTGTGTAAAGAGGTGTGTCTTTAAAGTGCCTGTAAAGGCTATCCAATCTAAATCCATTATAAATGTTAAAAATGTATTGCTAAAACATATTACAATGTTTGTGAACTCTGAAGTACTGAATTGTGGAGTTACACCATTAAACAGTTTTTTTTACCATTGCTATTTTCTGGATATTTTTGGGTGGGGCTAAAACGGGGCTTGATGACGGACTGGAGCCCCTGAGCTCGTGGAAACGCCCCTACTTGATGATGCTCTGAAGCCACTGAGGCTGGCCACTCCCCTAACAATAGAGAACATTCACATCAGTTTGCTGCTCAATCACGAGTTACTGTGGACTTGGGTATCATACATTTGGTACTACTAGATTTGTGACCTTAAAGAGTGTGATGGATTCTAGGGTGATAGAAGAACAGTTAAATACACAGTAGCTAAACCATTCAAGGCAGTGATCAGCAACAGGCGGCCGACGGCCAAAACTGGCCCACCAGCAATAATATCTATAGTAGACTCTTTCATATTGACTTTCTCTCATCACTCTGGACACAGTGTAATAGTACTTCCTGCACGTAAACAATAAAATACAAAAAATGCAGTTTAGTACATGAAGATGCCAAGGAATAGTTCTGAGTGAAAGTAAACTACGTTAAATGATTATTACGATAAGTTAGGCTACAATATGTAACAAGCAACTTAAAATGATCCACGTTTGCTATTCACAATATGAGAGGCAGAGGCTCACGCTCGGCTCTATGATTGGGTGTCATCAGTCATGACGTACCCTTTGCGGATTCGTCTACCACTGTTTACATCGGCACGCGCATGCCCAGTGTTGGTGAATAGTCACGTGATCCGCGTTTTCAGTCATTTTAATGTGGACTGAGATCAATTCTAATATGCAGATAAAACGCTGGTGTGGACGGAGATCGTATTTGTTTTAATTCTCCGTTTTAAACGAAACGCAGTATTGTGGACGGGGCCTTGGTCAGTTGTCACCCTCATTCCACAGGTCAAGCCTCCACCATGGCCCCTCCATTAACTCTGCCATGGGCTTATGTCATAGGAGTCTGGCAGGGTATTCCACTCGGTTTGTTTTTTGAGGACACAGTGATATATTGTAAAGGTTTCTTTGATGAATAGAAAGTTTAATGCATCCTTGCTGAAAAGTAATATCATCTTTATTTCTTTTTTTGAATTACACTGACCCCAAACTAGAGTGTAAAAAAGTGTTTTACTCTACTAAATTTTAACATCACCACTCTAAATAGAGCCACTCCAAAATAAAACAAAGTATATGGATATTGCCCAAACAAACAATGTGATGTTTTGTAACATGAAGTAGAAATAAAAGCCTGCATAATGAAGGCTGCTCAGATTTACCAATGTTCAGAAGTATTGACCTCCACAACCTCCATGAATTTTTCATTTTTGTGAAATTTCACTGAAATGTCAAATGGTATAAGAGAGTAGTGCCAGAGGGTGGGTGCCACCCTTGCCTCAGCACATTGGATGGACCTCGCTCATTTTGGATTTTATTGTGAATATTATGAAGTGTTCCTCTTTTTTAGTCTTTGTAAGACACCATTTTCTTATTGTATGCATCCTCATTTATGGTTGAAAAATAAATGGAAGCAGGAAAGTTCCCAACATGCACAATCACACAAGAATGTGTTGTGTCTGATGGTTTGAATGTATATGAGCTGTTACATAAATGTAGTTTCTGTTGTTAGTAATTTAGTACATTCCAATAGTTTTGATTGGGTGGATTAGCGGTCAATCAGCTGAGGCCTTATTGTTGCCCCTCCCTAGACTGACAGCAGGTTGTGCTCGTGTTGCTGCTTCAAAGCATAAAAAAAGAAATTGTAAAAATTGCCAAATTGTAATTTGTGCCAGTATGGTCAACTTCTACATTCTACTTTTCATTTATGCCACAAAATTGTGTAATAAGGGTTTAGTGTTCTCATTAGGGAAGTGTTATGTGCCTACTCATTCAAAAATGCTGTTTCTTGAGTAAATTAGCCAAGAATGAAGGCACTCTGAAGGGTATGTTTTCAGATAAGTTGTTGCCAGAGCATCTATTTTTTTATGAGGTTAGCAGTGCATCCGAAGGGTAAGAAAAAAAGTCTCTGAATTCTGTTTTTGAGGACCGACATGTTAGATTTGTTACCAGAAATAATAATCCTTATTCAAGAGACCTTACAGTTACCCACAACACCACACTTGGTGTTGTGGAAATCTCCATCTGTCACAGCACTAAGATGTGGCCTTTCAGAAAGATCATATAAACCAAAATAGGTTAAATGTAGATGGAGAGATGGATGATGGAAAACACAATTATGCTGAATTTAGTGGTCTGCACAGTGAAATGAAAGAAACCTTTGTCTTAAGTCTGTGAAAATATCTGATAGTTTGATGTGTCCATATGATGATTCACATGGATGTAACAGTTTGCCCATAAAGATGCTAAAGACTGGCATCAAACTTCCCAGAGGGTCATTGCTGGTCAAATCTCTTGTGGAAAATCATCTATTTAGTCAGAGGAGTGTGATAGACTTCAAACATAAGTAAAAGATCTGTGGGCGGTTCTGTACTGTCTAGCAGTGCTAAGGAGAGGATAGAGAGAGGAAAAGGGGGAGGGGGTATGTCGTGAGAGTGGGTTGTATGACTCATTCTGACCTAGTTTATGGGCTAAGATGGGTAAGTAAGGGATAATGCAGAAACGTGATAATGAAAAAATATTTTGGTCTCCAACATTTAATTCAAAGAATAGTCTTAACAGAACCATAAAACCTATTAATTTGGGAGGAAACTGAACCAGTTTGCTCTGGGTACTTTAGTTTGCTTTCTGATGTCCAGGTAGGCAGTCAAATAGCTGATATGCAGTCTAACCTCTCTTAGAGTTTCTCACTGTTTAACACTCTCCTTGCCTATGTTAATTTGAGTTAGTCTGTGTTTTTGTAGTTCGAGAATTTTTTATTAACTTTCTGCAGGTTGCATTGATATACCGGAAGGTGGTGACAAGTGACTGTCTTTATGAGTTGATCCTTAAATCATTTATTCAACTGATTCGTTAAAAATATTGATTCCCCAACATGACATCATGACTTTTGCGTAAACATACACGCCACTTTCGAGTCAAGTGACGTGTCTATCTCTACGCATTTTGAGCTATCCGCTTATATGCATGTATGTCTACGCCATTAACGTCCAAGTGTTTCCGCGTGTCTGTACACGCCGTTACATGTCCGAGCAAAACAAAGCAAAATGTAGATCTACATCTGGGGAGCTATCTTTTTCTTTCCTAGGATGGTAGGGGAACACTCATAAATGCCATTAACCCCAGTGACGGGTAGGTTTAGGGACGGGGTTGAGGTAAGTCATAACAGTAATAACGTTAAGTTAATGACGTTCATAAACACGCTGAAAGGCGATTCGAATGTTGATAGCACGCCAAAAGTGGAAATACGAATTGGCATGTCATACACACGCTACTTCATCAGATCAGTCTGCTGTATAGTGTGAATGAAATCTAGAAATGCTGCATTCGTCTTGTCATTGTCATGCTGCAAGCATTAGTTGCACTTCACTGCCATTCACAAATCCTCGCCCGTGGCCTGATGGGATAGTAAAGTGTCCATTGGATGCGCACTTCAGAATCTCGTCGGAAGTAGAAAGTCTTTAATACTGTTAATTCAGACATACGTATATTCTTTTCACACTTATAAAGTAGGGAAATATGCTCTTCACTCAACCAATTTGTTAAAAATATGGATTAATTCAGGAACTAAACAAATTACTTTATGAGCAAATCATGGAATCATTTATTCAAAATCACTGATTCAAGGACGAACATTACAAAGGTTCTACTTTGACTTTGGAACTATTTCGGTTTACATTGCGAAAGGTAATATTGTTTCTAAAATGTAAGTTACTCAGTATTAACTTCTTGTTTATTATACGGTTGTATTAAAGCAAGATCCCACTCGCAGTCTTGCTGTTGGGTCTCAGTGTAAGCATTCTAAATGAACATACAAGGAGTACTATATAAGCATTCAATCTCTGGTCAAGTCAGTGTGTATCTAAGATCAGATACAGATATATGTCACGATGCCCTGTGGTTGTGCCCAAGATATTTGTGGTGGAGCCTACTAAACCCTTGTGACTGGCTCGTGTACAAAATAACATTGGGACTGTGAAGTTAAAGCATCATTGAGCAAGTATGGGATATTGCATGCATATTAAATTATACTATAACACTGAAGAAGTGACTGCATAAAAGACCCCCAAAAAATGAGACATTGGTTTTCTTTGGCTTTGAAATGTTGAAATCTTTCCCAGAAATAGTTTGACGAAATGAATTAGTTTTTTTTCCTTGTTATTCTCTCTCCATTTAAAGTATTAATAGTGTAAAGACCCAAGGAATCAGGGTTTGGAGGAGGGTTTATGTTTCACTTAAAAGTAATCTGATGTAAGGTACTTGGAATTTGGTTAAGACTATATTAAAGCTTTGTGTTAGTCTGTCTGGAAGAAAAGAAACAGTTGGGATTGGAATGCTTATCTGTATATGGTGGGTGCAGCAGAAGGTAACTTAATATGTAGCGCTATAATCAGTATTTTAAAATAGAGGAAAATATTGTGATTTGCATTAGTTTCTGAATACATCAGCAACCACAATGAAATAATAAACCTTTGTGTGGTTTTTCAGCAGACTCTGAAGTCTCATTCTCCCAAACTTAGTGCTTAATGGGATAGTTCTCATAGACAGTAAAATAAATGGACACAGTGACCCCTTTGATTTCAATGGAGAGAATTGAAGCCCAATAGAAGCATTCACTTCCTGATAGTCAAGCGTACTGCGCAGGCTCAAACTGAGCTTGACGAAATAGATGTGATGTGAGAAGCCGGCTGTGCCAAGCCAAAACTGAATTGAAATCTGAAACGAATCTGTTGTTGAAATATGTTGTCCTTTTGCTTTTAAGGACTCTCTATCTATTGGCTTCTGCCTTGACTTTGTCTCAATATCCACCCGACTGCCTCATAGACAGTAAAAGATTGCCTACAAGCTTCTCCTTCTGTCTAAATGGTAACTTCTCTTCTGTGCGACAGAGAGTCCAGTGGTTATGATGCAATTGTTAGCCTATTTTTACAAAAAAAACATGTTTCTTCAGAAATAAATAATGGACAAATGTCTTTTGATGCCTCAGATGTAAAGTTATTCGCTGTCAAAGTGATTCCAAAATGAATGGGAGTCAATGGAATGCTAACAGCAGATAGTATGCTACAATGGCTGCCCCCAGAGGAAGCTTCAGTTTTCCGGCGGATGGATTATGCCCTTGATAGTTCTCTTTCGGACATATTTTACAGTTGTTCCAATCAGTATGACCTTCTGTGTAACACAAAAGAAAAGGAAAAGGAGATTATTTTCACCAACAGTAATCTACTTTTCTCTCAGGTAAAATTCTAATTCACACTCTGTAGATCTCTGGAGATTTGCAGCATTGCTAAATTGCATCTAAAACAAGTTCCTACAACCACAGCAGCACTGCTGAGTCCCAGAACATCCTTTGGTGGCAAGTACGTGTTTGTGGACCGTAGATCTCAGATGAGTGAATGTGCAGATAATTCTAAACACGATCAAAACTTACTGAAAATATATGAAAGGAAATGTACAAGATGTGGTAATATATATATATATTTTTAATAACTGGGGATGAATGATGGCTGAAGCAGGTGGTTTCGGCATGGTTGTTGGCAGGAAAATTTGATGCTGATGCCGGCAGTCTAGCTGTCTTGCTGAGTAATGTATGAAATGGAGGGGGACCTTGTTATAATCACAGACGGTGAAGATCAGAAGACACGGATGAGAGAGTGCAATAGAGAAAAAGTTTTAGGGACATTTACGTACATTTGTCCAGGCCGAATTTTTTCTGACTAAAGTGACTTACAATTATGCAAAGTGGCAAAAAACTGACAGTCAATATACAGAACTGATTATATCAATCTGTCCGTATAGCCAATACGCATTGGCAGGCCATGAACAGTGCCTTGACTTCTTTCTAGCAAACAGCAGGGCAGATCAGAGGTGTAACATGAGAAAATTCCTAAAGGAGTTAAGAGGAGAGACCCTTAAGGTATTTCTGTAAATGACACCCAGTTTTGGAGGCAAAGGCCACTCGAGCACTGTGACCTTGCTTTTGAACCTTTGCGAACCTACTGCTTTCTTTTTATTACAGCACTACCGACATAATCATTAAATATTCAACTTCATTATCATTTATCAGGGCATTAATGCAGTCACTGAATATGCAGATTGAATCCCACCCTTTATGTCCAATCTGAGAAGGTTTTCATTTAAGGAATAGTTCACTACAAAATTCTGTTTTATTAACAAAGTTCAGGAAGAGTACGTTCAGAAAATTAAACCTGATTAAACAAGAGTGGACACACTCTGTTAATCAACCCAATCAATGAGTTAAGGAGTGTATATCTACAGTTAACTTAACTCCGTTCATTGACAGTTTAACAGAATTTGGCTCTGCAGATACCTTCCTAACATGTCTGAATTGAGCTCTTCCTGTTCTAGGAAGAATCTTTTGTCCTTCAGAAATAGGAATCTTTGCCGCAATCCTCTGGTATTATCTTGTGGGCGTCAGGCCTAAAAAACAGGTCCTCACCTCCACGGGCGAAACATCCGCAATCTACTTCCACATATTTCTTTAAACTGGACTATTCCATAATTCCTGCCATAGAGAAATGGACAATAAGGCAATGCCACCCTCTTAACACAAACACAGCAGGCCCTAAGTAAGCCGCGCTGCAGATTACAGTCCCGGTCAGTCCACACTCAACTCCATGAATGTCAACTTTGCATCACTTCAGTTGTTGAATCATGAGCAATGCTATCTGGATACTAATTTTTGATTGGGGAACACACCTTTTAAATAGTCTTTACAAATGATTTGCCGTTCATTACCACGATGCTTCCTTGTGCCGTAAACTCAAATGTAAACAGGTTGCACATTACGTGCACAGATTACACACAGAATCATTAAGAATCTCTCGTTAACACTGTCCTGCAATTTATTTACAAAAATTGCTTAGAAACTTAGTTATAGCATAAATTTATTTTTATTTTTTAAATAGGTAATTTAAACCCACAGCTTCACTATTGTTTTTTTCATTGGCACAACAAATCAGAATCAACAAATCGGCAGGGAATGTTACCCATAGAAATTATGAAAATAAACTAAATAAACTGAGAAAATGAACAGTTTCTGCTGAGCTCAGGATTCCAATAGCACAGGTTAAAAACATGGGTTCAGCCTCATCCATTTGAATTCTGGGCATTAACTTAGATACAGTTGATTTCCAGGCCTCACTACACAAGAAAAATTGATTGGATGTTTCTGATCTCATCCACCTTTCCAGACAGTCTAAACTGTTCTAAATGCAGAACTGCTATCTTTGCTCAGCCACTTAAACTTCATAATCCTGCAAGGATTTAATCACCTCTTCTTCTTTTGATTCAACGTGCAAAATACGAGCATCAGCCCGTCAGGCCCCAATCCACTCCTCCCTTTGCTCAGCCACACACCACAGGAACTAAATTGTTCCTAGTAAGTTCCTCCCGCTGCCGTGATGTCTCCTCTGCTCCTGCAGGAGTTTTGTTTCTCTGGCTATTTTCTCCACGGCCGCAGCAGTGATGTCTCCTCTGCTCCCGCAAGAGCTCATTTTTCTCCAGGTAAATTTCTCCACTGCCGCAGGAATGATGTCTTCTCTGCTCCCGCAGGAGCTCTGTTTCTCTGGCTAATTTTCTCCACTGCCACTGCAGTGATGTATCCTCTGCTCCCACTGGAGCTAATTTTTCTCCAGGTAAGTTTCTTCACTTCTGCAGCTGTAATGTCTCCTCTGCTCCTGCAGGAGTTCTGTTTCTCTGGCTATTTTCTCTACTGCCGCAGCAGTGATGTCTCCTCTGCTCCCACAGGAGCTCATTTTTCTCCAGGTAAATTTCTTCAATGCCACAGTAATGATGTCTCCTCTGCTCCCGCAGGAGCTCTGTTTCTCTTGCTAATTTTCTCCACTGCGGCAGCAGTGATGGCTCCTCTGCTCCCGCAGGAGTTCCGTTCTCTGGCTAATTTTCTCCACTGCCGCTGCAGTGATGTCTCCTCTGCTCCCACTGGAGCTCATTCTTCTCCAGGTAAGTTTCTCCACTCCTGCAGCTGTGACGTCTCCTCTGCTCCCGCAGGAGTTCTGTTTCTCTGGCTATTTTTTCCACTGCCGTAGCAATGATATCTCATCTGCTCCCGCAGGAGCTCTGTTTCTCTGGCTATTTTCTCCACTGCCGCAGCAGTGATGTCTCCTCTGCTCCCACAGGGGCTCATTTTATCCAGGTAAATTTCTCCACTGCCGCAGCAATGATGTCTCCTCTGCTCCCGCAGGAGCTCTGTTTCTCTGGCTATTTTCTCCACTGCTACTGCAGTGAGGTCTCTTGCTCCAGCAGGAGCTAATTTTTCTCCAGGTAAGTTTCTCCACTGCTGCAGGAGCTCTGTTTCTCTGACTAATTTTCTCCACTGCCACTGCCGTGATGTCTCCTCTGCTCCCGCAGGAGCTCATTTTTTCTGGCTATTTTCTCCACTGCTGCAGCTGTGATGTCTACTCTGCTCCCGCCTGTTGTCGGTCGGTAGGGCCCACCAGCCCGACACTGTGAGCTGTCCCATCGGAAGATAAATGGGCCCTCTCGGTCGGCCATCTTAGATGTTGCTGCTCCCCGCCCATCGGTCGGCAGAGCTCACCCTTCCTTCCCAAAACTTGCTGCTCCTCATTCATCAGCCAATAGGGCCCATCCGCCTAGCGTAGTGAGTTGCTTCCACCAGAGGCAACATGGGCCCTCCTGGTCAGGCGGCATTAATCACACTGTTCCTCGTTCATCCGCCGGCAGACCTCGTCTTTTGACGCTGTCAGCTGCTCGCATCTGTTTAACAGTGCAAGCCCTCCCGACTGTTTGTTCCAAATTACGACTGATACCCTTTCGTGAGCCGAAGCAACCAGGCTTATTCTCAAAACACCAGCCCGCCAAATCTCTGTGATTTGGGGGATCTTTAGCTTTTTTTGCCTTTTGGGGAGTACTTTGCGGTTCAGGCAAAAATTCAGACCTCTAAGCCCTCCCCAGATAGCACGCCAAATATGCATTATCTTTACTCTGTGTAATTGATGCAAGTAGTGAACTTGTGAAATGATGTTATTATTAACAAGAGATGAACGCCGTTATTACTGTATATTTAAATATATGACCTACCTCAACCCAGTCCCTAAACCTACCCGTCACTGGGGTTAATAGCATTTATGAGTCTTCCCTATCATCCTAAGAAAAAAATAATGCTCCCCAGATGTAGATCTACATTTTGCTTCGTTTCACTCGGACATTTGACGGCATACATACACGCGAATCACTCGGACATTAATGGAATGAAAGTTCTGCTTTTTACTCACCCTCATGTGGTTTCAAACATGTATTTCTTCATTCTTTGGAGGAATATAAAAAAAGATTTCATACTATGGAAGTAAATGATTACCACAACTTTGTGGCTAGCAACATTGAACAAACCGCCCTTTTAGTAGCTAATCTATCACTAATCTGTCATACTCAACTGGATACACTGAACAATATGCAACATGACAGGATGAATAATAACAATAATAATAATGTTATTATAATGTGAAATATTTAATTTAAAATAATTGTATATAGCCTAATTAGCCATTATTAATAATTCATTGTCTTCTAGAATTTTAACAGCTATTTATATAGGCCTGTATAGTATATTCTCATGAATGGCCCCATAATAGTCATAGTCATCTTCAGACAACGAGGCTGACTTAGCCTTTATAATATTTTGGAAATGTTTGTCTTTCATAGTTTAATTTCAGACTGAACGAATGACTCGCTTTGGTCTGTATGTTGTGTGTTTGTTTCCCATATCTCCTCCCTTTGGCCTCCTTGTGACAAGAGAAACTGTTCTGCCCAGATACGATTCGCATAGATCGAGTTACTGGCCCTGCCGCGCTGCGCCGCTGCTGCTCAGTTCACTCACTCACTCACTAGTCTCAGCCGGGCGGGTGGCGCACCGATGCACCGCTCCACTCACACTCTCCGCTTCTCACATCTATTCAGCTCGATTCAGCCTCGTTGTGCGAAGATGACCGTGACTATTACGGGGCCATCCACGAGCCTAACCTCCTCTAACCGCGGAGAGTCAGATCCGGAGCTGAGGAGAGAGAGAGTTAACCCAACATCTCTCTCGTCTCTCCCATCATCTGCCTCAATCCTCTGGCAGCAAAACCAACAGCTTCTGCTGAAATTTAGCTCTCACCCACAAACACACTCCTGCTTTTAGCTCTCAAGACGCTTTCTTCGGGATATTGTGGAGTAATTGAACACAAGGATTTTTTTTTGTTCTTTATTCACTGAAGATGGATAATATAAACGTGGAGTCTGTGGAGAAGGAGTGCGGGGCTCTTGGTGGATTATTCCAGGCGATTGTCAATGATATGAAGGTGAGAGGTTTGACACGACGCTTTAAACACATGAAACCGTAAATTCTTCATGAGCGTGACCAGCATGCAGATGGTGAAAATCTGAAACCTGTTATCACGAAAGTGGCTTTGAGCAAATAACCATAATGCAATATACAATCGCATATTTATGTTAGACCAAAATGACAGGGGGGACTACTGTATGACATTCACTATCCTTAAAGAAGATAGATAGACACACACATAGGCTACATGCATAGCCTGCACGCACGCACGCACAGTTTTCTACGTATACAGGCATGTTGTATCGTTCAGCTCGATACATTTTCCTTAATGCCGGTTCAGCTGATGTAAATAGGAAATGGAGGGGGTTTTACTCACACAATGGGAAACAGACTCAACTGCTGCTGATTAAGCAGATGTGGCCGCGCGCCATTCCGTGTCACACACCGTGAGATATGTTGCGTCTTGCGTTCCGTCATATCAGTGGGTCTATTAGCGTAAAAGAGCGACCGCACTCGTGTGAGAGCACTGATATCGATCTTCTGTCGGGGTTCATCTTTTAACCACAGCGTGAAAGCACACACAATCGTTATGAATGTATGCTGACCGGTTTTTGGGGACTCGTTTCCATGCAATATATTCTGACGTTCTGGCAATAACACAGCTGATGAGACCCAATTGCGACCTTCTCTTATCAGAGGCTTTCAAGCTGCTTGTTAATTTCACAGTATTTTACTGTATTGACAAAAAGACGTGATTTTCTTAAGATCTGACAGCTTTAAACAGCACACCCACCCCATCTGCATCTGATCTCTGCTTTCCTTACACAGATATTCTCTTCTCATTCATAATTTAACTCTTACTTCTCCAGCATGCTCATGGTGCCATTTGCTTCTGTTAAATGGGGCAGTGCAAAATATGGGTCAGCTATCATGCCAACATGCCTGACTGTCTATATGTCTGTCTATTGAGCAGACAGTGGCTTTGGTACAGTGGGTCGATGATATTTGCCTCAGAGCCCCTCATTTCAGTGTGGCACAGTTCAGTAGTGAACAAGTGCTAAAGATCCAGATCCAGGCTTCACCTTTAAGATGTAGGTAGGTTGATTCAGATGCTGCACTGTTCCTGGTTTTACTTAAGCTCGGTCTGTGATTGGACCTTGTTGCCACGTGGATCCAATGCAGACATGCAGTTTGTCCTTGCCAGTCTCTCATGTTGCTATATTGAGATGGGAAAAGCAGGAAAGTACAGTAGTAGTTGTTTAAGTTGAAGAATTGTATGATGGTTACTCAAAGAAAGGGCAGACATTTCATTCAGTAATGAAATGAAAATGAAGTTATTGTTCAAGAGCCAAGATTTGGAAAATCTACCACTGTCTTCTCTCTGTTTCGGCCTTTGCGTGTCTTTGTTAGTGGGTTGTGGGCAGCCTGTGGCTATGCCAGCTCACTTGTCATATGTGTCTCATCACCAGAATGTCAGCTGGATCTTCTTTGTTTCATCTCTGAGTTCTTAACAGTACTGGAATAAATAGGAGGCCCCAATTCCCCACCCGAATCAATGAAGTATAGATTCAGCTCACTGTACTAGTTCTCTTCTCACCCAGAAGGTCTGTCGGAAACTAGCATATAGGGAAAATGTCACTGTATGTGAATGACTACTGTTTCCTGTCAAATAGGAACAGAAAGGAATGATATGCCATGCAAGGCTCTTTTATGAATGTGAATGTTGTTTCTATTTTAAAATCAGCATCAGTTTGATTTCGATGCAGAGCTGTACATGTGTGTTTTTGTGTCTGGCTCTTGGGGGGAGACATTGTTGTAAAAGGGTTGTTATGATGAGTATGGCTCTGGATCATGGGGGGAGGATGATCGGATTTGAAGGGAGGGGGATGGAGAAATGAGATGGAAGGGGTTGAGGAGTGGAGCGGGCTGTCATATTTAGACCCACATTCTCACCCCCCTTCTTTAGGTGAAAGGGCCCTAAGCAAGCGAGAGGGACACCAGCATTAGACGTGATGATGACACAAGCACACAGTTGTCTGTTTGTCAGCTGGACCTGTTGTATATCATTGCTGTTTACATTCACGTGCCTCACACAGAGTTGTGCATACCAGCCTAGAGTAGAGACGCTAATATAGACTCACACACTTGGTCTAGATCTCATTCTGCCCGGCTACTGAATCTGAACTGCCTTTAGTAATCCTTTGAATGTTTGCCTGGAAATGGGCCTAAAATCATGGTATACAGGGCCGTTTCTATGGCTTCTAGCACTTTTAAATTCCAGAGGTTTATTTTTAGTACAGCTACATTTAAATATAAATGAAACGAAACTAAATTTAGTTTTTAATGTGTATAATATCACATTAAAACCAACTTGGCTCTGTTCTTACTGTTGTTCCAGAGTCAAACTTTAAATCCTAAATTATGAAGAAGAAAAAAAACATCACTTTATATTAATTGTCAGCTTTGACATAAGCATTCAGTTATTTACATACACAATCAAAAGAGAAGAAAGCGAAACAGATTAAACTTATATACACCAACGAATACATACAATTATTACATACAACAATTGAGGCCTCCTAGTACAAGACGTATCCAACAATAATTTCCTTACGTATCTTCTAAAATACCACCAAATATATCCCCATTGTTTTCTTTTCTGAGAAAAACATCTTAAAAAGCCCTATATCTGCCTTTGATAATATACGTTATTTTCTCCAACGACATATTCTTTGCCATCTCCTTGGGCCATGTCCGCTTTGTGCCTCCAACTTTTTCCAATGAAGTGCTAAAAGGTATTTAAACACAAATTAATTTAAAATGACTAGGATATAAGTGTAATATAAACATTTTTGGTTCAAGTGAAATTGTAGCATTGATTATTTTCTCTATTAAAGTCTGCATTCCCTTCCAGAATTTCAAGATCTCTTTACATTCCCATACACAATGAAAGACAGTACATTTTACATGAATTGCATTTAGAACAGATGTCTGTAATATTCTTGTTGAATTTGTTTAATAATACTGGGGTTACATAAACTCGCATTAGCCGATTATACTTTAACAATTTCAATCTTGTATTAGCAGTTTGCTTCTGAGCGTCACTAGAGATCTCTTTCAAATCATTCATTGATCTTTCCTCATTGAGGTCCTTCATCAATGCTTCTAATTGAGAATTTGCAGATTTCTCAGATCCTTCGACAAACATGTTATATAAAGTGTTAGACATTATTAGTGGACACATGAAACAAACTAGAGAGAATCCCCATGACCAGAAGTGCCCTAGTTGAAGAAACAGTTGTAAATGTGGCTTACTGATTACAAAATTTAGGTTAACCAACATCATTGTCTTATTCACTTTTGCAGGGCAGTTCAGTATGAGTGAATATATGAGACAATAACTATGTGTCTGTATTAAGGCCCGTTCACACCAAAGGTGTTCACTATAATGGTAACTTTAACTATGAATAAACAGGGAAGTCAACACCACAACTATAACAATGACAAGGAACAATATTGTTGGAATCACTTTCAGAGGGATTTTTTTCCAGTTGATCACTGACAGGCAATCAGAATCCACCAGACTTTAACAAGCGTGAGCATTTAAACCTGCAGATGACATAATTGCATACTTATTATATACAGAATGTTATCATGCTATGGTGTTTATGCTAATATAGTAAACATTATAGTTATTTGAGTGTGAGTGAACTGACCTTTACTGCTTTATTCAAACAATGAGGCTTGAGAATCCTCACGAGCACTCAACTCATGTCCACTCATCGTTTGTTTTCTTAATGGGAAAGCCCTGAGACAACAGGTTTGCGCCATCTAAATGAGCATGTGTTTTCACTGGCCCCTTGTTAAGCTTGTTAAAGATGAATCAACTTGTTTTGGATGAACGGAGTGTTCTTGGCAATTTTCCAGGAATACTCAGTGCGTCTTTGTTTGGACTGTCAAACTCATCTCATCTCTTATGTCTGCTGACATGAGGAAAATCTCCCAAAGACTGATGGTTATGGGTAAGCACTGAAATATGTGTCAAACGAACATTTAACTACTCAGGTTCAAAGCAGGGATCTTTGCTGTTGGGAATACTGTTATATGAGCCCAGTGGCCTCTTGGTAGGGCATCAGATTTTAGAGCTGAGGATTGTGAGTTTGAGCCCCATCTGGGTTGCCTTTTAAGCTCAGCTGATCCTGCAGCTGAATATGTATCAAACTGCATTTCATTTTAAAGCTCTATCTTTCACACATGGTGCAGCCTAATGGCAAAGGATCTGGGTGTTAACAGAAGGCTTTAAATGCAGTGCAATTAAGGGACAGGAGAGGCACTGCTCTTTAGACCCATTCTTGACGGTAGAAATATACGTGAATGGCTCTGAACAGAAACAGCGTTCAAGGATCCCCAGAGATCCACAATGGTTCTTGAATGTCTGTGAATGTGAATGATCAAGAAACATTTCTTATTCTTATCAATGTTGAAAATATTTTGTGGGAACCATGGCATTCCAAAATTTGGGGTAAGTAAGATAATAATAAAAGCCTTGGTGAGCAAAAGAGACTTCTTTAAAAAAAATAACGCATTAATAAAATGTCAATTATTACAAATTTCTGACTGGTAATATATATATATAATTGTTGGTCCTTGGTGTTTAAATAATCAGTTTTAAAGGAAAGTAAGTGAATTTGAATGACTTGTTTCTCACTAGCTCTAGCCAGAGCTATAGACAGATATTGTTGTGCACAAGGGCACCTGTTCTTTTAGCTTGATGACAACGCTGTCGTTAAAGTTGCACCATTTCTCAGACTGGTAGTCAAATCACAGTAACCTCCCTATCCTTTAAATTACATACATCAGGATATACAACATTGAGTATATCAGAGTGGTTTCCGTCATATAGCTTTCAATCAGACTAAGTACCCTTATTGAACTTGAGGCAGGACAACAAGAACAGATTTGAGTTGGGTTGGTTGGGTGTGTTAGAAAGAGATAGGGCATATATGTTTATATACTCAAATCAGTATCTGTCTGTGCCTAACTGCTCTCTATCCTTATGTTGGTATGTTCTGTTATTATCTGGAAACTGAAAAAAATTGAGATTACTGGTGGTTGCGTATCAAAGAACGGATTCAGAATCGGAAGGAAAGGGAAATGAAAATGAGCAGTTCAAGGAAAGACACATTTATATTCAGAGAATGGATGAGAAAGAGAGATGGAGAGAGGTGGGGAGAGAAAGAAGACTTGCATAGCGCTCATGTTAAGTGATTTCCATTATTCATTAGGGCATGGCTTCAGGCGGCTGTGGTAAATGTCAGAAATAGAGATGATTTTCTTCCATCTTCGTTCGTTCATTCATTCTGTTCGTTCGCACCAAAGACTTTTGTGTACTGTATTGAGTGCTTTGAACACACTGGCAGTTTCTGTCCTCTGCCCACAAAGGCACAAAGCCAATCAGTGCCGCTTCAAAGAAGCCCAGCGGAAGCAGAACAGCCAATCACGTTTCACGGCTTCCACTAGCCCCTTGATGTCTGTTCTCCAAATACGTGCATTCCTCCATTCCCCCATTCATCCCTTTATCTGCTTGTTGTAGAAGTGGAGGAGGTCAGAAGAGATTGTTTATTAAGAGCATATCAAGAGTCAGAGGTTCTATCACAGACCCATCATTAGTTATAGCTGAGGAAAAAATAAATCAAATGGAGCAAATCTTCTAATCTTTGTAGACCCTAATAAAACATCCATAATTTGTTTGTATTGGTAGGTTAGAATAAGTAAGCTTTTTTGCTCATAAATTATGAAGCATCCAATCTCACTGTTTATTCTGACTGGTGATTTTCCAAAGAATCTTTAAGAACGTGATGCACAACTGGCACTCTGTTAATATCATCTTATTTAGTGTACATTTTTTAACCCCATAAACATTATCAATACAAACTTTGCAGTGTAACATTGATCTGTTAGATTCATCTAGCAATTTGTATCAGTGAGATAATTTTAAAAGCACAACGTTAACATTGATGTAGAACAGTTAAATATTCATCATCTACATTTTCAGGGATGGGACGATAACCGGTTTCGCGATAAACCACGATAAAATATACTGACGGTTAGTATTATCGTTTAAAATGTAATTATCATTAAAACCGTGTTTGATTATCGCGATTTTAATAACTCACTGTAATTCCTGTCGGCCAGTCTGACGCAGCCGCGCGCTGCACGCAATGTTTACTATTCGAGAAGGAATGGCGGAAGGCAGTGACCGTGCTTGGGAGATTCAGCATTTTAAGAGGACCAAATCTGAGGTGTGGTCATAGTAAGGCTTTTACAAAAGTCCTGAGGGAAACTTGATCGAGGATAGTCACCCTGTCTGCAGAACAAAGTCACTGTCCAAAAGAAACACTTAAAATCTGCCGAGCATCGTCTTCTTGTGTAACCATCACCCGCTGTTGTATAGCGAACGCAAGGCAAGTTAACTTTGACCTCAATACCAAAACTACGTCTGGGAAACAATTGGGCACGAAATGTTGTTTTGAGTTTAAACATTTTATGTCACTTGAAATAGAAGTGAAGCTTCCGTGAAGAAAATTGAGTGAAAAAGCAGACAAAGTGTTTTTGAGCCGACGGACGAACATCTTCAAATAAGATTATTATTAAGAGTGACGTTTTAAGAGATAGTAATGTATAGAATAGATACATCACGTATTACACCGATTTTATTTTTACCACATAATTACGGGGACATATTGAATTGATAATGAGTTTAGCTAATGTTTTAAATCATCTTACCCGTTTATAAATTCATTTAGTAAAACAATCATCCAGACAAGATGATCACACCAATATTATCAAACTCTGTAAACAATAAATCAACTCTGATTTCATTTTCAAAACAATCAAAAACTGGAGACGCAAGACGGCCGGCAAGTTGTATTTGAATGAAACGAGCGCGTGTCCGTTGTGATATTGATGTGCGCTGTGTGTGTAATAATGCGTTGCTATTGACGACGGGCATTATAAAGAAGGAAATGCCATAGAATAGAATCTTGCTTAAAAAAACTGCATAGAGCTGCTTGTTTATTTGTTGTTTGTTGATTTTCATTTATAAAACTTGTTGAAATGTTTTCAGTGTGAGCATCAGTTCTTTTTGAACACTTTCATCTAATTTTAAGAAAACCGTGATAATATTGATAATCGCGATAATTTTGGACACTATAATCGTGATATGAAATTTTCATACCGTCCCACCCCTACTACATTTAAGCTCCACAACTCGCATAGTGCTAATGAAAACATTAACAATGATTTCAGAGGCTCTTTTAAGAACTTTTTAATAAACTACTGATTAGGGACCAGTCATCGTGGGTCACTTGTTATAGTCTAGACCCGACTCTTACCTTGTATGAATCTCTGATTTAATTAACTGTTAACTGTATTTTTTGTAATTTGTGAATGCTTTGAAATACAGACCTAAGGTTAGTCTCTATAGAAGCCACTCAGCAGATTATTGAAGATGTTAAAGCTCTTCCAAAAAAGCACAAAATAATTTTATCTCTAAAAATGCTAGACAATTAAAGCCACATGTCTAAGTTGTGTTCCAATTTTGAAGTAGATTTCACTAAAATTGAGCCAGCAAAACAGATTTTAAGTACCCTTTGGTAACACAATGTCATATTACAAGATTAACTTTGAGTGTTTAAGTTTTCAAATGATACCTAATTTATGATTATTACTAAAATATGTGATTAGGGAAAAGGCAATTGAAAAAAGCATGACTAGTTACCAGTGGCAGTTAATAGGGTATATTTATGTTTCTACTTTTTATACTTTGAAGCTCTCAACAAGAGTCTTTAGTTTCTCACTGTTGTAAGATGTTATTAGCTATGTTTCCATCTAAAGTTGCAAATTTTATTGCATATAACTTTTGCAAATAAAGCATCATCCCCATCCCGTGTGTTCAAGAGAACAAAATCGTCACTTCCTGGGAAATTGGCATAATATATCTGTAATAAAAATTTAAAGCTACACTGTGAAACTCTTTTAGTTTATTCTTAGCTAAAAACACTTAGTTTTTTCAAAATATGTGTGCTCATTAATGTATATTTAATTCGTTCAAGTAATAAAGTATTCTACAATGAGTGTATAATATGCCATTGAAAATACATACGGGTAGGGTTCAAATGTCGGTCGCCATGTTGCCCCTCCATCTTGAAAGTACATTAGCCAAAGAGGGACATACCCGTTAATTCAAAGCTTCGCCTTTCGCGTTTATGTTTGAGTTAACACTCATGGACGAGGTCGAACTAAAAGCTATGTTAGATCTTGGACTAAATTCGGAATTGAGAGGAACAGAAACTAATATTCACTGGATGGTCATATACCTTTTCATCGCTAGATGGGGTTAAAAATCACACAGTGTAGCTTTAAGTTTCTGCAATTGGGAAGCCACCATGGCTCTTTTGGTTCTAAGAACAGCAAGGAGCGGTTCCACTTTTATTTGCCCAAGAGCCTGGGATGGCGCACTGACGATTGCAATGCAGGGTCCCCGAATGCGTGCAGTGTTGTTGGGCCTGACAGTGGAAAATGGAACCATGTTGGTGACGGGCTGAGCCGGATCTGTGTGATGGAATTGGAACTGTTAAGCAAAGACAACGGTTGTAGGCCTGACAGTGAAAAAGCACAGTACAATACACTGATTACTTCAGCTTGGACATAGAAAGAAAAGGCTGACAACAAAATTCAGTTGAAAAAGTGAATACTCTAGATAAGTGTATGAATTATGAAATAAAAATCCATTATTGTTTGATGGCTCAAGCCTTTGTTTGAGCATTTGAATTGATTCAGTTGTAGAAATATAATTATCTAATGCAGCTCTGCCTTTGTCTTCTGCAATTACTAGTGAAGCAGTGGGGAAGAAAAGAGAAATTAAGGCAGCAGTGAGCTATTCATTTTAGGATCATAAATGAAAATGAGTCATTTGAACTTTGACAGAATGTGTCTTTAAGATCTGAGGCAGTGGCTTCTCATGGGATTCTATTAGCAAGATATAATGCCAGAGAGGGCATCCTTTGTTAAGCCAGATCAATAGCAGCAAAATCAGTCTTCTCTGGCCTGTGTCATAGACATCTATGGAGCTAGACTGCCTCTTTTAGTTGCATATGTCACTTTATTAGGACGTACAAAGCAGACATACTGTGGTTCTGAAGTTTAGGAATCATTTGCTTAAGGATCATTGACAATGATGGAGCTCAAATTGAGCAAGGAGTAGTTCTCTGAACAAGTAGTGGTGACCTGTACAAGCACCATCATCACAATCAATTGAATTTAATCCTCCTCACATTATCAAGGCTCATGGTTGTTTGTCATGTACACCTCTACAACATAACCTGGGATAAATCGCTGACAGAGAAAGTATTTAAGCTCAACGAGAGGAAACAAAACAGTGGCTTACCGCAATACAGTACATGTGTTCATGTGTGCGTCTGCAGTTGATACACCATGTGATTCTCAGAGATTTTTAATAATGTTGATTGAATTAAAGTATCTCTGGACCTGGGCTACATTTCTCAAAAGCATTGTGAGCTAAGTTGATTGTAGCAATTCAGCTTATAGTCAAGACCGCCTAAACCAAGACACTACCAAGACCAGAGGGTATCGAGACCAAGACAAGACCAAGCTCGAGACCAAAAAACAGACTAGTGTTGTCGAAGCTAAGCAATAACTTGTAAGATTTTGTTTTGCATTGCCTGTCTATCTCTGCCAGATTTCGAAGTCTCAAATGAATCCATTCTGCAACTTTTAAATACATAAATGTTTTAAAAACGAAATTTATAAGCTGAAGTGCAGGAAGCGAAAGTTGGTTGTTTTGTCGCTATGGTTACCCGCACACACACCATTGGCGGTGCGCTCAAAGTCATCTGTCATTTGTGCAGTTACCCAAAATCTCCTGAATGAAGTTAAAAGCAATCATGTGACTGATATGTGTTTTACGTAAATATTAATACATCAATAACTGGACATGATATGTGTTTTTTAAATCAAAATATGTGATGTGTTTTTTTCATCAAAGTGCTCGTTGCTGCTGCCAAATCAGTGTTTTCTCGTGTGGCTCGCGCACACCGTACTGTCTTCACTCGGACACGCGCCTCAATCTGTTGCGGATATCGTCTGTGGATATCTGTAGTATTGCATTGCTAATCCCGACCACCATGTCGGACTGAGACAGCGAGACCTCTGACAAGAGCCTAGAGGTCAAGACAAGACCAAGACCAAAGGCCGTCAAGACCGTGACAAGACCAGACCACATAAAAGTGACTGAACAAAGACCGGTCTCAAGACATACATCACTAGTAGCAATGTAATAGCTCTACAGTCTACCTAGGCTTATGTTTGGGAAATGCAGTCCTGCTATGCACAATCACAGTGGTTTGGGAGGCGTGACACTTTTTTCATGATCTCTGTTACATTGTTCAAAATACTTTCAAATTTAAAGCATACAGGTTTATTATTTATTTTCAGATTTCTCTCTTAATTGTCATTGACCCAAATCCAGCAGCTGCCTGCTGTGGTAATGCTGGCAGATTCTGTAATATCACTATATTGTGCTTTTGCTTATGGAATGCATGAAATGGCTCTAGCTTTTATCATCTGCCAGAATTCTGGCTGTTTTTTGGCCTTATTAAAACTCACCTTTAGTGCCGGTTTTTTTCCACTCAGTTTGGTAAAACAGAAAATAGCCTGCTTCCTTTACAGGGCTCATCTGAGCATGCTTTATCTAAAATGGTGTGGAGAGGTACTTACCCAATTGTTTGTGGATCACTTGGCAAGTCAAGAAAGAGACTGAATAAAGACAGGGATCGAAGGATTGTGAAATGACTTAAGTAAAAATGAGCCAGCTAACAGTATTTGCATAATTGGACACAGTGCTGCCCTGCTATTGGATTAGCCTATGAATATGCTAATGTCCGGAGATGGATGAGAGGAGTGGGTCTCATGCCTTATCAGCTCTCCCACAAGCCCCTGAAGATGATGAACCTCTGTCCCGTGCTGCAGATTAGAGCACTTCAAACAGTGCAGGGGTCCCCTCTGGAGTAACGTGTTCAGATTTCAGAGCAAATTAACAGACATCAAACAAGCAGGACGAGATGCTGGATCAAAGGAGAGACGCTCACAATCTTTGTCAGTGTACCAGCCGCTTTTGTAGTGTCACCAGTGACTGGGCCCTTCTGCGCTCATCCACTGTCCTCTGCGCCGTATCTTTCTTTCTTTCTTTTCTTTCTTTCTTGCTTTCTTTCTGACACATTTGATAGATTTGACATTTTATTTTAATCCCCTTCTAAAACAAATACAAATCTAAAAGGTACTTGCACACAGTCCAGAAATTCTCGTCTTGAAAATTTCGCATGACAAAAAATAAATACGACCTCACGTTTTGTCAGTCACGTTTACACACTGCCTCCGAAACTTTCGTCCGTCATTAAAAATATTAGGATCGAGATTCAATTTTCTGCATTTTTCGCATCCGTAGCAAGTGTTTAAAAGGTGTTTTATCCATTCTGAGCCACCGTACACCAATCGTTTTTTTATTTTCCCAAAGTGAATTAATGAAGTGCGACAGTGGCTCGGCGTTTTGTGTAGGTTGTCTACAAACCGGAAGGTTGGTGGTTCAATCCCCATTTCCACCTGACCAAGTGTCGAGGTGTCCAGTGAGCTGAGACACCTAACCCCAGCTGCTCCCATGAACTGGATGGCGCCTTACATAGCTGACACCGCCATCTGTGTATGAATGAGTGACTGAATGTGAGGCTTTGGTGGCCATTGGGTCTGTGAAAGCGCTATATAAATGCATATATAATATAAATCCTAAATAAATTTCAGGCCTCGAGTGTGCAAGGACCTTAAACCTACAGTACCTTTTTGGCTAATGCAGAGGTCCTCAGAGAAATGTTATCTTGTCTGAATAGAAATATTCTGCTATGGTGGAATATTATTTATTAACTCTACTAATAATAATTCTACTCTTCAATTATTTTCACCCTCATCACATAGCTTACCGTAACTAAAGCTAAAAAAGGTCTACCGCTTACAGTGCATGATGGAACCAAAATGGCCATATCTTGTATACACAGTGATATGAACAGAATCACACGTTTTACCATATCAAGTCCTCATACTTGGTAGTGCATGCAAAGTGGATTTTCTTTCCCAGCACAGAAAACAGTATCTTCTTGACATGTTGACAACATGAGCCAAACTCTTTCAGGCCTCAGCTACAACTACATTGTTTAGGGGCGTTTGCACTGGAGGAATCTTTTCATAGTTCCTAGAACTATTGGTGGAAGTTCCCGGATTTTGCCGTGTTCGCGCTGCAGGAGACTAGGAATGATTTTAGTTTTAGGAACTCTTTTTGGAGGAACTAATTTAGCTCCTACTTCAGAGTACGGTCTCAGTTCTCAGTTCTATCTAATGAACGTATTAGACAGGACTGTTAGACAGATCGATAAAACTGAATGAAACACGGAGAATGGGAGCACGATGTGCTCACTGCTCAGGCTGGCTTTTTTTCAGCTCCATCAAAATAAAAGCCAAAACAACAAGCACAGATTATGTTACATCAGAGTTCCAACTGGTGGTCCGAATGCAACCAGGAAAATGTTCCTAAGGGAACCATTAGTTCTTGGGGAACCACCCTGGTGGCTAGTTCCTAGAACTAAGTTCCTAGAACTACCCGATGCGAAAGTAGAAAGTAGATAGTATCGGGTCAAAGTAGACATTGGTTCTTACAGGAAGGAAGACTGACAAGAACTCCATTTATTGTGGACTTTGATCTTCACAACTTTGCACACCTTTACATATACAAAGTGTGTATAACACACTACATGAAAAGGTAATGTTTGAAAAAGCACAATAGGAGCACTTTTAAAAAGTTAATTAAATTAATAAAGAGAGATTTTGTGAATCCTTGTTAACATTAGAGAACCCCAATTCTGCTCAATTCTAGTAGATGAAATGACAAACATCCTTAAGAATAGTAAGCCAGATGTCATGAATGAAACAAATCCCTTCTGAACAGCGCTCTAGGCTATTTTGCTCAAGTCCTCATGTGTCAGTCTCTTTTCTCTTTGTCTTAAAATTGTTCTTTCATTTTTTTGACTGTCAGGCAAGGTGAGACACGGCACAGGGGTTATTTGGGTAATGTATGGGTGTGTGAGGAAGATGAGGGGTCTTCTTCCTGTTGTTGAGCGCAATCTTGACCTCCAGCTATGCCCTGAAGTGTGGCTAATTTCACCCCTTGACACACAACGGTCTGAATCTGCCCTGCTCAAAGATATTCCCTGCCCAACTGAACTCAGCAGGCTTAAGATGCTAACAAAGACAGCTGTGGCCAGGGGCGGTTTATGGAGAGATACTTTCAAAAGAGCTGGAAGTAGAGATGCAACAATGAAAGTGAGCTCACAAATTAACTTGCTGATGATCATGCTGATTGACAATAGTTGAAGATTCTTGGGTTTAATATCTCAAAAACATACATTACATTGAAGTAACAAGGTGACACTTCATACATTTTGCTAATATTTTGAGAGCTGATGTCCTCCATGAAAATAAAAACATACCAAGATAAAAAAAAAGATTCACATGCTTATATTCTACATTCCTGTTTATATGTATACTCCGAAATCACACTGTAAAAACACTGTAAAAAGAAATATGTAATTGTTACTTTGAAGAACTATTTCTACCTGGTCTTTCTGCTAAATTTAGTTTTGTTGGTGTAACCTACCATATTTAGGTTGATTCAGTAATGTTGCATAACACTTTTAAATGTGTTGCATGTAACTTTTTCACTGTACTAAAGCATAAAAATACCTTTTTTTTCCCTAAAAAAAAACATTTCTACAGCCAGTTATTTTACTTTGAAATGTGCGTTCCGTGTTGGAATGTCTGTTTTTGTTTTGGTCAGCGTAATCTAGCTCAACTTGCAGTGTGTGTAAGTTTCCTCGGCTTTCAGTTCCGCTTGTTCCCGTTGCGTGTCCTCAAACTGGCAACCCGTGTGAGCGTCGAAGTGGGGGAAACAATGATATAAGCAACTGATGTTTCACAATCTCTGATATTTTGAATTTGTACTACAGTACCTATTTCGACCACTTGCTGTCATTCTTACAAACTGTACCTTTAAAGAGAATACAGTTAATTCAAATGTTACCTCATGTAGCATATTTTAAGTAACCGCTTTTTAAAGTAATTATATAATTTTAAGTTGTTATATTATGCCCAAAAAACATGCCATGTACCATGTTTTGTTATTGTGATGTTGCAAAATGTATCAAAATGTCTTGCTAAATTAAAATTAATTTCAAGAAAGACAGTTCAAGAAATACATTTTATATAAGAAAAATTGAGTTAGAATTGAAATTGACTATTGATAATATAAATAGTGGTAGAGAAATTTCATAGTAAATGACTGTTCTAGAAGACTATTTTAAACATTTTTAAAGCCAGACCATTGTTGAAGTGATTTCAAGAGAAAAAAAAAAAACATTACAGCTCAGGATGACAGTCACAAGATTGTGTGTACTCGTCGACATGCTTGTTAGTTTCTGCTCGGTTACTGTGATATTGCATTTAGCCTGTGGCCAGTTGTAAAGCAGACTCGCACAGAATACTTCTCTGCTGCGTTTCCGTGGCAACTAGGCAGTAGACGTACGTACATGGTTCGTCCCCTTATCATCAGGCGACACTCCTGTTCCTGCCCCAGGACAAAACACATCCCTGCAAATTATCATATCCATATAGATTCACCCACATTAAGGCTCGCATGATTTTTACCCACAAAGATCCTTAAAGGGGTCATGAACTGGCTTTTTAAATTTTATTATATTGTTGTCTGAGGTCAGCTTATGATGTTTGCTTAGTTTTTGCATTCAAAAACATCAAAATGAATAAGTAATAGGCTATTTTGTACCCAAGTTTTGAGCCTACCTGAAAAACGCTTGCATGTCTACAGTGTTTTATCTATAGCTAACGTCCTGCTGCAATTACTACACAGACTCTATCTAAATATATTCACCTTCATTTTTTACACATACTGATTTTTTCACACATTTGCTATCAGGATTATGGATGCCACAATGACATTTTATTTTCAAATGAAATTAATACTTAGTACAAAAGGTGTTTTATTTTAAAATAAAGTCTGTTCTAACTATTTGTCAAAGAAAACTGAAAAAACAAAACTTCACACAAAAATTACACAAAATTTACACAAAGGACGCACTCATAACTGCTCGTGTCTTTGTTATTTTGCAGTGTTCATATCCTGTCTGGGAAAACTTCAGTGCCAAGGCCACCAAGCTGCACTCTCAACTCCGGTAAGTTCAT
Source organism: Hybognathus amarus (assembly GCA_030378365.1). Lineage (NCBI taxonomy): Eukaryota > Metazoa > Chordata > Actinopteri > Cypriniformes > Leuciscidae > Hybognathus > Hybognathus amarus. Next base: position 148,696 of record JAQIUQ010006539.1, read on the forward strand.
TCTCCGGCTCACATCCGCACCTGCTCATGTGAAAGAAGGTTTTATTGAATGCTAAGAAAAGACAACGTCATGGATTTATCCCATTGGTTTTGTGCTTTTCAGAACCACCGTGCTAGCAGCAGTGGCCTTTCTGGATGCCTTTCAGAAGGTGGCGGACATGGCAACCAACACAAGAGGTATAGGCACGATTACGGATGTGTGAGAGTGTGTGTGTGCGATTTCTGTCCAACTATGTGTGTGCGATTTCTGTATGTATATCCCATTATGAGGGTTATGCTTGGCAGAAAACATTACTGGAGAGAGAGATACTGAGTGTCCAAAACAAAGGATTATAGAAGGGGACAGAGCCAGACCCTCTAGATTTAATGTCTCGTTTGACTGATGAAGTATGTGAGGGTGTATTTGTGTTCATTTTTGCATTCATGTAAGACAAAAGCTTAGGTAACTTTATCAGCAAATAATTAAACAACTGCATTATTCATCTTTATCTCTGGTGAAGTTTTGAACAGTATGTTCACATGACAGAAATGAACAGATGACTAGAGCTCAAGACGTGGCTCATAGCTGCAGAGTGTTTTTGGTTATTTACGGCATGATGGTTCATTAATGATTTGACAGAGTCAAGATCTTCAAGGGGAATCAACTGATGAAAAGAGTTGTTTGGAAATAAACCACCAGCCTCATTATGATCATATTACTGTTTTGGGCTTTTTTCTCTTGGTTGGGGGATTTTCTCATTTCATCTTGTCTCGTGGCTTGCCTGAGGTGAAGACTGTGTTTGAAGGAGTATGATGATCTGCGTTATTATGGGTGCGTGTGGGCATGTTGTGTTTTTAATGAGCTGACGGAGCTGGGAGCCTTCCCGGATGCCTTATAAAGGCAACAAGGATCGCATCCAATCCCACTTGTGACATAAGCTTCAGATAGAGGCTGTTGGGGTGCAAAAGGAAAGTGAGTGAGAACAATACAATAGGAGCATTAAATAGAGGAACACGGTTAAAAGAAAGTGAGGCATTTTATTACAAACATTTTTTACAGATAAATGTCCTTTTGTCTCATGTAGTGTTCAAAAATGTGCATTTTTCTCAATTAAATTCACACTCTCCAAAATTCATATCCACAAATCTGTGTATTTAATATTAACTTCTCATCTTGAATAAAAGGATTTAGTTGTTTTTCCATATGCACATTTTTTCCATCACTTGCTTTATGCTTAAAGTAGTAGTAAATATATTATTTTACGTCTTATATCTGGCCAATTCTCATGTTCACTGTTGAGTAACTCACTGCTCTTACCAGAATGAGACAGACAGATGCCAGTAATTTACAGATTGTATAACTTATTGATGACAGTATAGTTTTGTAGCGTCCTGGATGTAGGTCAGCGTATGCTGCGCATCACTTGTTCTTCTTTAACACTTTTTGATAGGCAAGCTTTTGCGTGATATTTCCTCTGTTGTGATTTAGACATGCATCAGCCCACATCCAGCCTTTGGCTCAGAATAGTCTTAAAATGTCTGTAGTTGAAAGGATGACAACAGCTTTCACAGATATACATTTCAGAATGATATGAACACCTATTTTTTTTATTTTATTTTAGCAGACCTAAAAGTGGATTAGGGAGATGTGGAGTATATAAAAGTGGCTAGACAACCCGAGAATTTAGCTCATGGCACAGGTGAGTGCTCTTAAACACAGGTCACTCTATGGGAAAGAGGGGTCACGTACTGCTGAGTGATCATGTGACCTGATTGATGTCAAATTTATTGAATGCCAAAAAGAGAATGACCACCAAGCTCTGATACACCTCCCTTCAAAGAGAGAGAGAGAGTGCGTGACCCCATCAGGGCTGCTCAAAGATATTTTAAGACAGAGAGAGAAACAAAAGGAGAGAATTTGAGGGCACGGTTGGGGTGTCGTGTAACAGGATAAAAGTCAAGTGAACTCTGAATGGAGGATGTATCGTAATGCATGCATTGCATTTATTTTTGGGAAGTTTCATTCTAGCAGGGCCATCCATCACCGGGCAATGTGGAGTGCTGTGGGTGAAGGGACCCACAAAGATCCTTAAAGGGGTCATGAACTGGCTTTTTAAATTTTATTATATTGTTGTCTGAGGTCAACTTATGATGTTTGCTTGTTTTGTACCCAAGTTTTGAGCCTACCTGAAAAACGGTCGGTTTTTATGGGTGTCTCACACTGAAGACTTGGAAATAAACACCCACTGCTGTGAGTGGATAACAGTTTTGCATATTATAATGAGTTTCAACTCACCCAGTCGATGCATTTGGGGCAAATTGTTTTGAAAACGTCCAATGTTGTAAAATGGCAACCGGAAATGATTCGCCCATACATGTTCGACCCAGAGTCCGTGTGTTGCACCATTCCTGTCAGATCCAATATAGACGGCACAGCACCGTTCTTTACTCTTAATCAGTCTGCAAATCCAGTCTTGTTTACAAAACAATCCTCAGTGAAATGAAGCGAACAAATGGGCAATGTTTTACCTCATCAGATGGAACATCATTAAAAATAAAGTTTATCCATGCAGTCCTATTGTTATCCAGAGAAATCATATGCAGCCACTGTCTTCTTCCACAACCAGGCACTGCACAATATTTTGTATTGATCGGTAGCTCTGATCCGGTTTGTCATCATGAGGTAGGCATCTATGCTATTTAGCTATGCGTGTAATGCGCGAATCGAGTGGGCGGGGCTAAACCGGCCGTGTTGAAGTAGGCGTTGATCTTCTTCTGCGGGGGTGGTGTTTTATCCTCATTTGACGTCATAGTTTCCCACTTTGAAAAATGAGTCGTTTGCTGAGGCTGGTGTCAATAAAAGCTTTTATTGGACTAACAAGGATGTTTTCAGTTCTGAAACTTACAGGATATTCTTATAATATGAGGACCTCTTAGATGTCAAAAGCTCAAGGAAATTTTGATTTCTCAGTTCATCACCCCTTTAATTGGGCCCTGAGAACTATTATTATCATCATTATTATTGTTGTTATTTAACCATTACTTTGAAATATCAATGATCAAAACTGACTCTGAAAAGAATACAAACGCATCTCATATTTAGGTTTATGGGGAAAAAGTGTCTCTACCTACATTTTGTAAAATCAAAACAAAAACAAAAAAAAACATTCAATTCAGTGCGGGCTCCAGCTCAAATTTCACATGGTTCTTGTAGTACAATACTATGTTATGACCTCAAAACACTTTTACCACAGTGCATGGTTAGAAAACTAATACATTTTGACGTATGCAACACATAATTCGCTCAAATGTCTGGCTTTTCTGACGCTTTAAAGCCCGATGTCATGAAAGTTCGTATTTATAGCATCGAACTGTCATTTCTCCGTGGCATTTATACGGCAAAAACAGTTTATATGGTACGTGAGTGTGTAACGATACACAAAACTGACGGTTCGGTTTTCCCACGGTTTTCACGTCTCGGTTTCGGTTCGATTTCGGTTCGTGTTTAGAAAGCTAAAATGGCTTTTTTTTAAACAGTGGTTTAATGAAAAAAAAAGGTCTTTGTCTTTAAATTAATTCAGTTACAATTAAACATTTCACAAGGATTACAAAAAATCTGCTAATGCTGTGAACTATATTGAAGGCTGCACATTACTATAACATTAAATGTTCGTAGCCTAGACTTTTAACCTAAATTCAGATGCCATTTATTTTTTAGATATAATAATCAACACACAACACATTGTATGAAAACATGTAAACTGAACATAAGGCAGTTTTTACATTAACTTGTGTTTTTACTCTAATAATTTACACAGTTGTCATTTTCATGAAAGATATTTTAAACATAAATTAAATAATCAAGATATCATTAACAGGTTAAGTAAATATAATATACAGGCTAACATAGTGCATTTATTTAGTGCAAATGTTCATTTATAGGAAGTTGTGGACACTGAATCACTTGCCTGCTGAGGTAAATATAATGCTAGTGACAAGCTAAAGCTTTGCTGTTTTATTGACGTCTTTCCGCTGCTTAAACACTGATTGAGCGATTACACCAGTTATGATGCCTTTCAGTAAGTATACTGTATCTTTCAACATACCTTCAGGTGTCTTTTCTGTAACTGAGGAAGAGATGATCGCGTTTACTCGCGCGCGCGCTGCCGCTTGAAATAAGGAGCCTAGTAAGCGATCTGTCACGTCACATCAAAGAGCGCCAAAACGCCATTTTTGTTTGAATTTCGTGATCAAATAGACAGAATCTTAAAGATTACACCTTGCTTATTATCGAAAGTAACAAAACACGGAGCTTGTTATTTGGTTTTAATGGTGGTTAGGCTACAAAACTGAATTCATTGTGTACTGTTTACGACATGAGGTCCATTGAGCCGGACTGGGCGGGGCGTGTTCGGTACGCAATGAACAGTATCGCGATTTCGAATCGTGAGTTCAGTATCGCGGTTTTTCGGTTCGGTTCAAAAATCGTTACACCCCTAATGGTACGTGTTTTTGCGTGCATATGATACGCACTTTTTTGGGTATAACACACACACGCTTTTGTTAACTCCTAACTGTTGGTTAGGTTTCAGGGCAGGGTTTAGTGTTGGCGATTTTCAAGCACAATAGAGAATAAACTTTTAGTGACACTCACCTGACAATACATTTCTAAACTGCCACAATATGCACAACAACCAATAAAATCTTGCCAGATTCACGTTCATCTATTCCAGATAAAATTGACAGCACTTTTAGTGCCACTCACTAGACATTTCACTTTGCATTATACACAAAAAAAGAGTAAAAAGCAATGTAAAATTATTTTGCTGAAATATTGCCACAAGCACATTTTTCCAATGAATTGCATATTCATGTTTAGCTGGTAAGGTTTATGTTTGGGACAAGTTTAACCTCCTCCCCATCACAGCGCCACAGACTGCCACGAAGCAATGAGGAGGGGATGGCAGTGAACCGCAACGAAACCGAAGCAAACACACAAACACAACCACACACACACACAAACACACTCCAGGCCTTCATCCTCTCAATGGGGGTCCGCCACTATACTGAGGGAGGAAACTGATGCTTCCTGCCAGTAACTGCCTATAATCTGCTTCTCATTTACTTTCTTTCCTTCAACTCATCCTCCTCTTCTCCTGCTGAGATTGAGTCTAGCACTTTTTCTTGTGTTCTCACATTGGCTATAAAATTACTAAAAGGGATAGTTTACCCTGAAATTAAAATGTCATCATTTACTCACCCTCATGTCATTCTAAAACTAAAAATATAAAAATATATATATTTTAAAAAAAAGTTTTTTTTTCACACTTTTCAGTCAAAGTGGCTTGGGTCTTTTGTGGGTGTTGATGTGGACCCCTTTAAGTTAAATTGTTCAGATAGACCAGTCAAGAAACATCTTCTTTTGTGTTATACAAAGTCATACAGGTCTGGATGACTAAAGTCATACTGTTTTAGATGACAAAATGATGATATTGTTTTCATTAACCATTTAAGATAATGGCCTCACAATGTCTCCTTTAAGGAAAATCGAGGCTTTAGCCAAGTTATTGGCTTTTTCACATGTGTACAATAAGTGGCAGGGAAAGAACACAACATTGGGAGGCCTAGATAATAATCTTGTTCTGTATAGACGGATTCAGTGGAGGGAGTCTGGCTGTGTGTGTGTGTGAAAACCCTAATTCATGAGCCAGAATCAAAACAAAAAGTGCTTTGGCTTGTCCTCTCGATCTTCCTTTCGGCCTCTCACTCTCTCTTTCTCTTCGCGCTCAGTCTCTCACACAGAGACTCTCTTTCCCACTCTGTTCTTGGCTGTGGTGGGAATAAATGCTGATAGATCACAGTCTGTCCTGGAAGCCTGGCACGGGAGCTTGTAAAAAAAGGCGTTCTGCAGATGTGTGCGCGCCGCATAAGACTCGTCCGGCGCTTCATAGTGGTGTTTTACTGCCCTGCCTGCATGAGCGGAATAGTAGCAACCATAATGAACATCATAAATCTGATTCATACACCAGGGGGCAAAATGGCTGCCCCTCATAGTCATGAGAAACATGAAAAAAAGTCTGCCAGCTCAGCAACCGGCAAGCTATTTGGAGGATCAGTTTGTGTGTCTGAGTGTTTGTGTGTGTGATGGGGGTTAGTATTTCCCCAGATGTTTTAAGTAGACTGGTGTAGGCAGCAGGGTGTTACCATTCACACGGCCGTGTAAGCAAACACCAGCCAAACAGTCTGAGAGGAACATTCTCAGTCGCCTTAACACGTCTATTTCTGATAGGGTCTAGTGTAGATTTGCAAGGCACACTCTATAATATCAATAAGATATAGTAAATTCTGCTTTAAGTGGTACACAAATGTATACTTAGCATGAATAATAGCATAAAGGAGCACCTTAGCCATCATTTTAGTGTAAGAACAAAACACCAATGTATGATCAGTTGTGCGTAAGACATGGGAATGGTCTCCAAAATAAGTAATGATCAATTAGTAAAACTGCAATGGAATTTTTTTAATGATTAGCCAATTCTTTCTGACCTGTTATTGTCTTGCAATAAAAAATAGAAGGATGGACATTATCCAATGTGATACATTCAGGATGTATTAATTCAATATTAATATATTAACATAACATAGTAAAGAATTTATAGAACTTAGACTGGTCTTTAAGGACGGCTTACAAATATACACTGCTGTTTAAAAGTAAGAGGTCAGTAAGATTTATTTAAATGTGATATATATATATATATATATATAATATATATATATATATATATATATATATATATATATATATATATATATATATATATATATATATATATATATATATATATATATATTAAAGAAATTACGTAAAAATCCAATTCGATCAAAAGTGACAGGAAAGACTTACAATGTTACATAAAATCTATTTCAAATGTAATAATTCATCAATGTATTTCTATATTTAATCAATCTTTAGATTAATAAGCATTTATAGCATTCTTTAGTTCTCTCATTTGTTTTGCTTCTTGAATGTAAAGCATGTGTGTGTGTGTGTGTGTGTGTGTGTGTGTCAACCAAATGAAAGGGAGCAGGTGCAATTCTGAATGCTAAATGTACAGTTTTTTAATTCAATTCATTTCGAATTGAAGTACTTCTATAATTGTAGTAACTCTCTAAGTGCTATACATTCCTTTGTGACAAGGAAGAATAATCTGACACTGCATTTAAATGACTGAGGATCAAGTGAAGTCCATCTGTGTCTGCCAGTCTATCTCTCTATAGCCAAGCCTTTGACAGCCAATGACCTTGAATGATCCCATTTCAGTACAGTACAGCCAGACACTGTTATGGCATCTTCTTTTAGAGCTGTTTATTCTTTTCCTATTAAAGGAATGCATTATCTGAAAAGACAGAGTGTTTTGAATATTTTGAAAATACAGGCTCTGTTTATTAATATAATGTCAGCTTAAGGACATAAGAGGGTTTGTGTGATTAGAAAAGAAAAGGGAAAAGACACAACACACAACACAGCCTTGTGATATAAGTTTGATATAGCAATGGCTGCCAGAAAGGTATTAAAAAGGCAAGAAGATAGAATCTCTTCTTACCAACCATCACTGGCTTTGTGCTCCCCATCAACACTCTCTTATTACAGGAAAATTACTGCTGCTCTTTAATTCTACAGGGCGGTTTGATGGTGCAGGACCTCCCGCCAGTATGGTGAGCCTGACTCAGCTTTCCCTGTATACCTCCCTGAATACACACACACACACTCACACACACCCCTGACCTCCTCCAAGGAACACCTGTTCTCACTGAGAGACTTGTACAGCTCAGCAATCCTTCATCGTCCCAAACTACACTATCATTAAAACCTTATAATCAGAAAACACTATTAACAAAATACAGGATACTTGAAATTAGCTCCTCAACTAAAAGCCAGACATAAAGATTTCCATGAACAGGTTCTTTGAAGAGAAACACACATTTGTTCACACTGTAATTAAGACCACCAAGAAAGAAGGACACTCTTTTTCGTTGTCAGTGTTTTTTCTTCTGTTATTCTGTAGGTAATTTACAAGCACTATAGTTGGATTCTTTTGTCGCTTTTATTTTAAGATCTTGGCTGCAATATCTTTAATTTCTCACTCCATTCTATAGTACTTAAAGCTACACTGTGTAACTCTTTTAGTTTATTCTTAGCTAAATACATTTATTGATAGCCCAGCAAGCAATTAAGTTCTTTGGCATAGGCCCCGTCCATAGCTCGCAATCCGAGGGTCCGGACTCTGCATTTCCTGCCTGAAGACGAAGGCAGGGACGCAGCCAACCCCCTGGGAGGTATAGGAAGGGACCATCCTGGTGGTGGTAGGATGGGAGGGAAGGAACCATGTTGGAGGTGGTGGGGAGGATGGAGGTCAATGAAAGCGTCAGCATCTGCGAACTCAAACATGTGTAAGTTCCGGCCTTTTATACCGCAAGTATTAGACACGATTGGATAGATGAGAAGGTAATTAGTGACGCAACGATTGAGTCTTCCTGGCAGAACTTAACGCTAAAGCTTCCATTTCTTTCAAAAATATATGTGCTCATTAATGTATATTTACTTAGTTCAAGTAATAAAGTATTCTCGTGAGTGTATAATATGCCACTGAAAATACATATGGGTAAGGGGTTCTAATGTCGGTCGCCATGTTGCCCCTCCATCTTGAAAGTACATTAGCCAAAGAGGGACATACACCGTTAATTCAAGCTTCGCCTTTCGCGTTTACGTTTGAGTTAACACTCATGGGACGAGGTCGAACTGGAAGCCATGTTAATCTTGGACTACATTGGCCACCGTAGGAGTTAAAATGAAATTGGAATTGAGAGGAACAGAAACTAATGTTCACTGGATGGTCATATACCTTTTCACCAATAGATGGGGGTAAAAATTACACAGTGTAGCTTTAAATAACTGCTTAAACAGTTATTTTTGGACCTATTTTGGTTATATTTGACTGGACGTAATGTTACTTATTCCCTTTGTCTCTGTTTGTTTTGTGGGTAAACATGGTCTTTCTCCAGGTTACATTGTTACGCCAGTACGTGGCGAACAAGTAGCTTGTCTTACTGACTCAAGTCATTGATTCATTTGCTCATTGAAAAAAACAACAACTACTGATTCATTCAAAATACTGATTCATTCAGAAACAAAATATCACTACTGGGCTTTGCTATGTGTCAGAGATGATTCTGCCGTGAATTTGCAACTGTTTTGTTGGACAGACAAAACTGGACAAAGTAACTTTCAAAGTAATTTACTACAGTTTTTCTTAATTGCTAACATATAACTGATTCAGTTGGCCAAATTTCCTAAACCATTCATTCAATTCTCGAAACAAAGACATATTTCTCAAAACGTTTATGCTTCCCAAAACGTTCACTCCATGTGTAAACATTAAGTAGGTTTAAGTAGTTGGGTCAAAGATTTTGACATTAGAAAATGTTTTTGACTGGCAGTGGAAATTTGAGGTTTGTACAAACTGGTAGATGATTGTTTTGAGATTGTGTTCATAGTTGTGAGAAATGGTAATTTGTTTCGTGAATTCTGTGTAAGCAGTCAAGACAAACAGTAATTTATTGTTTATTGAACCATTGTGTATAAACAATATCACACTTGGAGTTTTGTTGTTGGTCTGTGTACTGCCTGTGTGATATTACCTAAATATAATATTTACCAGTTCACACAAAAGGCATTTTTGAATTCCACCGTGCAGCTTTTTAACTTGTTTTGTATGTAAACATGTATACCGTACTTCAAATAATAGCCGAGTCCCAAATAGACGCCTGTCTCTTTTACACGCCTGGTGTGGCTGCGGGTTTGGGTAAATAAAAGCCAGTCTCAAATAGAGGCTGGTTCTGTCTTTTAGTTTTGGGTTGTAATTCTTCTAAAACTGTCAGATCGTCAGCTTTTTGGCAGCCCCCAAAGCAATTTTTGTCCCGACAAAGCCTATTTTTGATCTATGAGTGATGTAGAATAGAATGACTGCTGCACTTGACGGGACGCATATCGAGCACTCTCACGTCTTCATACTCTTGCTCTCTCTCTCTCGCTCATATTAATCAAAATCATTTGACACAATAGTAAAAGGTCGGAAGACCGCAGTGTCACGTGGAGCATTTGGAGATTTTTAGAGATTAGAGATTCAATGAACAACATCTCAACACTAAATTATAAAGGCCGGCCCCATTTAGATGCCTGTCTCATATACAAGCCGATGCAGTTCGGCGATTTGGGAAAATAAAAGCCAGAGCCATTATTTGAAGTTTTCAGTATTACGGCACTTCACATATGTAAGGGGGGAATCTCCTCAACCACCACCAATGTGCAGCATCAAAACCCGGATGATGCGACGGCAGCCATATTGCACCAGAATGCCCAACACACACCAGCTTATTGGTGTGATGAAGCCAATTAGTATATAGGTATGATTCAGGAGGCCATGATGGACAGAGGCAAGGGGCAAATTTGGCCTGGATGCATGGGTTACACCCCTACTCTTTTTCGAAGGACATCCTTAGATTTTTATGATCACAGAGAGTCAAGACATTGCTTTAATATCTCATCGGTGATAGGACGGGGCTCTTTGACACAATAGTGTCCCCGTCACTACACTGGGGCGGTTGGCTCTTAAAGCAGCAACCTGGGTTTCTCAGGAGGTCCCACATCCAGGGCTTAGACCTGCTCAGCTTCAGTGGGCAATGAGTCTTGGGCTAGAGGGTGATATGGCTGCTGACATAGATGTATAAGTTTCAAAACAAAACCAATTAAATGAGCTGAGGCATGATCTACATGAGGTATGGTCAGCCTGAAATAGAAAAGAAATATTGGACGGAACTTAATTTTGTCCATTGGTAATTGGTCGGATTGTTTATCGTTTGCAAGTGTTGTGAGTGACAGATTGTTACTCATACTTTTTAGTGAAATTATTTGGTCGTCAGAAGTGGGGTGGGTTTTGAAAGGTATGAAAAGGGGGGCCTGACCAAAACAGTTAGAGAACCACTGGTTTAGAGTGTGCTTTTGTTTTGTAGTCTTTTAGTTTGTAGTTGTATTCATGTTTCCTGCTCCGCTGATAGTCTAATTACCCATGCGTATAGTGTTTCCTGTGTTCATTGTTAGGTTGTTGTTTTTTTCCTTACGGTGCACTGTCCTTTTGTAATCTACTTTGGTTATTATTTTATTAAGGAATCTGCATTTGGATCCATCTCTCTTGTGAATTTTTATTTTACGGGCGGCGTGACAGTACATTTACATCCGTACATGAACATGCTCTGAAACAGCATGCACAATATGGAAATTCGTAGGTCTGTATTTTGCCTTAATGGCTATTAAATATTAACAGTGGTTTGAGTTATAGACCTAATTAAGATAGGATCCTGTGTAGACCCTCCAGCTCTTGTCCCCTGAGAGGATTCATAAAGCTGTTCTGAAGCTGATAGAGATGTCAAAAACTGATCAAAAGACTGGTGTGTATGGATTATATTAATCAAAACATAAGGTCCTGTGCAATAAAGCCCAATGCAAATAATAGCATCTAGAGAGATCATGTCAGCTGTCCCTCATGTAACTGTATCATCTTTTTCTGCTTTTCCTTAATTCCTATCTTCTGATTGGTTCTGACAGCTCAATATGACCAGACCCTTGTAATAACAGACTAATCCATATGGGAGAGTGTGGGCTTCTCTGGTGCTCTTGGCATTTACCACAGGATGTCGACTGTTTTTTCCTCAAGCTAATCTGAAACACTGGATGTAGTGCAGTGGCACATAACACACAGGTAGACTTTATACCTCACCACCAGCCAGCTCATTGCAAAAAGGAAGGACGATCGCTGCATTGTTGCCTAGCAACAGAGAGAGATGTGCCCCTGTTGCTTACAGTGTTGCTAAGAAACTGGGAAAAATGTTGCAGTCATTTACAGTGTTTGCAGAGTGGCAAAGAGTAACATGGTAGGCTACATGCAAAGCTGCTTGTTGCCACAAGCTGTGTTTTTTACAGTATTGAACGAATGCAAGGATTCAACAGAGGATTCAAGCTCAAACCTTAAAGCTGTAGGTGAAGACTGGGATGAATCTGAATCAGGATTTACAGTGTGGGCGAACTGTGAAGAGGATGTATCTCGTCATTAGTAACAGATTCTCTGTCTAGCACATATACTCCCATGCGCTCACACGCACATACCCACCGCTCTCATTAAGAAGACGGGAGACTTGCCTTGGCAGCAGAGTCTAGTTTCTGCCGCTTCCCACGTACATGCTGCTGGCTGCAGGCACAAAGAGAGCCTGTGACACAAGGAAGTGTCCTAAAGAGAGGCTAGAGAGCAGAGAGAGAGGGGGATGCAGAGGGAGGAAGAGAAGCAAATAGATGAGCATTGTGAACTGCAGCTTAATTAAAGACAATAATGTTGTTTTTGTAGCACATTCTCAAAAACAAATGGCTGACTCAGAGAGGTGGAGATGACCTAGTTTCCCACTTCGAGAGAAACTCTCAGCTTTTAAGAGAGTTCAGATGAGATTGGCTTTAGATGAAAAGCATTTTCTTGAAAGACTCCTCACTTAAGGGTTTGCATCTGTATACATTGACAGTGAAAAATAAAAGGTGATGGTGGCCTGGTGGCCAATCATCTTCTAATTTTACATTCCATCAGTAAGAGCAGAGTGTGAAGGTTGGATTAGCAGAGCAATAGCACAAGCTGGGGCGCTAATGCCAAACCTTTGGTTAATCATGCCAATGCTCAAATGTCAGTATCATTGGTGTTAACAGTGCAAACCTTGGCTATGGACAATGGTAAACATGTGTTGTTCTATAATGAGTCCACCATTACTGTCTTTCCCACTTTTCTTTGATGACCGAGTTGTCATTATTGGGTGAATTATACCTTTAATTTGAACCACACTCTTAGAAAAAAGGGTTAATTTGGGTTCTATATATGAAGCATAGAGTTCCTTACTCAACTCCAAATGACCTTTTATGCTAAAAAAGGTTCTATAATGACAAGAAAGAACCGTTTGGCACAATGGGTTATTTAAAGGCTATAATTCAATTATTCTGCAACATTTTGTAGTTGTAATTAAATTATTGTTTATTAAACTGTTGTAGTAACTTAAATCACATTTTAATCATGCTTATTTTTGGAGGATAAAAACTGAAATGTCCCTCTTCGTGTGATATTGATTCAATTACAATTTTAACCCCCATATCTTGAATTTTATGATCATTTACATGCATTGCATTTTAGGGGTTCCAAATACCTAGTGCTTTAGAACCTTTTAAGGTTCTATATAGAACCTTTTCTTCTAAGAGTGCAGTGTGAGAAGTCAGTGCATATGTATGGAGACATTGTATCAGACTCTGATTTACATTTAAAATAATTTAAATGGGTCAGATCATAAGGAGAGTTCCTTGATCATTGGAGATAAAAGAGTTCACTGTAAAATATACTGTAGAGCTGTATATAACTTAGCCGAGCGCTGAGCCTCTGCGTCATCACTAAAATGCCCTCCGATTCAATAAACGTGAAGCAGGGTCAACAGCGTTCTAAACTTCTCCGTTTTAGTTCTTTGTTTTTGTCCGTTTCAGTCTGGGCGGGAGGTGCAAACGTAGCAAAAGGTCTACAAGTAGTAGTGTAGATGGGGCCTTAGAGGCCTGTTAACACCAGTACAAATGTCCATTACATGTACAAATGTGAAAATTCCGCACAATAAACATTTTATTTGAATGAATAGCTATTAACGTGTCTGTTTTAGACCGACACAAACATTTACATGTGGCAATGTGACTGGTTTAGAGGGGGAATAAACTGGCTAACCAATAAGATTTGCTTTTTTGGTCACATGCCCATAACAGCTTTGATCTAAACAAACAAAATGCGTACTATAATCAGACCGAATTTCCATTCCAAACATTCATTTTGTGAATACGCCTTGAGAATACATAGAGTTCTAAGGAAGCATGACGCTGCCTCCATCTGGAAGAATTTCACCTCGTGTTTTGGATTCTTTGTTTTATTTAGTTTGTTGTATTTTCAATTATTTTCTCATCCAACGATTGAGGAGGTGCTGTTTCTCTCTAGTTCAGAGATCAGTAAATGTGTATTATTATTTTTTAGTGCCAGGGGAATTTGTGTCCATATTCCTTTTGTGTAATTTCACCATGGAATTTACAGGATAAAACATCCTAGAAAAATCGAATAAGTGTCTATATGAGTCCAGTCCACTGATAATGACAGATGAGTGTAATGTGTTGTGTTCAGAATATGTGTGTTTTCACCTGTGTGTATGTGGAGACATGAGTGTTGTAGGGTGACCAGTTGGTGAGCCCAGGCCGGACTGTGCATAATCCCTGCTATTAAGAATCAGCATTCAGGCGTGATCTACCTCTACAAGCTCTACTGCTGGCTCAGCTGGTGCTATCATCACACATTTCATTAACCCTACACTGCCATTCTCTCTCTCTCTCTCCCTCTCTCTCTCTCTCTCTCTCTCTCTCTCTCTCTCTCTCTCTCTCTCTCTCTGTCTATTGTCTTTATGTCTCCTTCTCTGCTATGCCATCCACGATCTGAATATATCAATCCAGGGAGCTTTTGATCTACCTCTGCTTTGTCTGCACTGCACCCTTGTTCTCCTCACTTACATGTAGACGTCAATCCAGCGCAATAGGTGTGTCATATGTTTCTACGCCCTATCCCAGCACCCCAGACAGTCAAAGAATGTCTTGAAGGGTCGACTTATTGTCTTAAAAAAACACAGAAACCTATTCAAATTCTCTTGGACTACATCAGTTGTCCAAATTTCAATCTTAACCGTTCTATTTCATTAGAAACGATCTTAGAACAGGGCTTTCAGTGTAAAATACCGAACTAACCATCCACGTGCTGTAGTCCACACACCACATTTGCAGTGTGCACCATTTGATTGAGAGATGACAGGGTCCGATGTACAGAGAGAATGAATATAGATCGGAATGATGAGATTATTAGAGCACGAATGGAGAAAAAATGAATAGACATTGACAGGTTTATTGATGGATTGGTGAAGTGGCTGTACTATAATTACATGTACTGCTCTCTCAAGCTTTAACCTTCCTCATCTTTTATTTTTATGGTCTCTTTCCTGTCCACTTTCTCTTGTTTCCAGTGGAAGAAGGATGTTCGGAAACTCCTCTCTTTTGATGTCTGTTGTTATATTTTACTTTTTCCTGTTGTTTCTCTCTGATTTTACTTTTTTCTCTTGTGTCTCACGGTATATCATTTCTATTTCTGTTTGTCCTTTGTGCGTGATGGCATGGCAATCACCTCTGCAAAATCCTGATTTGGGATTTGCTGTTTTTATGTCTTAGTGTGTTTGCATATCTTTGTTTTACTTCATTTTGCTGCATGTGTTCATGTCTAGAAATAGACATCTCTAAGGCACAAACACCACTTGAAGCTTCAAGTATTATGTATGTATTTATGGACAGTGGGCAAAAAACATCTAAAACAGAAAGTGCCTACATTATGGGGACAAAATGTCTCTACAAAGATGGCTTTATTTAAAATCATTGTCCTTGTTGGGACCTTTTTTGGTCTCCATGAGGAAAACTGGCCATAAATCATACAGAATGATAATTTTTTGAAAATGTACCCAAATGAGATGGGTAGGGTTTGGGTTACCGAATAGAATATACATTTTGTACAGTATAAAAATCATTGTCTATGGAATATCCCCATAAACATGGAAACTTTGCATACCGATTAGGCCTAGAGAGAGTGGGAGAGGTTAGAGTTTGGCAGCTCTTTTCACTCTGAATCTCTCAGTCTCCCATGGATGTGCATGGAGCACACTAGGGTGCAGAATTTGTGTCCCTAAAGTTTTCCTGTGAATGGTCTTCTTGGCCATTGGGGTGTGTTTGTCTAGTTTGTTACCATTGTCTTGTCATGTTTGAAACGCTGGACACGGAAAAGGTCAGCTAGGGCTCTGTGTTTTCATTCCTGGTGAAATGATTACAGAGCTCTGCAGTGCCGGACACTTTTCCCACAGCCTGTAGAAAAAGGAGGGTTGGAGCTCAGCCAGATGGGATTGCTGTTAGCAAAGCCATTCTCAGGGAGCCTGTCCACCCAGCGAAAGAGTGAAATCTGGACCCATGACAGAGGGAAAAGTGTTTAAAACTCATGCTGCAATGATGCTAAATTTACACAAAATGGCAACAGTTGGCAACATGTTGGAGCCTCACCATTTTCCCGAGACCAAACTTATGATGAATGTCTTGTTTTTGTCTTTTACTGACTTATCAACTGCCCCCTCTTTTTCACTTAAAGGGTTAGTTCACCCAAAAAGGAAAATTAAGTCATTAATCACTCACCCCCATGCTGTACCATACTCCGTCAGACTTTCGTTCATCTTCGGAACACAAATAAAGATATTTTTGATTAAATCTGAGAGCTGGATCACTCCTCCATAGACTCCTAAGGGACTGGCTCTTGATGGCCCATAAGTCATTAAAGAAAATGTTTAAATATTCCATGTGCCTTCAGTGGCTCAATTATAGTTTATCAAGTCGACAAGAGCTACTTTTGTGCGGAAAACCACATAAATAACGACTTTATTCGACTATTCTATTATTTCCTTATAAGCGCATGTGCGCGAGAACTCAGATGATGACGTTCTTCTTCGACTACTTTTTGTTACCGGCTGCTCACCGCTTAGGAGTATTACCGCCACCTAACGTATAAGATGATGTGCTGATATAGCCGGAGCGTGATCATCATCTTATACGGTAGGTGGCGGTAAGCATGCTGAGCGGTGAGCAGCCGGTAACAAGAAGTAGTCGAAGAAGAACGTCGTCAGTCTCAGTTCTCGCGCATGCGCCCATAAGGAAGTAATGGAATCGTCTGAATAAAGTCGTTATTTATGTTTTTTTGCACAAAAAGTAGTCTCTGTCGCTTGAAAACTGATGAGCCACTGTAGGCACATGGAATATTTAAACATTTTCTTTAATGTCTTTAAGGGCCGTCAAGAGCCAGTCCCTTAGGCAGTCAATGGAAGGAGTGATCCAGCTCTCAGATTAAATGAAAAAATATCTTCATTTGTGTTGCTGAAGATGAACGAAGGTCTTACAGGGTTGGAACAACATGGGGGTGAGTAATTAATGACTTAATTTTCATTTTTGGGTGAACTAACCCTTTAAAATATCTCATGCGTATTCTTCAGTTTCTTATTGCATTCATTGTGCACCTACCATTTCTCTTTCTTTTGATATAGAGCAGGCTGGAGACTTAAATTTACACCTTGTTATTTGATCCTTTTTGGACTCTTGTCATTGTAACACTGATTCAAAGAATCCTATAGTACTTGCTTTGCAGACATCTAGGATTTTCCAAAAATGTAAGGAGTTATAAGGATCCCATTAACCCTGTGGAGTGTTTGGAATGCCTGAAATACCCAGAATTCTGTTCTGCTCCCTGTAATGAACTCACTGACAGGAACTTTTTGTTTACTTGAAGAGTTCAGGGTACCTGATTTGATAACATAATTTGATATCATTCTTCTGAACAATCAAACAAATTCTGTATAAAGCAACATCCATTTTATTTTATTTGTATTATTTTATTTTTGTGGATCTGATGGCACAAAACGTTTAAGAACATAATTACTCTGATCTATTCTATTCAATTCTACACAGGTTTTAAAGAGATTCTCCACCCAAGTAAATACTATGGAAGTCAATGGTTCACCAGAACAGTTTGGTTCCAATTGTTCTTTAAAATATCTTCCTTTGTGTTCAGCAGAAGAAAGAAACTCATACAGGTTTGAAACAACTTGAGGGTTAGTAAATGATGACAGAATTTTCATTTTTGGGTGGAGTATCCCTTTAAATCTTTATGTGAAACATGTTTTTGGGATGCCCGATTTTAATCTCACAAGACATTGATTTTTATCAGGACAAGCTCTTTTATTGAGTTATGTACAAAATTGTTTAAAGGTGCTATACGCATCTTTTAGCGGCCTCTATCGGTGATGTTTCAGATTGCAACCAATTTTTACAAGTGCGCTCATGCTCTGTGCGAAGTGCTCGCTCTCGAACACAAGAGCGAGCACTCGCGGTAAAAGTTAGGCTACATCCTAAAGCACCTACTTTTTGTTATCCTGGAACAGTCTTTTGTATTCATTTCATGTCTCATGTATGTTGTAGTTTACCTTGCTACTGTATTTCATTACAGTTTACCATTATTTCAGCATTTCTGAAAACTTGTAATTTATCACAATAAAAATAGAGGACGTCTCTCCATAATTCAAATGCTCCTTTGTCCTTGCCTTGCTTTTGGCTTGCTAAGTTGGGGTTATTTATTATTTAATATTTAACAATATTATTGATCTGTGTTGTACTACTTTCATGTTATCACTGTGAAGCTGCTTTGACACAATCTGTATTGTAAAAAGCGCTATATAAATAAATGTGACTTGACTTGACTTGACTAAGTCGAATCCGATTCACATTTGGCCTGACAAGCTTCATCAGTTACATTTTTGTTTTGTTCTTTATATTTATGTGGAGTTTGTGTTGGAGTGTGTGTTGTGTTGGAGGCAGGTCATTTTTTGGTGTTATCAGGCTCGGGAGTACACATGCACGTCACAGCCGACAGATTTCGCAGAAAATCTGCAAAATCCCAATTCTTCACAGGTAATTAGACTTCACAGGTAATAGTAAAACTCGACAATTGTAATATGTGATTACAACTCCTTCACACACAGGCAATAAAAAAATATATTTTAGATGAAAAGTTCCATTATAGCACCTTTCATATATATTCTATAGATTGAATTTTATTGAATGATTGCATTTATTAAATTATGAATCTGTTTCTGCTTTGATATAGCTTGTGACACTGATATGGCAATAATCTTAAGTACAACAACTACAGCTGTTTGTATGTGTGTGTGAGAGAGAGAATATGAGATGGTGTATTGATGGGTGCATTCATAGTTAAGCTATTGTGAGAGTTTTCTGAATTAAATAATGTTTTCATGAAGACACTGATAAACTGACTGAGATCATGCATCAGTATGTTGATAGTGTGTGTGTAAAATGCTGATAGTGTGATGGGTTAGTGGTTACATCACCACAGTCAGTTAAAGTGGGATTATAGCAGAGCTAAAACAGTAGTTAGTGGATATTATAGCACTACTGTGTGTGTATTTGTGTGTGTGTGTGTGTGTGTGTGTACATGGACTATGTCTGTGGTCGAGCATGTAATCCTCTTTGTTACTGTGACACACAGACCGAAGTTTTCATGAGACCTGGCATGCCTCTACTTTTATACGCCTGTGTGTATGGGGCAAAGCTCAGCAGATGGTGCGTAATATTGCAGCCATCAGGTTTAGAGTTAGACAGCACGTGTGAAAGAGGCATGCATATCCATGTGCGTTAACACACAGTCACATACAATTCTCCACTGATCATGTAGACAGTTGCAGTGTTGTGTAGCATTATATTGATTTATGTAATGCTTTTTGTAGATTATTTGATTGTTCTGTACACTAAAACTTCTCTCTCGCTCTGACCCAGCTAACAAAAAATATATTCTTCAAACATTTTTCTAACATACTCATTAAGTTATGATAATGTCATTTATGAACGTTTTCTGAACTTTCAAAACATCCAGTTGTTTTTATTTTATTTTATTATTTGTTTAATTAAATTTTTCATACATTCCATTATATATAATTTTGTAAAATTAAATCATTACTGTTTAATGTTTTGAATGTTCTGAAACAAGTAGTAACGTTTAAAAAAAAAAACATC
The DNA here is from genome assembly GCA_030378365.1 of Hybognathus amarus. NCBI lineage: Eukaryota > Metazoa > Chordata > Actinopteri > Cypriniformes > Leuciscidae > Hybognathus > Hybognathus amarus. Next base: position 168,493 of record JAQIUQ010006539.1, read on the forward strand.
TTTAAATTGTTTCAGAGAAAAAAAAAATCCATGAACGATATATAAATAATATTTTTGGGCTAACATTTTGAGAACATTATTTAAGACCAGATAACTTTGAATAAACTATGGACGTTACTACTCATAACTGAGAGAACCTTAGCTCAAGTGTTGAGAAGGTTCCCTGTTAGCTGATGAATTGCTCATCACTGAATTGTTTTGCAATTGTTTATTGTGTGGTTTTATGTATTTCTATCTACTTTTTGTTTTTTCAGTCTTGTCCAAGACTCACTGGTAGAGGAGATACTGTATTTCAGACGGGACCTTCCTGGTTCAATAAATCAATCAATCAATCAATCAATCAATCAATCAATCAATCAATCAATCAATCAATCAATCAATCAATAGGGCTCCATTACTGTTTCATGGCACACAGAATATTTTTGAAAGTGAATAATAATGATAACCCATATGAAATGTAACTTATTACCCTTATCTTCAATGATATTTGAATGCTTCATGTGTTAACCCCCCTGCCTGGCCTTTATCAGTCTGTATATCATGAGGATCTAGTTAAAGGAAGAGTAAAACAGGTTTTGGCTTGTTTTTCTTCCTTCTCAGAGCTGCTCTCCATATGTGTAGTCTAGAGGCTTCTGCCCAGGGAGTTCTAATATAGTTGGTAAAAGCTATCCATTAGTGTCCCATTCATCTCAGTGGCAGTTGCTTGGCTGGTGTCTTCAGCCTTAAAAATATGTGAATTGGAAGCTGCTTTTGGAAACACTTTTTTTGAGTCTGTCAGCTGAGCCATAAATGCCATGTGACTGATTATTCTGGAACTGATGTAATTTTCCAACATGACTTAATGGTGTAGTTTCAGCATCAACCAGACATGACTGACTGCTAGAGATGACCATCCAAACCTTGACCCTTGTTTTGGCCTCTCTTGCCCTGGAGACTGTCTTTGGGCCTTCCTCTTTCCATCCCGTCAGCACTTCTCCTGATAGATGCAGAAACACACTTCCTCTTCTCTCATTCCCATGCATATAGCATACACAGTCTTTCCTGATCTCATCTCAACACCAATCCTCAGTCATTATCTGTGCATCAGGAAACTTGCCATGAAACATCAGTGGGTCACATCCATTTAACTAGTCATTTTCTGTCCCTAGAGATTGGGTGAGATTTCCACCAAAATTCTTTATCTCCAGAATGCTTTATAATACTTATAATCATGCTCAGTTGTATCAGGAACTTTGTAATTTCAGGAATGCAATCAAGACAACAAAAAGAAAAAAATACCGCACATCCCAGAGAGTGCATTCGTGGCTGTGATGTTTCAGGTGGTTTAACCCTTGAGTACATTATTATAACTGTGAGCTCACTTTACAGTCTGCAGGAGTGCAAGCATATACAAAGAAGTTTCATTTATTACTGATTACCAAAGTTTAGGTTTGGTGTACTGTGACCTGTGAAAACATAGCAAAGATAAATGTTTGACCAACAGACAATGGTTCTGAATGTCATTTTTGGCTCAGTACAGCAAAACCTACCTTTGTAATTTGCATTGTTGTGGGAAAGTAGAGTGTATATGATACATTGAACATACTGCTATTTCGCTTTTTTATTAATTAAAGGAGAACTCTGGCGGAAAATGAACCTTTGGTCTAATTACACATTGGTACATAGTCAACCATTCTCTGAGATTTGTTTTCATGATTATCAAATGTAAAGAGTTTTATCTCTAAAAACTGTTTAGCTTATTATGCTAGTATATGGGACATATAGTAATGAAAATAAAAATCGCTTGTTAATACCACTAACAAGGCTCAAAATAGCCCAACAATAACACGGCACCATAATCAGGGTCCCTACATGCAAAACGAAGCATTGAGAACTTGTAAGTGTATAGACTGTTTAATAAGAAGATTTTTTATAAAGACAGTCCACTTCCCGAATACAGGCAGGAGCCGTCTTTGGATGTCTGAGCAGTCGAACCACGAACGCCGAGCCAAGTTCTGGCTCGTTCACATCTCACCATCGCACTTGGCTTGGCTTTCGTGGTTAATTAGACCAAAGGTTAATTTTGCGCTGAGTTCTCCTTTAACATCAGAAGCCCTAGAATTGGGATTTCTTAAATGCGTTCCATATTCATATTAATAACAAAGTCTAAAGTAATTTTACATAATAATAAACAGTCATAGACATTATTTCCAGGGAGTTTTGAACCTTTCATTGTTACTGGGGCAAAGGTCCCCCATCAATACTCATAAAGAATAAATTAAATATTATTAGGGGAAATAATACTGAAATATTTATTCAGTAATAATCATCATCTGGAAGGAATTTCTCAGAAATAATTTACTGGGGCACACCGGTATTTTACTGGCCTCATGCCCTAGTAAAAAGGGTCATGTTCAAAAGAAAACTCTGATCTTCCTCTCAAGAAGTTCAGCATTTCACACTATCCATGAAACGTTCTCTTCCTTATCTCCAAAGACTGTGGGAAAGGGTGAAAAAAGCTGAAATTTTGGACTGTGCACTATGGAAACAGCTTAAATAAGTGAGCATTTGTATTGTTTAGTGCTGGTGAGCTCATGTCTTCCGAGTGCTGTTTTTACCGCCTACTGTACATGGATCCATCAACCATGAGGTCATTTTGTTTCCTGAAATACCTTGGCAAATATCCGAAAGAGCCGGAACGAAAAAAGAAAAAGTGAGCAAGTTGGGGTGGATTGATCCAAGAGCAGATTAAAAAAAGTTCAACCGTGGAAAGCCAAGAAATTGGCAGGGGTGAGGTTGTGCTATGAAATTCTTGTTTGGCTAAAACTTCTAGTCTATTTTTTCCCCAATACCTTTTTATTTTTTAATGAAAAGGACATCTGGTGTCGGCAGTGGCGTTGGAGTATTTTTAGCCATAGCAGCATCCTTTGCCAAGAACTTCCCTTTAGAGTAAATATTACTTGCCCTGTGTCTACTTCATTTTCCCTTCAGCCTCAGGAGGGCTGGGTAAGTGCCTGCTAATCAAACCCAGATCCTGTCATTGGCCCACAGCCCAGCTATTTCCAATCATCCTTCATTACTACACCATAGTTAACAGCTGCGCTGATTGGCCTGCTGGATTTTGTCTTGCACCTCGGGGCCAATCGTCTGTTTCGGTTCACGTTAAAGCAGGTGATCAGAAGCTTTGAAGTGCAAGCCATAAACTAAGCCAACATGCCCGATTATCTGCATTACAGCATAGCTCAAATTGCTGCTAGACCAGCTAATAAAAAAAAGGTTCACCCAGCATTCACCTTAAAAAAAAACAATTCAATAACGCCTTTAAATTCTCAAAGCTTAGTCCTTTGCTTTGAGTTTCCATCTGGAAAGCATCAAACCCACAGCCTTATGATGGTTTAGAGTTGGAAATTCTTTCTGACGCTGAAGAGTGTTAAGACGTAAGTGGAAGGTTAATATGTTAATGTGAGTTCTCCATGGAGTGTTAAAACAAACAATGTGCACATCAACGTTACTGTTATGTTAATGTGATCTTGCACACTCAACTGAGCAATTGAGGAGTCTTGTTTGGTTTTGTTCATCTGTCAGGTAAAATAATTTTTTGTACCATAAAGGTAAAAGTTTTTGAAAGTGGTCAATTGTGGCAGTTTTCCACTGCATGGTACGGTACGGTCACGGTTTGGTACGGTCACGCCTTGGTGCTTTTCCACCGCATGGTACGGTACGACTCGTAGGCTCACTTGTGGCGCATTTCCACTGCATGGTATGGTACAGTACGGCTCGCTTCGGCTCGCTTTAAATGGTACCACCTCTGTTGAGGTTCCAAGGCGTACCGTACCGATACTGAAAATGTTGTGAACACACTACACATCACTGATTGGTCAGAGTCAGACAGAATCGTCACTACCAGCATCATTGTATTTGCGAGATATCAAACATTGCTAGATTTAAATAGCCAGTAACAGCCACTGTTGAAGCACCTGTTTTAAAACTACTTGCTTGACTTGCTTGAAGAAAAAAGAAAGAAAGAAAACTTCCAAAAATGAAAATGGCTGAATCATTGTCAGTGGACAAAGTGCAGATTTTCCTCTCAGTGGTTGCCGAGGAGCGGACAAACTTTAATGGTCAGACTATAATCCGACCCACTTACAGTAGTAGCGGTACTAACTAACTGCGAGTTTAAGCGAACCTTGCCGAGCCGAGTCATGCCGCGCAGTGGAAAAGCAAGGTGAGCCAAACCGTGCTGTGCCGAGCCGAACCGTACTGAGCCGTACCAAGCCGTGCCAGCAGTGGAAAAGCGCCATTAGAGTGTTGGGCCTGGGATGACGGTGGCAATTTGCATTGAGCTGATGCGATATAAATAGAGTCTGTGACAGACGCTGAATGAGGCTTCTTCATGTCTAAAAAGAGGCCTGGTCAGGAAGATCAGAAGGTTGTGAGAGGAGCAGCATACTGACCTAGTGTTGTGTGGTAATGAATGACCAGAGGGCCTGGCTGATCTGGATCTATGCTTCTAACTTTGGGGACGGAAAGTTTCACGTCTCGATTAGATGGCACATGATTGGTGCTTTAATGTCTCTGAAGGGATGGTTGGCCTCAATCAGAGGGACATTGAGGCCTGCAGACCTACTTTCTTTCCCTCTTAATTAGACTTTTTTAACTGCTGATGTGTGTTAATGGACAGTATGGCTTCATAGAGGATTGGAGACACTTGACTCCTTTCAGATATGAACTTACCTTGCTATTGTGGGGCTTCTGCTAGATACAGATTTTCTCCTGGGCCAGAAAGAATATAGATTGTTGATATTTTTGGAATCTCACTTATTTTTGGGGATTCTCAACAGAGTATATCCAATCAAACGGCAGTAAGATGATTGAGCACTGTGCATTAAATGCACATGCGCTATGTATGTAGAAAAGAGCTTTGTGGTTTTGCGTTCAGGGATCTGTAAACCCAGCTGTGCATAAGATACTTAGCTTAGCTGTTGCATAAATGGGAATTAAAAAATATCATACACTTCTAAATGTTTTAGCATTTAAACATTAAACTGTTGAAATATAACCTTAAAAACTTCAGCGTGAGACAGACGTTTGTCCTGAGTTAACTTTTCTTCCCTTTTGTGATGGATGCCAGCCCAAACCCTGCCCACAACATTTTTTGGTTGAGAAGTTCAGGTCTGGACTGATCCATTGAGGAGTAATTGATGATCGGTTCAGAAATGGTTGGGCTAATTAAATTGCCAGGGCGGGCTTTATATGATGATGAACAGATGATCTGCGGTTACGTAATCATCACGTAATCATAAAGCGCTTGGGTTGAACTGGTTTCCCTAAAACATGACTGCAGCTGGAGAATTGAGATGTATAGATTCTGCTATTGTGTCTATTAAAATAAACCGACAGCGCATTCATTTTAAAAGACGAACAGAAAACTGCAATCAAGGCATTTGTCAATTGGAAAGATGTGTTTGCAGCCTTCCTACTGGATTTGGAAAAAGTTTAATTTATCAGCTGGCTCCGATGGTCGCTAAAAAGATGGGATGCAATGAAAACCCTGTGGTCATTGTGGTTTGTCCTTTTGACGCACTCATGTAAGACCAACTAAAAGAAGCAACACTCATTATTTTCCTACTTCTTCCAGTGTGCGTGTAGTTCTGTTTTTTTATTTTTTATTTTATTATACAAAATTATACTATACACACTGTCAGAAAAAAAGGTACGAAAGCTGTCACTGGGGCGGTACCTTTTCAAAAAGGTACTCTTTTGTACCTAAAGGGTGCATATTGGTACCATAATTGTACAAATATGTACCATGAAGGTACCAATATGCACCCTTTAGGTACAAAAGTGTACCATGAAGGTACCAATATGCACTCTTTAGGTACAAAAGTGTACCTTTTGAAAAGGTACCGCCCCAGTGACCGCTTTCGTACCTTTTTTTCTGACAGTGCTACCAAGGCAAAGGTATTATTTCTACAGTGCGTAAGAATATTGAATGAAAGGCTCAACACAGTTTAACAAAAATAAATACAAATTTGAAATCATATCTTACATTAACTTAGGGTTAAAAGCAGTTGAGTCTGTTGAAAACTATGCGTAGCTCAACATACGTCACTTACCGCATTGCTCTGATTGGTTGTAGGTCCATCCAATTGAGTGCAGAGTTGTTGTTTTTTCCTGGTTTGGTTGAGACATGCCTCATAATCAAAGCCCTATGGAGCAGTATCAGACTCACTGACTAGAGTATGAGATGACGAAGTCAGGCTAGAGAATGAACGGGTTCTCGAATGAGAAATAAATAGGGCAGGACTTGCTTCATTGGGAATAGATTCAGAATCTTGCTGTCCACAAATATTGCTGTAATCTCATGTGAGTGACTGGTTGTCTTTACTGTCTCTTTTAATCAATCTGATGTGTCAAAAACTCAATGCTAACAGAGTTAGGTTAGTTTTAATGTATCCGTTTAGAAGAAAGATTATAGCTGGTGCAACCCTAAACTGGACTGTGTAAGTGTTCTCTGAGGATAAGTGTGACCCCTTCCAGATGTGTCAGATGTTCTACCTCACAGTCATTAAAATATGAGGACAGCATCATCCAGAGAGACAGCTTATATGTCCCTGCATGTCTGCCCACTGTCTGAATTAATGTCAGTCAATAAAAAATGTTAGTCAATGCAAAATGTTCAATACTTCCAGTACATTATTGTAGGTGGTGAACATTTAGGATGATCAGTTTTAGATGTTCCAGATCTCATTCTCTGATGCTTAATGTGCTACAGATGTCATGCAGAATGACTTGAGTGGTGAGATCTGAGTGAGCATGACCTGGTGTTGACTGTGATGTGAGGTATGGTTCACTGTTGTAGTGCATAACTAGTGTATCACTGCCCAGATACTGTAATGCAAAGTGACACACACACTCTGACTCAGTGCAGCACCTCACCTGACCTTATCGATTTCGCTCTCTACAGGAATTGAGCTCAGCCAGTGGCCACTGCACTACCACACTACCTATGTAAGCATGTGTGTGAGTTTTATGTGCTAGAGCAAAATATATAACATCTCACTGACTTCCGTGTTAATTAATAGTATTAACCCATAGCATAGGGTTAACACAACCTTGAATTAACTTAAAGTTGATTTGGATAAAAGTAGAAACTGCTGAATCCATAGATGTGAACACTTACATTTTTGGGTTGTTTCTGACCCATCATGGTTTAAATGTTAGATCTGAACTTGCCGGGCTGTTAAAGAGTTTTGCACTTTTTTTTTGATTAGTTAAATACACTATCTGGTATTTAGAATAAAATTAGTAAGCTCCATCCCCTTTTTCAGTAACCAAAATAAACATAATATATACATTTTTTGCATTGACGTGTACTTAGACTTTACACATTTCATTCACACTGGTGTTTTTTTTAGGAATTTAAAAATATAACAATTATGATGATCTCTTTCTCTTCTCTCACGTCCACATTCCCAATCTAGCACCATTGGGTTAGGTTACTGATTGTGAGTGATTATCAATCCAAATTGGGTCAAATCGTTCCAGATTCCTTACCCTTGTTTTTTATGTACTCCCCCTTTATTTATTTGTTGAAATTCATGCGGTGTCAGGTTTGACATATATTTCGTTGCCAGTGATTCTCAAGCTGTTCTTTCTGAGTATCTCAGTCTAATCAGAAGCAGTTTTTGGGGCAGAAGCTCTGAGGTACAGACGCACGCTGAGAGGGGAATCGAGGCTCGCATGAATTATGCTATTTCATGTGCTGCTGCAGTCATCGTTTGTTGTCTTTCTCTTTCTTCCTGTTAGCTTTTCTTTGCATCAGCATGCACCCTCAAAGCAGCACAGTACTGTTGTTTAATAGTATGTAGTGTATAGTGTATTCATGCCTCTTTATAATAACTGCATGAGTGTCTGTGCCAAACAAAACTTTTCTACGATGTAGAGACAATATACTGTAGCTTTTCTTGTTTTGAGCATTTAGGGACATTTCCTTTTAAAGTCACTATGTAACAGAAGTAGATAACTTGTCCTGTATTGTGACGTACTGTACATCCGAGTGAAATGTATTTTTGAGAAAAAAAAAAGTAGGGTGGGGACTTAGTTCTATCCATCGCTTGTTCATTGTTACAAATCTGGCTGCAAACTTAAGGTTGAGTTTAAGAAAGGTGAAGTGTTTAAGCAGAGTAAATGATTGGAGAAGTGATGGTATTTGAAGAGCTTGTTTTCATATGACGTTCACAGCCACTGCGCTGTCATGGCGCGAAAATACAAATGGAGGGCAGGAAGTGATTTGCTGTATTTAGAGAGCACTATAACAAACTCAAAATGCCTGTGTTTTGAGTCATTTATGGCTACTTGAATCAATCAAACCACAAGGAGTTTTTATCATGTACCAAAAGTTGTTGTTCATAAGGGGGAAAAATGCAAGACATTGATCGAAAAACTCTGGAAACACACACAAATCATGGACATAATTCAAAAAGGTAAATGGTCCTGAAAAAAATATTAACACTTGTATTGTTATTGGTCAAAAATGACCGAATTGAAAACAAATGGGAAGCGAATTTCATCTAGTGGAAATGTTTGGTACTGCTACCAAACAAAATATTTTTTAAAAGCTGATTTTTTGAGATATCAAACTCAAATTTGGAGCACAACTTTCTATCAGTTTCAGAGTAAAACATATATTTCATATACAATTTTAAAATATAATTTTACTTCATTTTTTAAATAATAAAACTTAAATTTCTGTAACTTTTTTTAGTTTCACTTTCTTGTTTCTCTTCAGCAATAATCTTCTTTAAAATGAGACCAAACTTAAGTATCTACTCCAGTGTATTCAGAATTTAGTTGTCAACAGTTTAAGTTGGATGTTTTTTATTTCTATACTCAAAAAGGGGTTAACAGATTATAAATGCATCATAACTATTTCGTAAATATAATTTACCATACATATAATTTACTTCACCTAAAAATTCAAAATATTAAAAAAACATAAGCAAACTAAAAAAATTTACATTATTTTTAACGATGGTAACTGTAATTTCATTTGTGCCAGCCAAGCAAGTGTAACGTAGGCCAGCTGGTAGTTGCTGTGTGAGTAAACCTCACTCCCCTGATCTCGATAGGCGCTCTAGCGACAGACACTAGAGGCTGCAGTCTTTAGCCTCCTTGTTCAGACGCCCGATTCTCATGCTGAGACCCGGGTTCGAGGCCCGCTCGGAGACGAGTCAGAGTTGGACCCGGGTGGTGGGGTTACACAAGCAGCACAGAGAATACATTTCTAATTTATTTTGAGTACTAGAATGTTTCTGGGTTTTTTTATTATATTATATATATATATTTTGTGTAATCAGGGCTCTCGAGATGTCCACGAATGCCTAATGGAAAGGAACACAGACTGTTGGGAACTAGGCCAGCTTGTGTGGTTTACAGTACTGGGCTTACTGTAAACATTCAAACAAAGACTCCCCCATTATACTCAATTTGACCTTTGGGACTCAGTTCTTCATAATCTGTAGTTCTTAATGTCGCCTGTATTTCAGTCTTTACTGGCGTCTCTACATTAACTCATACTTTGTATGCTTATGTCTTCCATAATTAAACAGAATCACTTATAATCTGCAAATGATGATCATCCGATCATTGTCTGTGCTTTGTTAAAATTAATATAAGAAAGCCCCTTTAGTATTTTCTTATATATGAGTTGAATAAAGTATTAATGTTCATGCAGTTGCTTAACAGTGAAACCTTGTGTGTTTGTGTGAGAGCATGTCTGCATTATATGAATGGTGCATAGAGAAGAGAATTGGCAGGCAAAAATCCTTGAGCAGATTTAATGTCTCCTGTTGCTATGGCAAAGCATGAAGGGCATAAAGCCATAGGAGCAAGGCAAAGGAAACACTTTCGTATGACGTATTTGCATCAAGTGGAAATGATAATAGCTCCATTGCCTCATTGAGGTTAATTGATAGTCCATGAAAAATGAGCTTGATGTAATTTATAAGCTCAGTTCTCCCTCACTGAATGATTAAATGGATTTGAGGGTCTAATAATAATGCTAATGTAAAATAAAGGTCATTTGTTACCTTTCTAAGTACTGGAATTGTTCTGTTCATGTCTTGTTTATGATCATTATGATAAAGCTAAGTTTAAATCCCTGTGTGTAACTATCTGTTGTTTTGATTTAGATGCCTGTGTTATTACTAATTATTATCAGAAAAGGTTTGGTCTGGTGAATCGAGAGCAGGAATGTTTTGGAGAGGTGAGGGCTGGTCTGTGTGGGGGTTTGAGGCCCTGCAGTCTGAAGTCTCTCTGACAGTCTTTCATGTTCAGCAGCTCAACAGGAGTCAGTGAGGCAACATGCGCCACACATCATCAGCTCTCGTGACGGAGAAAAAAGGGATGTCTGAATTACTTCTAGGAAAGGGGTCGTGTGGGGTTGGTTGAGTAGTGAGAAAATTGACAGGTGGGAGAGAGGGAGACGAGGGGGTGGAGAAAGATGTGAAATAAAATCACTTTTAATGCATATTCTAATATTTCCATAGTCCATATACTGTGGTACAGTGATGATAATTAATTATAGTTAATTATATGTTTTTTTATACTGTACATTATAATGTTGTGAAGCAAACATTCACTTGTGGTATCTTTTAGTGTTTCATTTTTTATTTATGTAGACAAAATAGTATAGAAGTTTATCAAAAAATATATATATTTATTTATTGGATATTGGCCATAACATGGAAATATTTAGCAATTTATTTTATTTGTATCAGCCAGAATATTAATATTTTAGTTTATTCTAGTGATTTCATTTGGCTCTTTTAACCTGATCTCATTAGAATATTTTACTATTTTACATTTTGGAGAATTGTTGGCAAATTTGAATTAATTTGCATGAAAACATCAGCATGAAGGTCCACCCAAAACTGAACCCTCAGGAACCAGATCGTATGAATTCATAATAAATTCGCTAAAATGTAAAAGTACTTGCAAACTGCATGAGAGAGTGTTGGCTCTTTTGTTAAAAAATGTACATTTTTTATTTTTTTTATCTAGTGGACATGCCAAAATTGACAAAAAAAAAACATCAATTAATTTCAACATAACTTTAAAGAAGGCTTCTATAGCAATATACAATTCCTGGAGAGCAGCACTTGATTTGTTATGAGACATTACATTTATATTGATTTATAACCTTCATTGTATTGACAATGTCTTTGTGATTATTATATTGTGAATATTAGACTTGTTATGGCACTGAAAGTGTGTATATATATATATATATATATATATATATATATATATATATATATATATATATAAATATATATATATAAATACATATAAATACAGTCATTCAGTCATGAGGAAGATGATGAATTTATTCACTCTTTTACAACAGTCCCCCAGTTTGTTAACGCTTTCCACTCATCTTTCCCCAGGATGGTCGTTTTCACATTGTGGTGACTAAATGTCATGAGAAAAATCAATATGTGGGGGCTAGTGTGGCAGTGTGGGTCTTCAGCGAAGAGGCTAACAGTAAACACAGGCTGCTGTAACAGATGGAAGCGACAGCGCTGTGTGAATACTGCCACTCTGTACAGATTACTGCGGTAACGACAGTACACTGCTTCGGAGCACACGCTGAGCTGGACATTCTCAAGTGGCCACATTTTAGTTTGATATTTTCTCAGAAAGGTTTGCGAGAGACGCTCATTGGGAAAACTGAGCATGCGCCAGGAGAACTTGTATCATTAGCCAGATGTTTGCTGTCTCCCGTTAAAGTAGCTATGAAAGTATCATCAGATCACCGTATTTTGTGACGTACATCCAAGTTATACAAAAAAAAAATACAAAAATTAGCAAGTCCTGCCACTCGGCCGCCATCTTGGCAAGCCTCCGGGCAGCTAGTTCGGACTAACAAGACCAGGCTCCTATCTAAATGAATGGGCAGAGAGTCAGAACTGCACTTTCACTGCTCACCGGGACATAAAAACTGCATGTATAGAAACACCAGTAAAATATGATAAAAATCGCTAAATAAGTTTGACTTTGCCCCAAAATAAGGTTTAAAACGCCCTTTTCCGCACAGGTTATATGTTTACTACGCATGCTCAAGGATTCTCATCTCCACTTTCACAGCAGAATGGGCGGGACATGTCCATACAACCGCCATCTTTGGCGTTATGGGTTTTCCCTATATAGTTGTGTTGAGTATTTAGGAAGTGGCTTGTTTCTATATAAATTGTCTCTGGTTCTATCCATCGACTGTTGATAGGATGGAGGCAGATTTTAATCTTAACTTGCAGATGATTGGTGCAGAGTTCAAGCGAACTAAATGATTGGAGAATTTCGGTACAAACATATAAACAACAGACACAAACATTAAAGAATGTCTTATTTTAGAAGCAATTAAAATGTGCAACCTCACTTGGTTCTTTCCGTTCTCACGCTTACTCGTTCCTGGTTTTTGTCTTTCGTAATGTTTTCTCACTATCTTAAGAGATGGTGGCACTTTGACATTAGACACTGTATCATCTCTCTCTGCTGAGTGTTTGTGGGATGGATTAATGAATGGTTGCTGGGTAGAACAGGAGGCATGAGGCAGGAATGTGTTAATTATGAATGGAGCTTCTCTCGTGGCTTACGGGAGGCTCTCATTGGAGAAACAATGTTTGTATGCATGTGTGCCCTGTGTGTGTGTGTATTGGCACACATGCATGTTTAACTCAATGCACTCAGAGCAGCCGGAAATTCTGTGATAGTGAACACCGTACTGGTCTCGTAAAATGGCAGTAGATAATAAATAATGGCAAAACAAGTCAAAGGCATGTCAAAGGTCGATGTGGTTTTACCAAGCAAGCTGTGTTCCTGGATCAACATCTTTTGTTGATCATGAAACAACATTCCTACCCAAAAACATAGTCCTAACCCTATTCCTACCCCTAAACTTAACCCTACCCATAAATTATTCACCTATAATTTCCCTCTGATTTTAAGAAGAATGGTGTAGAAACCCCTAAACCTTGTTTTAAGCCTAAACTTGACTTAACTTGACTTAACTAAACGTAACTGATAACCTATCCTTCCATCTGATTGGTTGATTGGAATGTTGTACCCGGATAAATAAGGATGTTGATCCAGGAACTTGTTCTACTTGTTTGAAAAATCTGTCAAACGGTCTCACCAATGTCTCAAATTATTATCATATTTATTTAAGATTCTAAGTACAAAAGTCTAACATTTTAATATTAACAAATTCTTTCAAAACCAAGCAATCTGATTCAGATTTATTTTATATGTCTAAACAATTCAATTCAAGCCTCTTTTATGTCTTTATCTCTCCTCAGATTGTAGGAGAAACATCTGAGACAGTGTAAATACTTAAGAACATAAATGAAAACCAAATTAGGCTCCAACCAAATAAATGAAAACCAAAATTACTTAAAATTACAGTTGGTGATTTATTTAACATACATAAATGCTGAAATAAATACCAGTGAGATATAAATAGGCCTATATCTTTTTCCATAAATGGTCAAAAATAGATTGCTCTTCAACCCAATGTTTAAGGCATAGTTTTTACCTTTTAAGGGCCATGGTTGTTCCTGTTTGGCAGGCCTAGATTAACCCTGTAAGGCCTAGATTAACCATGTAAGGCCTAGATTACTGTACTTCTCTAATCTGGCTGAATCTCATTCATCTGATGGTACTGGAGATCTGAGGTCAGCACAGAACAGGATTTAATGGTGGAATGTAGGTTTTCATCACCCTGAGAATAAGCTGAATACTCATTTGGAGAATAGACAGGTAAATCATTTGCCGCAGCCACCCCGGGAACAGAGAAACATAGGCTACCTTTAATGTTTATTGATATGATGACATGACATTTAGTTAGATTATCAGTCAAATTTCAACTTGTCATCTTCAAAAGTGTCTTCTTTCTTTTTTCGTATGGTGTTGTGACTGTCATATGAAATACAGTGTTTTTATATTGTAAATAAAGAATTGTATCCTATTTTGAAGGTCATGTTACAGTTAAATCTAAAGGGTTGTTGTGGTTCCAGGCAACACTTACAGACTTCTCAGTTTAACAATTCAGTTTGACATCTTAAACACTTCAGGAAAATTATAGCTGTCCAGGCCACCTTCTTTGGAAGAAAGCACACTGCCTCTTATAAACAGGGTCAGGATTTTCCAAAGGTTTTTTTTTTTTTACAACCTGGTACTAAAAATAGCCTAGTTTATACTATGGCTACAGGTTACACACACACTTTGAGGAATTTGATAAATTAAACCACTCTATTTGGACTTTAGCAAGCATATATGCTTATTGAAGTCCAAATAGAGTGGTTTAATTACATTAGTGGTCTATGTTAATGCAGTTGTATGTTCCTGCTCAACCTGAGGCTGGAGTTTTAGGACCCCAGTTCTAGGACCGCAGTTTCAGGACCCTAGTTTTTCTTTTTTATGACACGCGCCACCTATCGAACTGGATTATATAGCGGCAGTTCTAGGATTCATGTGGTTTAGTTTATACAAAGTGTCAAGATCCACCTATTAGCTTAAGTCTTGTTTGAAAAAAGAAAGAAACCTTGCTTAGCAATACTGTAAACATTATGTTTTTCCTATGAAAATATCTAAAATCTTACAAACCACATATACTGAAAAACATGCATTTATTAGCTTCTTGTTTCAAGGTCAAGTTCAAAGTTTATTTCTATTGCTCCTTTTATCAACACGAATGTTGACCATAGTGCTTCACAGAAACACAACGCATTCTCACCCCAAGGCGTCACCTTTTGACCATGCTTCAATATTCGATGCTTTAGGGCGCCCTTCTAGCGTCAGTTACATGACGTGATCCTACGGCGTCATCTAACTGGCGCTAAAGGAAAGCGTCAGTCAGATGACGCGGGTATGTTTAGGTCTGGGGTAGGGTTAGACGCGATCCTAGGGCGTCATCTAACTGACGCTAAAGGGTGCCTAAAGCGTCAGATATTGAAGCATGGTCAAAATGCTTCCCAAGGCGTCAGTTAGGTGATGCCTTGGGGGTGAGAATGGGCTGCAGAAACATCAAAAGTACACACACAGTTAAGAAGAGCACATTTTTTTACAAACCACGCAGACCTAATGAATAGAATCTTTATAATAAGTAACAATTTTAAACCTATAGCGTCTAGCAACTCTCACAAGAACTGCAACCCCGTAGTATTTCATAGATGCAAAAAGTATTTTTAAACAAATTTTCCAATTTAAGAAGCTTGAGAAAAGGGTAAGTTTCAATTTCAACGGTGAAACGGTGAAAAGAAAACTACTTTTTTTTTTTTTTTTTTCAAAAAAGGCCATGGTTGATATGTTAGGGTTTGTGCCTGTTTGGCAGGCCTAGATTAACCCTGTAAGACCTAGATTAACCATGTAAGGCCTAGATTACTGAACTTCTCTAATCTGGCTGAGTCTCATTCATCTGATGGTATCACACTATCAGAGTTACTCTGAAACCCTCCACCTCCCTCAGCTCCATCTGCCTAGATCTGCTACGGGATTTATGTATGTTTATTTATGCAGCAGCAGCATATACACTCACCGGCCACTTTATTAGGTACCCCATGCTAGTAACGGGTTGGACCCCCTTTTGCCTTCAGAACTGCCTCAGTTCTTCGTGGCATAGATTCAACAAGGTGCTGGAAGCATTCCTCAGGGAGTTTGGTCCATATTGACATGATGGCATCACACAGTTGCCGCAGATTTGTCGGCTGCACATCCATGATGCGAATCTTCCCGTTCCACCACATCCCAAAGATGCTCTATTGGATTGAGATCTGGTGACTGTGGAGGCCATTTGAGTACAGCGAACTCATTGTCATGTTCAAGAAACCAGTCTGAGATGATTCCAGCTTTATGACATGGCGCATTATCCTGCTGAAAGTAGCCATCAGAAGTTGGGTACATTGTGGTCATAAAGGGATGGACATGGTCAGCAACAATACTCAGGTAGGCTGTGGCGTTGCAACGATGCTCAATTGGTACCAAGGGGCCCAAAGAGTGCCAAGAAAATATTCCCCACACCATGACACCACCACCACCAGCCTGAACCGTTCATACAAGGCAGGATGGATCCATGCTTTCATGTTGTAGACGCCAAATTCTGACCCTACCATCCGAATGTCGCAGCAGAAATCGAGACTCATCAGACCAGGCAACGTTTTTCCAATCTTCTATTGTCCAATTTCGATGAGCTTGTGCAAATTGTAGCCTCAGTTTCCTGTTCTTAGCTGAAAGGAGTGGCACCCGGTGTGGTCTTCTGCTGCTGTAGCCCATCTGCCTCAAAGTTCGACGCACTGTGCGTTCAGAGATGCTCTTCTGCCCACCTTGGTTGTAACGGGTGGTTATTTGAGTCACTGTTGCCCTTCTATCAGCTCGAACCAGTCTGGCCATTCTCCTCTGACCTCTGGCATCAACAAGGCATTTCCGCCCACAGAACTGCCGCTCACTGGATGTTTTTTCTTTTTCGGACCATTCTCTGTAAACCCTAGAGATGGTTGTGCGTGAAAATCCCAGTAGATTAGCAGTTTCTGAAATACTCAGACCAGCCCTTCTGGCACCAACAATCATGCCACGTTCAAAGTCACTCAAATCACCTTTCTTCCCCATACTGATGCTTGGTTTGAACTGCAGGAGATTGTCTTGACCATGTCTACATGCCTAAATGCACTGAGTTGCCGCCATGTGATTGGCTGCTTAGAAATTAAGTGTTAATGAGCAGTTGGACAGGTGTACCTAATAAAGTGGCCGGTGAGTGTATATTACAAATAACAATGGCAGCAGCGTGTCTGTGTATTTATTAACTCTAGCAAGGCCATACTTGCTCTGCAGCAGGGTAGCAGATCTAGTCCCCCGATACCAAATATATTAACATTGCCATATTCGATTACATGCTATTCTATGAGTTGTCATACATGAAGTATTTAATGTCTTGAATTTAAAATGCTAGTGATTTAAGTGCACTGTATAAAAGTACAGTAATTTCAGTGTTGTTCTGACAGGTTTTCTTTCACTTGTGCATTCTGTAGGTGCCACCAGGATATCTGATCAGGACGCTGACCCGGTGTGTGTATGAGGCATCGCAGCATTGAGGCGAAACTACGCCATTTTACTAAGTACGACCGCACTTCTCCTGTTAACTACTTCCTGTGTGTTATAGTTCAGAAGTCTATGTACAATTCAAATATAATAAATATGATTCTACACAACATAAGAACATACTAGAGCACAAACAAGGGCCAAAAGTAGCTGTACATTTCATATGGAAATCATAAATGAAACTCTATTATGCAGCATTATGACAAGTCACCTGGAATACTGGACTCTCATTGGTTTATTGGGGCATTACATGGTCCATTTTTCTAACATTAATTACAACCCACTTCAGTTAATCAATCAATATTTTGTGTCTGTTTTATTTTGTGTTTTGTTTTGCACACTATGATCGCCGACTCACTCTCAAAATCTAATGACACTGGCATGGCAAGAAAATGCAAATACTCTAACTTCATTAGTGGACATCTGCAGACAATTCCCTCTGACTGTCTAATGAATGGTAGCCTCAAACTCTAAGCCACACTGTAAATCAAAGTTTTCATTTTGCATGATCAGAACCTGCCACCGGTTTGATGATATTTCCTTGTGAATGTTCATATCCCTCTGTAACTGAATGAGAACCTCTGACTCAGTTATGAATGGTTGAAAACCATTTCTCTCATTGCTCTCAGCGCTTTGATGGAGAGCCTGATCACTCCTTCTACAAGACCGCATTGAAGACTGGAAGAAGACCGCAAATCAACTGGACAAGGACCATGCCAAAGGTGACTAAGCACTTGTTTTTGTCCATATGTACACTGTCAGTTCTTAAAAAGTAAGCAACATACATTTTCACACACTTCTATTTTCACAGAGTACAAACGTTCTCGTCATGAAATAAAGAAAAAATCTTCAGACACCATGAAATTACAGAAAAAAGCCAGGAAAGGTAACACACCTTGTTTTCACTAAGAACTTTTCAGCAGGACAAAAAATTGGTCAATTTGTTCTATGAAATATTGTCTTAGTAGCACCCACCAATGACACACTAGCACACCAGTGTTTTAATATCAGTGAACCTGATGGAGCAGATCAATATTACATAACTTTGCCCTATTACAAAGTAGAAATGTTGGGAATAACTCAAGGACATTTCCTCAAGGTCAAAACTTGCTGTTTTATTTGACATTCAGAACAACCAGCTGATTGGATGGCATCAGTGTTCACTGTGTTTTTAGTGGCTGTAATGGTCGATGATGGACAGATGAATCTCGGAGCTGTTGTTAAAGCCGCATAGAGTGCACAATGCGAAATGCGCTTGGTGAAATTAGCTGATCCTTTTATATCAGGCAAACAATCCTCTGTAACGTAAGCAACCCCCTCTGCCGGCTGAAACGCAGAAGTGCAACTCTCACCTCATTTGCTAAGCAGTTCGTGTTCATATCCCAGCAGCCAATAATTTCTGCTTTTGAAGATAGGATGACAATCCTGTGTTACTAGGAAGAGTCCGGTGTTAAAGGAAAAGCTCCCTTTTATTCTTTTTATTCTTATTACAAGTCCGGCATCTCATTCCTTCTAAGACCAGACTACCTCTTTGATTTTCTTTTGGATCCATTGCACATTTAATCGTACATTTTTGGCTGGTTTTTGATTAATTTGGCTGTGGTGGTTGGCTTTTCTGAAACAATTTGGCCATGAAATGAGCTGAATTGCTTCCTAATACTAACCCTAACACAGTGCTCTCCCTCCTCTCTTTCTCTGTATCTCTTTCTCTCTGTTCTTTTTCCTCCCTTGGATTCCCACCCGCGTTGTGTTCTCTCTCTCTCTTCATCTACTCTCCCTCTATAGAGCTACAGGGTAAGTATGTTTTTCCACGCAAAGCTGTGGCTCACTTAGGTTCTTCTCACTCGTTTCTCTGCATGGCCCTTTAACACAGCCTCAACTTGAAAAGACCCCAACACTGTCTCGCAGACAGCTTCTGTGGTTGTCGGATTTAACACCCACATGACAATTTGGCTTGACAACTTACAAGTGATTTCTCACATTATAACAGCTGAGGGTTTGCTTGGTGCATGATTTTGCTGATACCGTCCCAGCATGCATGCTGCTTGTGTTCCTGGAAGCAGTTCTTCTGCGGCTAACTGACTTTGCTTCATCAGCAAAGGTCACAACCATCTCTAACAATCTAGTCTGCATGAGTTAACCTTTTAACTTCCTCTGGGAGTTTCATTGTGTTTCATTAAGAGTAGAAGATGTTCGATCGCAGAGTTCAGAGGTGTCTGTCTCCGTCTGTTGTGTAGGTGCTTGTCGGAGTAGTTCGTTTTGTTCTGTGTTCGCATTACGTCTGTATTGTTGGAGGCTGGAAAAGAGAATGATCATCATGTTCTAATGCTGTATTCCCTCTTGTGTCACTTTTTTTTCTTCTGATTGTTCTTTACAATCTTTTCATTTTTCCATTTGACCTTTTTTGTCTGATACTTTGGCCATTTTTCATTCGGTCCATTCTCCACCTTGTTTCATCCCTCTCCCTGTCTTCCTTCCCTTTTTCTGTTATGCTCTTTGTCACCCCCTTTAGGCCGAGGGGGACCTTCAGCCTCAGCTGGACAGCGCCATGCAGGATGTGAATGACATGTACCTGCTGATGGAGGAGACAGAGAAGCAGGCGGTGCGGCGAGCTCTAGTGGAGGAGAGAGGGCGCTTCTGTACCTTCATCGGCTTCCTGCAACCAGTAGTGGTACTGCCCATCTCAACCCCACTTACATCAACTGTATAGCTGCTCCATTTATTAACTCTTTTCCTGCCATTGACAGAATTTTCTGTCATTTAAGAGACAATGCTTGAAACTTGAAACTTAACCACATTGACAAGTGTTGATAAAAAAGAATGCTTGAAACTAGACTAAAACCTGTTCTTTCTTTTGATATATTGCATGTTCAGATATTCATATTTAATACATATATTAAATATATACATATGAAGAGTTCAGATGCAAAAGCCTCTAAATGCCATTTGAAATTTTCTTCTAAAATGACCATTTTTATCAAGCTTGTATATTTAAGTTCAGTAATTTCACTTAAATGACAATTAATAGGTAATCTTCATTGCCATTTAAGTGAAATTACTGAACTTAAATATACAAGCTTGATAAAAATGATCATTTTAGAAGAAAATTTCAATGGCACTTAGAGGCTTTTGCATCTGAACTCTTCATATATAAATATTTTGGGGGCCATGAATTTTTTTGTGAAAATGATCAAACACGCTGGTGGTGGCTGGCAACTTTTTTTAAACGCTGATGGGGAAAGAGTTAAGAGATCATGTGATTTTAGATTTGAGAGCACTTTTGAACTGATTCTCAGTTGACTTTGTTTTGAGGAAATAACTATATATAAAGGACATTTATTAAAGCAAAAGATAGGCGGAAAAATAATGAAGTTAATGAAGTTTACTTTTCTTTTTATTGTGAATGCAGTAAAATTTTAACAAAGCAGGTATCATTTAAAAGCATTTAACAGGTGTTAGAGTTCCCATGTACAGTACATCACCGTTCAAAAGGTTTGGGTCGGTAAGATGTTTTCAATGTTTAAAGACTGCAACAACTCGAGGCACAAATGCCCATGAGTCAGAGGTCGCCCAGGCCTCTGTTAAAGCAAGCTCTTTGTACATGGCCTCTCACTCGGTGAGGGTTCGGCAGGAGTCCGGTGTGATCTGTTGTCACCCAGGGCATGTTGCTCTGCCACGGTCATCTCGGGACTCGATCATGAAGCTAGTGCTGAAGTGGTCATTATATGGAGGCTGTGTCTGCCATATGCCTCAGGAGCCTCTGAAAGTTCTATCAGTTGGACCCTTTCTCACTTCTACATAGCACCAGCCAAACACACTTGAATAGACATGTTGGGCCAAGTCTTTTTCCAAACTGAAAAAGAGATACTCAAACCGTGGGCGAGATGACTCTCCCAGTTGACCTGAAGACCCAACTGGCTATGGAGCACTCGAAGGGTAATAATAATAATTTGTTACATTTATATAGAGCTTTTTCTGAGACCTCAAAGCACTTCACATAGAGGGGGAGATCTCCTCAACCACCACCAATGTGCAGCATCCACCTGGATGATGCGACGGCAGCCATATTGCGCCAGAACGCTCACCACACACCAGCTTACTGGTGGAGAGGAGACAGTGATGAAGCCAGTCAGTATGTGGGGATGATTAAGAGGCCATGATGGACAGAGGCCACTGGGCAAATTTGGCCAGGATGCCGGGTTTTTTTTGTGACCACAGAGAGTCAGAACCCTCTACTGAAACGTTGAACCCTCACACGCAAGACACAGGATGGCCTGTGGTGCAGAAGGTAGAGATCTGAAGTACATGTCATTCAGGTCAGATGCTGCAGACCAACTTGGGCCAAGATTATCACGACCCAACACTTATCACCTAGTATTACCCTGAAGAACGGGTTTACAACAACTGGCCTTCATGTCAGGTTGAGGGAGCGGCTATATCAAGTCCTTGTAGGACATAGATATGCGCGCACAAGACAGGAGCACTGCTCAACACTAGGTGTGATGAATATCACTGAGTTTCTAGGAGCACGTCTGCTCAACACATTGTGTGATGACTATCACTGATTTGAGCGGAGCCGAACGTAGCTGAGTCTGATGGTCACAGTCTGGTCTGGACTGGTTAGAAGCTCTTTCTCCAGGCCCAGAGACCACAGACGTACCCAAGGTGGGGCAGCAAGGTGGAGAACAGGGGTGTTAGTGTGCAGTGCAACACTTACCTGTCTCCACTGGCGGCAGGGGATGCCTGAGAAGGCAGATGACCGGGTCCTCAAACCGCACCAAGCTGCTTACTGGCGACCAAGAGGGGGCTGAGGGGCGTAAGGCTATGCACACATCGCCAGAACGGCCTTCTTGGGACCCCGGAATAGAGAAGTTTGCTAATTTTCTGAAAATGTGGACCCCACTTGTAAGAGAGCCAATGGCGAACAGACAGACACATAATTAAAAGCTGCAATTAAAAGCTGCAACAGACCCTCCAATCAGCTGGAGGGAGTGGATCGGTGGCCACTCCAAAAGCAACTTCTCCCTCCCTGGGGGGCCCGTCTGAGGTTCAACGTTTCCGCTGTCACTTACCACCTTGTTTGTTAATGCCTGGTATGGGCTGGACGGCCCTTCTGCGGCCGGGTCCACATCGAGACCTGGGTGTAGGCTACTGCAATGGTCCAGCGGGAGCTGAGGCGGCTGCAGGCGGCTCTCATATCTGACACGTTGAGCCAGAGATGAGGCTTCTGGACCACAAGTGTGGACATGCCACATCTCTGAATCTGGTCTCTAAGAGGGATGCAGCACAGCCGATTCATCATCTCCAGAGTCCAGCTCCCCTTCCGATGGTGCAATAGACAAACCGATGGTGCAATAGACAAAGTATCCCCTGGAGGGGTCCCACACTACGGTCGCCCCTCCCCACAATACGGCTGCACCACACAGCAGGTTCATCGACATCCAACGATCGCCTTCCGAAGCGTTAGGCAACTAGTGTGTGCATACACTTCTGTATTTATATCCATGCCATGGGGACGGAGGGTGTGATGTAAATCACGCACGCCAATTCCATTCGCTCGCTCAATAGTACTCGAAGCCGTTTGGCTCCCTGGCGCTGATCCTCATTCAGTCGACTACATCTGATGTTCTCGACTGAAAGGGAACCTAAAATTATAATATTTTGGTTTTATTCTAGTCAACAAAATTATATAACATAATTTAATCAGCCTAAATAATACCAACAAAGCTCATTTTTATTGATTCAGTTGGGTAAAAATAGCACTTGATTGCAGGCTGCTACATTTTCTACATTTACATGATATATGAACTATTTGTTCTTCTCCCTTGTGTAATTGTCAGAATGGAGAGATTGCCATGTTGGGAGAGATCACTCATCTCCAGGCCATTATTGATGACCTCACCGTGTTAACCACAGACCCCCACAAACTGCCCCCAGCCAGCGAGCAGGTGCACATACTCTATATACACTTCAGTCATCATGAAGCATGTGCAGTGCTTTACAGAAACACACCATAGTAAGACATTCATATTTCAGTTGTGTGTATCTCTGTAACTTTCTTTCAGGTAATAAAAGACCTTAAGGGTTCTGATTACTCTTGGTCGTACCAGACTCCCCCCTCCTCTCCCAGCAGCTCCGGATCCAGGAAAAGCAGTATGTGCAGGTAGGAGCAAGAGTGATGAAGAAATAAAGAGAGACAGTGATGTTAAATCTTTATTTCTGCTTATTAGCCTTTTTTTCTCCTGGATAGGTTTGTTGCTTGTGCTGTGTACTATGTTGCTTGGCTTTTCATTGTTGTAATAGCTGTTGCAAAAAACAGTACAGTTTACTGCAAAATATAAATTGCTGATTTGAAGCTTATACTTGTAACTACCCTGCTAGAAAATCAAGCTTATGCTGTTTGAAACACAGTCGCTGGTATTGAGCTGGTCTAAGCTGGTCGACCATTTTGGAGCAGCAAACAAACCAGATGCCAGCTGGTCATTCCATCTAAAAGGGATAGTTCACCTAACAATGGAAATTTTGTCATCGTTTACTTACCATCAAATTGGTTTAACCTATACTTTTGTTCATGTTCAAGACACACTTCGTACATACGTCAACATACATACATTTAGCAAATCAAATGGTTAACGGAATCTCAACTTTCGTGACAATGTCTTTATAAACTTAAACTTTTATAAACTATAAAGTATCAAGTTTTAGCTGAATGGACCTTCAATGGGACAGAAATCTCTCAGGATTCATTAATAATATCTTCATTTGTGTTTCAAATAAAAATCTTAAGGATTTGGAATGACATAAGGGTGAGTAAATGATGACAGATTTTTGGTGAACTTTCCTTTAAGGGGATGCTAATGCCAATGACCATCTTGCATAAACTAGCTAATAACTTAATTTTCCAACAGGGTTATATATATATATATATATTTTAAGAATTTGTGTATATTTTGAATGCAAACCGTGCGTACTATAAGAAAGGGGGGCTGCTGCTGCGCTACACAATCACCCTGTACTGTATGTTGGCATCCCATGTAACCTCCTGTCCTGACTGCATAATAGTCACAAGAGACAGAGCACTGCAGTCATTAAATGTTATTTTGTATTCCTGTAAAAACCTTGCTTTCAACAGCAACAGTTGAATGCTTATTGATTCATGATATTCATCCTTTGAGTCCTTGTGATTACAAATAACACAATAAGACTAAAGTAGCTTGTTTAATATGATTTTATTACTTTTCTAATTCTCTAGCAATTATTGCATCTGATGAGCGTAACTTCAGTGCTGTGCTCTTTTAAATGAATATTCCAGGTTAAATACATGTTAAACCCCATTAGCAGAATATGTCTAATATCCCTGTATTGTTTTTAACCCGAAATATGATGAAACAATTACTTCAATAGAAGTGGAAGCTTTTCAAGATCACTTTTACATAACCAGCCAGCCCCTTTAGAGTTTTTGATTAGACCATTAGTGTTTTGCATTGGCTCCAGGGCCAATTAAAGCTTCATTTTGTAATAGTGTCATTTAGTACCTGTTTGTGTGTGCCACCTTGCATGGAGTCATGGGGGTTGATTCAAGTGCGTTGGCTGCAAAGTGCCGACACATCTGAACACAGCCTTCAATCTCCATACTAGGCCTCCTGTGTTACGCCTGTCAAACTTTGTCTTACATATGTTCTCCCTCTGCCTCCCCCCACCCTGACCTCCATCCTTACCCATCTACCCCTGCTTGAGAACCTTTCTTTCTCCATCTCCTTTTCACCCATCTATCATTATCATGTAATTTTTCTTTACATCAATCACAAAATGCTTGATTTATCTGTTCCTGTCATCCTGTAAAAACCTTTAATTCTCATTCTGACTTTGTGGATGTGGTTCACACTTGTCACCAAATAACCTGCCCATATTTGACGCTCCGTACCCCACCCTTGTACCCTGGTCCTCTGCCCTGTCACACTTTCCCTTGCACCTGCAGCAGTGTAAACAGCGCCCATAGTAGTGCCTCTCGGTCCTCTGGTGGCTCTCAGACTCACTCACCCAGTTCGTCCTGTCGCTACCGCAGCCTGGCCCAACCGCTAACAACCGCTGCACACCGCCTCAGCAGCGTCTCCTCCCACGACTCCGGCTTCATCTCCCAGGACGCCAACGTCTACTCCAAACCCCCATCACCCATGCCCTCCGATATAACCAGCCAGGTATTGATTTCTTGTCTATTTGTGTTTATTACCTGTTGTCTTAAAGAAATGTTGGTAATGTTGGTAAAGTTATAAGGTACATTTAACTGATTTTCTCTGGGGTGAAATATCAGTCAAATTGACCCTTGTAAAACAAGAGCTAACATATCTATTGTTGTAATAGCTGGTAAATATTTATTTATTATATACACTACTGTTTCTGGTCAGTAAGATGTTTAACCCTCTGGGGTTGTTCGGCCCAAATGGACCCGAAGAATTAAATTTATTTTTTTTAAATCACAGCTTCCACGGAATGGTCCGAAATTTGGTGACTTTGTTGGTATTTGGTATTTGAACACCCAAAAAAATTGGGGACAGGATGTGAATAGTCTAAGTGGTTGTAAAAAAATAGTCACACTTGGGGTGTTCGGGTCCAAATGGACCCGCATGGAAAATGAATGGGAAATTGGCAAAAATGTGAAAATACTGAGATTTTTTGCGAGTACTATCTACAAATCAGCAACGATCTTGAAAAAGCACACAACAGTGAAGGGGTGAATCTATAAAACATCAAGAGTGCAAAACAGACACATCCAGACACACACAAACAAACACACTTTTATACACAAACACACCAAAAAAAATCAGATTATACATGTGTTTTGTATTTTTAAAATGCTCAGTTCGTCCACCAGATGGCATCCATCTCATTTCAAAAATTGCTTTTATGAGGCCTAGGCTTGACTCTAAAATGAAATACAGCTTTAATTATTTTTTTTAATATATATATATATATATATATATATATATATATATATATATATATATATATATATATATATATATATATATATATATATATATATATAATTTTTTTTTCTATTATGTTCAATGGGGGGAAATTTTGTCATAATTATTGCATTAATACTAATTATACATTTTTTTATTTTTGAAATGTTCTCAAAACACCAAAAAAGAAAATAAAAAATATTATAAAAAAACAAGTAAAAAAAATAATCATGATTTTTTTTAAAAATATGAATCCCGCCCATTTAAATATGAATGGGTCCATTTGGACCTGAACACCTCGAAGTGTGACTCTGAAACGAACAACCCCAGAGGGTTAAAAATGGCTAACTCTTTTGTATTGATGAACACAAATATTTTATTTCTCCCTTTTTGGTTAGTTTTCATCATATACACTACTGAACAAAAGTTTGGGGTCAGTTATATGTTTTGAAAATAGTCTGTTACACTTAACAAGACTTTGATCAAAAATACTATTCAAAACAGTAATATTATGACATAAAAAATATGAAGAGTTCAGATGCAAAAGCCTATAAATGCCATTTGAAATTTTCTTCTAAAATGACCATTTTTATCAAGCTTGTATATTTAAGTTCAGTAATTTCACTTAAATGACAATTAATAGGTAATCTTCATTGCCATTTAAGTGAAATTACTGAACTTAAATACAAGCTTGATAAAAATGATCATTTTAGAAGAAAATTTCAAATGGCACTGAAGAGGCTTTTGCATCTGAACTCTTCATATGTTTGTGAGCATGAGCTCACCAAGTTGTGCTAACTCTTTTGCTGCTGACACTAGCCTGGGTTTCCCCATTCTGCCTTGCCGATTCGTGCTGCTAGGCAGTCTGGATACCATGAACCAAATTTTCCCCTGAAATAGGGACCCAATCACAGAACGGGGAGGGAGCACAGGCGCATTTGATAGATGTACAGGCGCATTTGATTGACATTCGTAGCACCCAATAATACGGCTCTGGGCATTCGTAAACCACGCCTCAAATACAAGAAATTGAACATGTGGTTTCCAGACCACGTTTCATTATCAATGATAACGCCAGACCACGCTGACACGGCAATGACAAACTGAAATTGAAGCCCCACATAATTGCTTGAAGAAGCCACATTGCTACCACACAGTCTCTCAGATTTAAACACGAAGCAATATTCCCTCTTTGAAAGATTACAGTGACCTCTTGTGGACTAGACTCTGTATATCAAACAGTTCTTGACCAATGTTCAGAATGTGGGTGAGGCAGAACTGTTTACACGCTCTAGTGTTATAGAAAGAGCTTGAAATTTGCTTGTGAAGCTTGGTATGCGGAACATAGGCTTTACATTATGTACACAGACAAGGTACTTCTACTTTCTTAAGCACGTTTCTTGGAGTAAAGTAAAAAAATAGACTTGTCTCAGAGCTCACATGCTACTCTCACAATGGGATAAAAATTGGATTTTTTAATACATGGCCGAGATGTGACACTGAAGAATAAGCATGTTGCGGGTCAACTTAGCATGGAAAATTCAAAACCACACTAGGTAATGTTTTTAGATGATAACTTTTTTAGATGGTATAAACAACCCTTTGCATCGTTTAGTTTCTTTTTAGTCAAACGGTCAAGATAATTATTTACAGAGATTTTTTACTTTAACCCCTAACCAGGATGCTAAAGTACTATCCATACACACTCACACACCTCTACAATGTGCTAGATATGAAAACAACCAGCAGATGGCAACATACTCATTAAATGAGAGGGCGATATCTGTGCTCCACTCTAGCGCCAAAAAAAAGTAGCTCTTAAAATACATTAAAAGTATGATAAACTATTATAGGTTTAATTGAATTGAATACTAAATAATTGAATACAAAATTGCAGTATTCATGTTCAAAGCAAGAAATAGCCTATTGCCTATTGCCTGGGAATATACAATATACAAAAGATGTTTTCTGAGAGGGAGGGTGAGTACAATTTAAGAGGAAGGGGAAATTTTAAGAATAATAGATTTAGAACTACAAGGAAAAGATTATGTTTATCAATTTGTGGAGTTAAACTATGGAATAAACTAAATGATAAACTAAAGCAGTGCTCAAACAAATTCCTATTTAAAAAAATGTACAAAGAAATTATTTTCAAGAGGTATCAAGAAGCACTGTAGTGAAAGTGGGAGTGCTTCATTGTTTGTTATTTTTCCTTGTTTGTTTGCTCTGGCATTTTAGTTGTACTTTGTATTTTGTCTTATTATTATTATTATTATTATTATTTTTTTTGCTGCTTAAATAAGTACATAATTGAGGTTAGACAAATGTATGTGTGTATATGTGTGGTTGTATGTATGTATATGTATATGTATATATCTGTATAAGTATATGTATAGAACAACATGATAATAATAATATAGATTGTAAATATAAGACTGTTAGAATCTAGGGGGTAGGAGTATATAAGTTTTACTTCTTCCTACTCCTTTTCGCACATATAATAGAAGTATGGCAACAACAAAGAATTATATATATTTTTTTTTGCTGCACATTTGTTTTGATTTTCCTAAGTTTTTAAACATTGTTTTTTTCTGTTATACTTTCCTTTTTTTATGTTCGAAATAAAGACTTCAAATCAAATAGGTATTATAAATGTTAAAAATTCTAAAAGATTTTTTTATGTCTAAGGCTGAATTGATTTTTTTTAAAGCAGCAAAAACAGTAATATTGTAAAATATTAATGCAATTTAACAGTTTTCTATTTAAATTGTAAATCACTGACCACAAACTCTTCTCTTTTCAATAGTAATTAATATGGCAACACTAAATATGAAAAGCCAAATGACTTTTTTAGTTAAAACTGTTTTAAATTTAAAAACGTCTTTTATCTGTTTGTGAAGTGTGCATTTATTATAAGCATTTATTATAAGAGCCCCTCATTGACTGGTTCCCTCACTGTAAATAGAAGTTGCTGCCTTAAATGTTTAAGTTCAATCCACTTAGATGTTTGAGTTGAATCTTAGCTTATATTCTTATATTCTTAGAATATAGTCTCGATAAGTCGAATACCCGAATGCCGTTCATACCGTTCAGAAGTTCGCTGAGCTTCATACAGTTCAGCTCACTCAGCATGACGTTCGTGGTTTGACTTATCGAGACTATATTCTAAGATGGCTTCTGTCTGTAAACTTGAAGTGAATTGTCTTTATAAAGTATCTTCTTATTAAACGGTCTGTACACTTACAAAGTTCTCAATGCTTCGTTTTGCATGTATGGACCCTCATTATGTTACTGTGTTAGTGTGGGGCTATTTTGAGCCTTGTTAGTGGTATAAACTAGCGATTTCTTTTTACTTAGTCAATGCCCCCAGTGCTAGCATTATACGCTAAACAGTTTTTAGAGATAAAACTCTTTACATTCGATTATCATGAAAACAAATCTCAGAGAACGATTGACAAGGTACCGATGTTTTATTAGACCAAAGGTTCATTGTTCGCCGGAGTTATCCTTTAACTTATTTTGATGAGTTATAGCAATTTAAAAACATATTTTGTCATAATGTATTGATCATATACTTCTTTACAGTGCTGCTCATAGCCTTTCTACTCTTATCTCTCTTGCAGAAGTCATCAAGTTCAGCGTCCTCAGAAGCATCTGAGACCTGCCAGTCAGTTAGTGAGTGTAGCTCTCCAAACCACAGTAAGTACGGGCGCTCTGTCCACCAGACATACATGTGCTGAAACTGTCAGTGATATATTGTCCTTGTCCATGTGACAATGCATGAGGGCTTTGATGCTGACTGGCAGGTTGGGGTCTTCACACTCTTTCTTGCCGTTATCAGCTTTGTGCTGTCATCAGATCTGATCTTCCCTGCCACTCTCAGCTTGTATCTGCAAAGTCACACGCAAAGGCTCCCATACCGTTGTGTAAAGGGAGTCTCTTGCTACTCTGACGGTCTCGATCTTATCTCTCCATTCCGCAGTTTGGCTCGTCCTTCGCTGACCTTCCGCCCTGCTCTCTCTCACACTGGCTCCATCAGGCCTTTCTCTGTCATACTTCCTGCGTCCCCACCCTATAACCGCTCCCCTGGATCCAACACACCCTCTCCCACATCCAAGGTTCCTTGCTGGAAGGTTTGTCTTCATTGGCACTTCTCATTGCAGTTTTGTTTATTTCCTCTTCTTTTATGTGCGTTCTTGTGTGTTTAATACGTGCCTCCTGAATAACACTTTTTGACAGTGCTCCGTTTTGGTTTCACTCTGCTTAACCTCATCCATTACCTCATTTTGCTTTTAAACTCGCTGTTTGATCCTGGTTTCAAATCTCTGGCTGTGAGATTTGCTAAACCGAGCAGGCCACGGAAGGTACCTGTTAGTTTATCCAACTCAAACAGTGGCACAAACACTGAGATTGGGCTTTTTCTAAAGCACAATGTTGAAAGGACACTCAAACTGCTGGATCGTGGGCCAGGCTTCTCTCCCGCCCCTGAGACCGTTGCATTTGTTGCTTTGCACTGCCTCTGAACTAACCGCTTGTACTTCCTCAGGACTGGTCCAAGGTAGGTTCCAGTGAGCAGCCGTTGGCCAGCACGCTTCAGAGGAGGAAGGAGCCCCTTGATAGGCTGAAGGAGGCAGAAACCTCTCCTCAGTCACAGGGGTATTCTGGGATGCATTTGGAAGACCCCCAGAGGCCAAGGATGACTCCGGCTACAATAGCTGCCAAGGTAACTTTCACCATATAAAACATTCATCATGCAGATTTTAATTTTGAAAATGCCTAGCGGTTTTTAGGAAGACATAATCTGCCTGATTGCTTAGGGCTGTTTTTACAAATATGGATGGTTCTGGCCTTGAGAATTGAATAAGGCAGTGGCTTAACATTATTTTTTAAAAATTACTCAAAATTAAGCTAAAACCATTAAAAATCTAAGTTTAAACTGATGTCATATTTATTTTAATTCAGTTTTAATAAATGTAAATTTTATTATTAATTTTTCATTGTCTTCTAAACCTGGAGGAAATTTTAAAACCGATTCATATATCCGGACAAAAAATAAATTATAATGAATATACTTTTTTATAGTTATGTTGAGCTCTAAAATATAATGTATAAGGTAGAAATTGCAATTTGTGAGTAAAACATCATAAATAAATAAAATGAATAAACCCTGGAATGACAAACAACTAGAAAGATTATTTAAATTCACAATAAAAAGGAAATAAAAAGTGTAAACCCTGAAGAACATTCGGTTGTTGAAACGTCTGGAATTTGGGAATTTAATTTTGTTTTAATACATTGAAACTAAATTAAAATTTTGAAAATAAGCACCCTTCAATATTATGACAATATTATGATTAACAATATTATGATTAGGGCTGTCAATCACGATTAATCACGATTAATTGCATCCAAAATAAAAGTTTGTGTTTACATAATTTATGTGGGTGCACTGTGAATAATTATTTTATATATATATATATATATATATATATATATATATATATATATATATATATATATATATATATAAATACACACACATGCTGGTATATATTTAAGAAATATTTTCATGTATATACTGTATATAGACTTATATATAATTTATATGATATGTAAATATAAATATTTTATATATAAATATTTTTTTCTTAAATATACATGCATGTGTGTGTATTTATATATATATATATATATATATATATATATATATATATATATATATATATATATATACACAGGGTTCCCACGGGTCCTCTGAAATCCTTGAAAGTTTGTGAATCAGATTTTTTGTTTTCAAGGCCCTGGAAAGTTCTTGAAAATGAACATACATAGATACAGGTCCAAAGTGCTTGAATTTATATTGTGCAAGAAGTTTTCTGGAAAAAATCCATATTATTCTCTCCGGTCTGCTAATGTGTTATTACGCCAACATTCCGTGGCCTATGCACACCAGCTTGCTTGATTTACGTTAGCTACGCGCATTTACACGTTAAGTCCGAAGGTTAATGCTGCATATTAAGTCAAGTGTTTCCCGCGTAAGGCACTTTGTGTTTTACATGATGTTCACATGTGCACGAAACCACTATGATGGCACCTTAACATTTCATAGACACACCAAGAATACGCAAGTTTCAAGATTTTTTTTTCTCACCAAAGAAGATTACAAAGAATTTTTTGTCCCTTATTTAAATTTTAAATTATGCGTTCCGTATCAAATCAGTCCAGATCTCGATTTGTCCATAGACAGTGGATTTGTCCCGTAACTTATATTGAGCCAGGTCCCAGACATTAATTTGGTGGTTAATGCAGGTTTGCGTCTTTTTCCCATAGTGACAGAGTCTAGAGAACGTAATGCACGTTCTTTTTAAACCATGTCGAGGTCACGTCCTCTACAGATCTGAAAATAGGTTTCAATGGGTGTCCAGTAAGTAATGATGAATGTAAGGCGAACTGCACAGTTTCATTTACTCATGCGGTGGGGTGGATTTCTGACAGTTGCAGTAATAGACAAATCCGTGCATTTAAATATGTTAGGCCTATTGTTTTTTTTTTTTTTGTTTTTTTTTTAATCTGGATAATCTCTTATTGTCAGAGCTTGGTAGACAGGTAACTATTATATTTGTAGATGCTATTAGAAAGATTAATTCATAAATTATAATTAATGTTATGTTTATAAATATTAAACATGCAAAATAAATGATGATCCTATCTGTCATTCACAATTTATGGCATTTAAAAAAGTTTTAAAAAGTGCTAAATTATTTAAATAAAAATGGGACAATAATTACGTAATAATGTAGTCATAATTTAAGTAGTAGGCCTAAATAATTGAAGAGTTATGTAGAAATAAATAAAATTATAGGATGTACAAAATATTCTTCGGTTTTATGCAAAACATATATACGACAAATGGAATATCAGATCTCTGTCATATGGCAAATAAATGCAAAAAAGCTTTTTTGCCTAGTTGTTTGACAGATGAAAACTGTAACAATGTATCTTACATATACACGATGTAACCTTGCTCTCTCTGTTGAAATGTGTCCCCGCATTAAGTTCTTGAATTTGAGGGTATTGGACCTGGAAAGTCCTTGAAAGGTCCTTGAATTTGATGTTAACCATGGTGTGGGAACCCTGATATATACATATATATATATATATATATATATATATATATATATATATATATATATATATACACACACAAAATAATTATACACAGTGCACATATTATGTAAACACAAACTTTTATTTTGGATGCGATTTTCGTTTAAGAGCCCTAATTATGATTGGGAGTTCTTAGAGCCATGTAGAGAAATTAAATGCATCAGTCTTGTGATCTTTGAAATTAAGAGTTTCAACCCAATGAACTGCTCGTTGAACAAAGATAAAGCATTGATTTGTACCAGGACAATAAAGAGGGCTCAAATCTTTTTAATTATGAGAGTCTCAGTCTACATTACATTACCAATGGTGTTTAAGGATGCCAAACAATTATTATAATAATGTGACAATGATTTATATAATTATTCCTATGACGTAAAATCCATATAGCCTATAAATGTAGGTGTACTATATAAATGAAAATGAATATTTCAAAAGTATATTTTAGTCTACATTACACTATAATATAGGAAAATTAAAATACTTTAGTCCTTATTTCTACACTTGCAAGAAATAAATCCTTGAGCTTTTATTTAGGAGAAAAGACCAGATGACCATGAAGATTGCGTGAGCAAAGTGCACATGTTTCTCTAAATACCCAACAAAAACAGAATGCCTATTCTTAAAGTCTTGTGCTGTTTTATGAAGGCAAAAAACAATACCATGGTTTCAATTTTAGTTCATTGGCAAAATATAACGCTAGAGACCTTCATGATAGTTTATACATTTTACATCTCATATGTTCGGCAAAAGTCGGATTTCGAACTCGCGTCTGACTGCATCAAAGGCTCTTTCCCGAACCACACGCTCTACGATCCACACCACTACAGCTGTTCCATGACAGGCGTATTTTAGCTATACTTAGTGCAAAAATAGGCTACGATCTGTTTTATCCGTCTATGGTTTTATCAGATCGGCCTTTGCGGCCTCGAAACACTGACCATCTCTCCTCCCAGTGTTTGAAAGGGCTCTTTCTCGTATGCCGCCGCTGCTACGTGACCACACCAAGTAACTCAAAACTCTATGTTATTCTCGGAGAATTAACACTGCGCGTCACTGAGTGGTTGAATTGAGCACATTTAGTGACGTTTTAATAGGATATCGAGCTTCATTGGTTAGATAGCGAGGCGCTCTTTCTCAGCGCCCCGAGGATAAAACTACATGATTAAGCTGGCTTACAAAAATATCCCCACCCCCTCCCTGTCCTTCTAGTGTGTAAAACACGTACACCTGTACAGAAGAAAGTCATATTTTTGTCAAATTAAAAACATTATTATTATTTTTTTACTTGGTAGGAGGGGCGCGCCCTCAGCGCCCATAATAGACCAGCCGCCTCTGCTTAAAACACATTTTACTCCCACTAGTTTAAGTTTGTCAAGTCAAGTATATTTATATAGTAGCCTGGCATGCCAGACCTACATCAAGATGTTAGGTCTGGAAACTCTTCATTGACAGGGCTCAATCCGAGGGCGGGATAAACGGTTGTCTTTCAAATTCTCTCTGCACGCAATTGGATAGCGCTAAAGCCAATCAGAGCAACGAAGAATGCGACATACTCAGCGGATCAAGTTGATATATTATTAAACTTTTACCGTATCTAGTCCAGCTGTCAACATTGAACATTGAAAATAAGGGAGATTTCCCGAACTTTAACGACCCACAAACTTTACGAATAAAACACTAATCATTAAAAGTCTAAAGAGTTTATAACTAGCTACATATGTGTGAGAGAGAAAGACAGTATATATGTGTGTGTGTATGAGAGAGCAAGAGACAGTGCGTCATTAAAAAAAATAATATCATAGAGAATGTTTAAATACTATAATATCAGCTTACGAGGGAAACGGAGGCGGAGTAGTGCTTGCTTGAGATGATTCGGGAGAGGTCCGTGCACCTATACCGATCAGAGCACGCGCTGACACGGAGTAAAGCCTTTATCCTCGACGCCACAGCACGACTGCGGATCGTTTTGCCACAGCTTTTTTGTAACAGCGCGAGGATGAACAACTAAAACCGAGTATGTCCGAGCTTGCTCTTACCGTCTCAACTCTGTCGTCATTATGTTAAGCCCGCCCGCCGACTCTATACACGATGTGATTGGCCCGGCCAGAGTTGGGCCTTTCCAGGTAAACCGTCTATGGAGAATTGCTAGACCACACTTTGCGGCAAAATAATTTTTGCTGCCGCTAGGGTGCGTCTAGATTTCTAGGCTATTTATATAGTGCTTTTCACAATATAGATTGAATCAAAGCAGCTTCACAGTATCAATCAAAACATAACAATGTTTATTTCTTAGTGGAAAAACACCCACGTTTGGTAGAGCTGATCAATGGTATTACTGATTTGAATATCTCCAACTGAGCAAGCCATTGTCCATTAACAGTTTCCAACATTGACATCCATTCATCAGAATACATATTTTTCTCAATTTTTGCAACATCATGAACATTTCAACCACTGTGTAATTTCCACCACACCTCAATTGATTTATTGATGTATTGCATTAAACATTTTCAGCATATCTTCATAGTTAGCAGTTTATGTGTAATAAATAAACATTTTAGTTATACTTTCACAGTTTTTACATAATTGTTAGGAATGGGCACAATAATAAAAAAATAAATTTCTTCATGTACTATTTATATATTTTATATACTTGTGCTTTTTGCTTGCTCTGGTTTTTCCTTGATAAACAAGTGTGTGGAGTCTGTGCTTAATATAACTATATTGTGTTATGGTGCAGCACGGTGAGGAGGTCTCTCCAGCTGCTAGTGATCTGGCCATGGTTCTGACTCGAGGCCTCAGCATGGAGCAGCAGAAGAGCAGCCGAGACTCCCTTCAGTACTCGAGTGGATACAGCACTCAGACAACTACTCCCTCCTGCTCAGAAGATACCATCCCCTCACAGGGTAATGCACTGTCAGAAACACCCAAATTAACTTACAGCATTATTCATTTAAAAACAAGTTATGAAATTTGAAAAGTGGGATTTTTTATTTTTTGGTCAGGCTCCGATTATGATGGTTACTCAGTGAATGGAGACACTGAGGCCGACGGTCAGGCTGAATTCGACAAATCCTCCACAATCCCTCGCCACAGTAATATCGCACAGAACTACCGGCGCATGATACAGACTAAGCGTCCTGCCAGCACAGCAGGCCTGCCCAGCGGAGTGGGCGCTCTGGGCGGGACCACCCGGCGGAGGC
Organism: Hybognathus amarus; assembly: GCA_030378365.1. Classification (NCBI taxonomy): domain Eukaryota; kingdom Metazoa; phylum Chordata; class Actinopteri; order Cypriniformes; family Leuciscidae; genus Hybognathus; species Hybognathus amarus. The sequence continues at coordinate 204,959 of JAQIUQ010006539.1, forward strand.
GGAAGGCACGGCCACCATTCGCCGAACACCATCTACGAAGCCCGGGGTGAGGCGCACCCTCTCTAATGCTGGCCCTATTCCCATACGCCCACCCATCGTGCCAGTCAAGACCCCCACTGTGCCTGACTCACCCGGCGGGATCGCAGGCCCTCCCGCCCGCGTGGGCAGCGAAGAATGTGTCTTTTATGTGCCCGGATGACGCCTCCCCGGGAGCGCTGGAGACCGTGAAGGCCTCTCCAAGCGGCTTAGCCTGCCCAACACAGCCTGGGGTTCAGGGGGCGTGGGCGGCCTAGAGATGAGCGTGTACGGCCAACCGGGCGAAGAAGATCACCTGCTGGCTGCAAACCGCCACAGTCTGGTGGAAAAGATCGGGGAGCTGGTGGCCAGCGCTCACGCCTTAGGTGAGGGCCAGTTCCCCTTCCCCTTGCTTCCGAATCAGCCCCCGCCGGGCCCCGAGGCCGAGCCGGACCCTGAAGCGGAGGGTGGGGACATGCTGAGGTCTATCCGTCGAGGGGTGCGACCTGCGCAAAACCGTCTCCAACGACCGCTCAGCGCCCCGGATTTTGTGATGCCTCCTGGAGAGATGGGGGAATAAGAGCGGAGCGAAGTAACCCAGAAAAAGAAAAAAAAACAACTTCACAATGACTCCTCAGAAAGCGAGCTATGAAAAAGAGGATAAAAAAATTAAATGTTTAAAAGTCATTATAGAAATAATGAATAACAGTAATGAAAAAAGTAAATGATATGTAACAGCAGGCTCAGGCCACTATAAACTCTTAGCGTGTTCGAACGCATGTTTGTCTTATTAACACGCCCATCACTGCGGAATAGTTGAACTGTAGTGAGACGATTAATAAAAGAATAAGGGGCCAGGATGTTTGGGGGATTTTTGTGGTCCGCTCCAGATCTTCGCATGGTCCCCTAGAACAACGGCCTCCTCAAACTATGGACCCCAGGAATCAGTGCTGGAGAAGCTCATGGGGTACGCAGGTTCTCTTTGAAAATCCTTGCTCTCTCTAACCCCACCCTCACCTCCAGTAAATTTAACATCACATCCTGAAAGTCTCTGTTGGTATTGCTGTTGTATGTTGGTCTGCAGTCTGGGAGGTGAGCAGGGCTCTGCTGCAGGTCAGCTTGTGGTTGCGTAGAGGGACGGGATTTCTCTTTTATTTGTACACTTCTGTGGTTTTGTTTTATTTACAAGCAAGTAATCACCTCCTAGCTCCTATGAGTAGGAAACGTATATGTCAGGTATGTGGATTTTTGTAGAATTAGGGTTTAAGAACCACCATGATAATGTGGAGCAATAATGCTTTTCTTTTTCTTTGATGGGGAAGGTGTTAAAGATCAGCTTTTAATGAAGCTGTTCGTTTTTGATGTTCAGGTGTCTTCGGGGAAGCAGATGCTTTCGAAGACTTCTTGTCCGAGTCGAATTGTGGCTTATTTTAAAAGAAAATGAGAAATAGAGAGGATGCAGAGCACTTTCAAGGTGTAGTTTAGACCACTAGTTGTCACTGTGGCCACACTATGTGTGGTGAATGCTGTGAGACGCCGGGTCACGTGCCCTGGTACTTAGGGAGACAAATGTGCGTAGCAATGTCAGGATATAGAAAAAAGAGTGCGAAAGAGGTAGGAAGAATGATTTGGAAGTTCTTTACAATAGGGTTCAAGTTCTTAACATTATTCGTTAATGCATTAGCTACCAGTCACTAGCAATGAACAGCAATTAGGTTCATGTTAAATTCTACTTGTTCTAAATCATTTTTAAAATTTCAAGCAGTATAAATTAGCCTTTTTTTTCCAACAAGGACACATTCATCTTGTCAAAAGTTACATAAAGACTTTTATAATGTATCATAAGATTTGAATTTCAAATAAATAATGTTATTTCAAACTCGCTATTCATTACATAATCCTAAAAAAATCATGGTTTCATGGTTTCAATCATTAATCATGGTTTTTCCAAACGTTTTAAGCAGGATTGATCGTAGATCATGTGACACTGGAGTAATGGCTGCTGAAAATTCAGCTTTGCAATCACAGGAATAAATTTCATTTCAATTTATATATATATATATATATATATATATATATATGTAAGCAATAAGATACAAGAGGCTGTGCTGTATCGTGAATAAGTAACGGTTAAGGGCGTTGTTAGGCACGACGTGAAGCGGAGACAGCACTTGCCTCGAGTATCTTATTGCTTTTATAAAACGGTTGCCACACAATATTTAAGTAAAAAACAATGTTAGTGCAACTTTATTGAAGTAAAATCACTAAAAGCCTACTTAAAAAAAATAGTCCCTGAGTGTGAACAGCAACAACGTTCCAGTGTGTAAAATGCATGAAAGCTCAAATAAAAACAACATAGAACCGCAGTGTTGCGCTGCGATCAATAGAACCGTTGGGTGAAGCGGCTCGTAGCCGTGTTTTATCGTGAATAAAGCACAGCTCTTGACCAATCAGAATCAAGGATTAGAACTAACCGTTTTATAAATATATATATATATATATATATATACACACACACACACACACACACACACACACTACCGGTCAAAAGTTTAAGATCGGTAAGATTTTTATGTTTTTAAAAGAAGTCTCTTCTGCTCACCAAGGCTGCAATTTTTTTTTAATAAAAAAAAATACACAAAAAACACAGTAATATTGTGAAATATTATGACAATTTAAAATGACTTTTTTATGTTAATATATATTAAAATGTAAATTATTCCTCAGAAAAAAAGCAGAATTTTCAGCGTCATTACTCCAGTCTTCAGTCTTCAGTGTCACATGACCCTTCACAATCACTCTAATATGATGATTTTATGCTCCAAAAACATGTATGATTATTATCCATGTTGAAAACAGTTTTTTACATTTTTATTTCAGGATTCTTTGATGAATAGAAAGTTCAAAAGAACAGCTTTTATCTGAAATGGAAAGCTTTTGTTACATTAAACACTACCCTTTAAAAAGTTTGGGGTCGGTAAGAATTTGTATTTTATTTTTGGGGGAAATAAATAAGAAATCAATACTTCTATTCATCAATGAATGAGTTACATTGATGAAAAGTTACAGTAAAGACATTTATAATGTTAGAAAAGATTACTAATTAAATAAATGCTGTTCTTTGAACTTTCTATTCATCAAAGAATCCTGAAATAAAAATGTAAAAAACAGTTTTCAACATGGATAATAATCATACATGTTTTTGGAGCATAAAATCATCATATTAGAGTGATTTGTGAAGGATCATGTGACACTGAAGACTGGAGTAATGATGCTGAAAATTCAGCTTTTTTTCAGAGGAATAATTTACATTTTAATATATATTAACATAAAAGTCATTTTAAATTGTCATAATATTTCACAATATTACTGTGTTTTTTGTGTATTTTTTATCAAAAAATTGCAGCCTTGGTGAGCAGAAGAAACTTCTTTTAAAAACATAAAAAATCTTACCGATCTTAAACTTTTAACCGGTAGTGTATATATATTAAACAGTAAATTAAATGTTTACAATATCATGCGTTTTACTGTATTTTTTATCTAATAAATGCAGTTTTTAGAAGCTTAAGAGACTTTCATACACACGCACATGTATGTTGTTCATTGTTAGTTATGATACCTATTGCGGTAACTGTTAACCAATTGAATCTTATTGTGTGACTAATGATCTTGAAAGGGAATTGGTTGATAGATTATATTTAATTTCCAATTTGAGTTTTTCAGAAATGGTCTTTTCCTTGTCAAGCCTCAAACCACAGTCCCCTGATATATATATCCATAGGAGGTGTGGAGAGAATGAGCTAAGATGAAGGCACACACCTGGCTGCCATTTTTTGGGACATAAGAATGAACTTTGGTTCTGCAGAGGGAAGAAGGGGATGAATTAAGGAGGTGGAGAGAATGAACTCTGGGAAGAAACTCATCCAGTTGTTTATGATAAAAGCATTCCACTGCCTGTTATAGATAATGTAGGAGTAAATACCTATGACGCGAAAGGTCGCAGGTTACCCCGTTCACCGGACGTGAAGAAAAAACAATGCTCTGTGATGATACTGGATGTGGAAGTGATATGTAGGAGGTCAAAACATAGTTTTAGTCATGTAGTGTCTGTTTGTGAGTGACTTTCTGTTCTCCCAAGACTCCCTAAAACCCCTGCAGTCATAAATAGTGCTGTTGCGCCAGACACTTGCTCCATACTCAGATTTTTGGGTTGTTTTTTAAATTATTTATTTTGCATAGAGCACTCTGTTTTAGGAATGCCTGTAGCGTGTTCAAAAGGAAAAGTATGTCTGCTTTGTGAAAGTATGTACGAGTGTACTGATATCTTGCCTAAAATAATGCCGTTCTGGAACTCGGAGGGCGTATTGAGAGCTGGGCCGGAATGAGAGAACGGGGTTACGGCAATTCAAAGCCCACACTGCCAGCCGGTGAAAGAGCAGGTCAGAAATTTGTATATATTCATATACATACGTACATACTGTAAAAGAAGGTGAACAGTATTTGTAGCTTCACTAAAAACAAATGTCCCACATAAATGTTGTCTTGCTATGGGGTGCGTGAAGAATCAACGACAAGTGCATTGACTTTGGCAGCAATATAGTGAAGTTTGGTTGATGAAGAGAAAAAATATCTGTTACATATCAACATATTTCATGTGAAGCTTCATGGCCTGCAAATCACATAAAGCTCTCAGAAGTTCAATTTACAGCATTAAATGCACAGACACTTAAAGGACAACTTTGGTGCAAAATGAACCTTTGGTCTAATTACACATTGTTGCCTAGTCAACCGTCTATCTGAGATTTGTTTTCATGATTGCTCGAATGTAAATAGTTTTATCTCTAAAAACAGTTTAGCCTATAACGCTAGCATAACGTTAGCTATATTGGGCATAGAGTAATGACAAATAAAAATCGCTTGTTATTACCACTAACAAGGCTCAAAATAGCCCCACAGTAACACGGTAGCATAATAAGGGTCCTACATTCAAACCGAAGCATTGAGAGCTTTGTCAGTGTCCATACAGTTTAATAAGATATTTTATCCACACTGTCAACTTTCGAATTCAGGAAGAAGCCATCTTTGAAATATAGCTCTACCAGTCGATCTACGATCGCCAATCCAAGTGCGCTCGTGAGATGTGAATAAGGTGATAAGGTGAGCGTGAACAGTAGGCAACATGTACATATTAAAGACAAGAAAATGGTTTGTGTTTGTGTTTCTTCCGAAACAACGGACTATATGAGATTCTGCACAGTTCAGCGCACTTGGATCAGCGTTCGTAGATCGACTGGTAGAGACTGTATTTCAAAGATGGCTTCTTCCTGTATTCGTGAAGTTGACTGTGTGTATAAAACATCTTCTTATTAAACTGTATGGACACTGACAAAGTTCTCAATGCTTCGGTTTGAATGTAGGGACCCTTATTATGCTACCGTGTTACTGTGGGGCTATTTTGAGCCTTGTTAGTGGTAATGACAAGCGATTTTTATTTGTCATTACTCTATGCCCAATATACTAGCGTTATACTAGCATTATAAGCTAAACTGTTTTTAGAGATAAAACTATTTACATTCGGCAATCATGAAAACAAATATCAGATAACGGTTGACTAGGCAACAATGTGTAATTAGACCAAGGTTCATTTTGCACCGGAGTTGTCCTTTAAAGCCAGAATACGACAGGAAGGAAGATAGAGAGTGGACGAGAAGTGAAAGAGAAAGAAGAAAGAGATGAGTAAGCGTGAGAAAGACATGGCCAGCTGAGAATATTTGCTGAAAGAAATAGGTGGGAAGCGAAGCGAGAGGGAAAAAAGACACAAAAGCCTGATTGCAGGTAGTTGGTTTACTGTTGTCTCTTTATTGTAACGTCAGTCTCTGCTGGTTTCTGCTTCTCGAGGTCATGAAGCATGATGACAGTTTAAAGCCCCTTTAGAGGAAACTGGGGGATAGAAAAACTATCACTTGAGCTCAGCCTTCAGTGTCCATATACCCACATACTTACACAGCAGATTGACTATTTTGGTTCTCAGGTGATTCTAAACATTTTTCTCTTTGTTTTGTTCTCAGTGTTTAACATTACTCGCGTCATGTTCATTTTTCTTCCGCTGAATGTCATGATACTCTCACTATAAGTCAAGCAATTACAATTCAGCAGTGGAAATGTGATTTGATTAGCCTGTTATATCTTAAATTTGTGAAGCTCAGAAGTCTGAATTTGTCCAATACGCTCTCGTGGAAATTCGGAACTATGTTATGTTTTGCTGAATTTTTGGAGTGGAGCCCAGTGCAGTCGATAAGGTTTAGACTTGGACCTTCATGCTATGTTTTATTATTCTAAAAATCATACTTTTTCATACAAATCACATTGTACAAAAGTTATACGAAATCACCATCCTCACTCTAAAAAATTCCGGGATGTTTCAACCCATGTTTGGGTCAAATATGAATAAACCCAACCGTTGGTTTAATTTTTTTTTCTTGAATTTTTAAACCTAATGGTTGGGTTTGTCCATATTTGACCCAAACAACCACGTTTTCTCATGAGATTGGGTTGTTTGTTCCTCGAACACCTCTTGTTTTAGTTATTATCAGGGAAGAAGTGCTTTAGAAATATATGTGCTTTGATGTGTAAATGTGATTTTTGAGAGCAATACTTTATTTTAATCCTAACATCATCTCACAACAAAGAGCCCAAACGTCTCCCACTCTCATCTAAAAATAAATCATTAAAAATTTTTAAGATGTTTTGATGGGATTTGCTGTACCTGGAGAACTATTAAGTAGGCAAGCACATTGGATATATTTTTTTAAACTGTAAAATTATCTTCAGTTCTGCCTTCACATCAAATTTGTTGGTAAACCAAGCAAATGCCAAAAAATAAGTCTATTGGCTATCCTTTATATTTACATTATTGACCAAATCCTATAGAGTTAGCACAATCAATAGTATAATGTTAGCCTTAAGCAACTTTATGCCTTTTTGATATTCACTCAGTCCATTCACTACTGCACTCAAGCCTTTTCTGTTGTCCCATTTCCTTCTGCGTTGTGTTTCACATCTCTAAAATGGCTACAGGCAATAAACGATTATGTGTTTCGGGTGACAGAGGGATAAAATGCTCATTTAGACCGTAACGCGTGAAGCCCCCCCAATCTTCCTTAGCCACCCGCTGCTCCTGGAAAATGGAGAAATGCCCTGAAAGACAACCGTCTCCCACGCTCGGTTCAGCCACGACACTGCGATTTCCGCTCACTGCCATCTCTCACCGCGCGCTCGTGGAAGGAGTGCTTGGCAACCGGGTGTCATGGAAACTGGGCCGTATGTCTTACGCCGTTAGCCTGAGCTGAGAGTCTTTTCTTTTCCGCTCGCATACAAGTAGCATCACCCACATGCCTAACAAAAGGCCCTACAGATCAACACTTGACTATTTCTGAATACTTACTTCTCATGTAAAAGATATGGCGTGTGTATTTGTTTTGTTTTTGTTCTTTTCGTCCGAGCCCATCCTCCCCTCCTTCATCCTCTGACTGAAGTTGAGTAAGTTAACGCTACAGGTTCTGTCGTCTCTTTCTTTCTTATTTTTCGCTTCCTCTTCTGCTTTAATTTATTGTGCTGTTTTCCTAAGGCTAATTTGCCACTGTTGCTGATAACATCATTTCCCTTTTGGTAATATTTATCCTTCTAATTTTTGTTAAGTTTAGTCACAGCTAATGTAACAAAACACACTGTGATGATTCCAGTATTAATAAAAGTTGTACTTAAACTGTGTGACGTGAAGAATATTCATTTGTATTATGTTAACATTTGTGTGAGGAAAAAGAAAGAAAAAAGAAAATCAATCGGTCTTTGTTAGGTGCACATCACACTCGCGATTCACGAAATGCATTATGGGGCGTAGCCGCCATTTGTAGGTATCGATGCCAGGGTATTCTGTTGTTGGAGAATTGTTTTTTCATTCTTTTTTTTCAAAATAAACCATCCTTATCATGACACTATGCAGTAAGCAATAAGGTACGAGAGGCTGTGCTGTATCGTGAATAAGTAACGGCTCAAGGGCGTTGTTAGGCACGACGCGAAGCGGAGTGCCTGCAACCCCTTGAGCCGTTCCTTATTCACGATACAGCACTTGCCTCGAGTATCTTATTGCTTTCATAAAACGGTTGCCACACAATATTTAAGTAAAAAACAATGTTAGTGCAACTTTCTTTAAGTAAAATCACTAAAAGCCTACCTTCCGCTGGAAAAAATAGTCCCCGAGTGTGAACAGCAACAACGTTCCAATGTGTAAAATGCATTAAAGCTCAAATACATACAACATAGAACCGCAGTGTTGCGCAGCGATCAATAGAACCGTTGGGTGAAGCGGCTCGTAGCCGTGTTTTATCGTGAATAAAGCACAGCTCTTGACCAATCAGAATCAAGGATTCGAACTAACCGTTTCATAAGTAAGCAATAAGGTACGAGAGGCTGTGCTGTATCGTGAAATAAGTTACAGCTGAAGGGCGTTGTTAGGCACGACGCGCAGCGGAGTGCCTGCAACCCCTTCAGCTGTTACTTATTTCACGATACAGCACTTGCCTCGAGTATCTTATTGCTTTTATAAAACGGTTGCCACACAATATTAAAGTAAAAAACAATATAAGTGCAACTTTCTTGAAGTAAAATCACTAAAAGCCTACCTTCCGCTGGAAAAAATAGTCCATGAGTGTGAACAGCAACAACGTTCCAATGTGTAAAATGCATGAAAGCTCAAATAAAAACAACATAGAACCGCAGTGTTGCGCAGCGATCAATAGAACCGTTGGGTGAAGCGGTCGTAGCCGTGTTTTATCGTGAATAAAGCACAGCTCTTGACCAATCAGAATCAAGGATTCGAACTACCCGTTTTATAATCATCAATACAGCACACCTATCTTTGCTGTTACTAACTTTACAGGATTTATTTACATTCCTGTCGAAGGATACAGTAACTTGGTGAAATGTCCGCGGGCTTTAAGAGATGTATAGTTTTTAAATTTTTCAATGGTAACGTTATATGCACTTATACCATAAACAAGATAGTTGACAATGCCCAAATATGAGGATGAGAAAGCAATGCGGGATCAGCACTCCAACTTGAGTTGAGCTCATGGATCTATGTTCTGAACGGATGACAATTTCTCAAAAAAAAAATGGTACCTGACATATTTATTGAGTTTATTGCAGTGCGGCATTTTCTCAGTTTTCATGTGCTTCTGTAGTTTTGCGAGTTATTCACTTGTTATCTCTGCTCTCGTAATCTCTTCAACGCTCACAGTCAGTAGATACCTCAAAAATGGCGCCGCGGTGACGTCACACACAACAAACCCACGTGTCTGACAAAGACCGATTTCCTAGGGTCAGACTCGGGATGGTGTATGGAAGCGCATAAAATATAATCTTTCATTGAAAAAGGTTGAAATTATTAGATGAAAACCAGCATTCGAAGTCATAGTTATGAAATAAAAAGTCGAAAATGATGACCAAAAAAATACAAAGTTATGACACCATCAACCCAGATAGCACAATTGACAAATTATGACAAATATGTCAGATTTCAATGTTAATGTCATTAATTAATGTTAATGTCATTACGTTTTACATCATAAAATCATATATTTTTCTCATTATTAGCTATGACTTTTAGGCCAATTTGGACTTGGTGGCCTGGTTTCACAGACAAGGTTTAAAAGCCAGGATTAGACTTTAATGCAATTAGGGCATTTAAATTGCTTTTATAAACGTGCTTTAGAAAAAACGAAAAAAAAAACGTATGAATATTCAGACAAAACAATGTCAATGATTTGAGCCTATTTGCCTAGTGCAAGTTGATTTTAGGCAGAAATGGGATTTCGAGATGGCGGTAGTGATAATGTAAAACCAGATTCTGTCATGCCTAGTGCGCGCACAAACACTATTTTAAAAAAAAAGAAAGAAACGAGATGATTGAAGTTCAGTTTGAAGGTGCACAGCAGGTAATAAAAGATCAATCTGATGTGTGCAATGTTCATTTCAGACGCCAGGTGGCGTCAAAGCATTGCGACTGCAATACAGCCAGATACTGAAAGTTTGTTCGCATTTTGTGTAGAATTTTGAAGTTGAAACACAAATAAATCTTGTTTTTCACAATGAAAATAAACAACTTGCAAAACCCCTGTAATTAAAATCTCAAGTCAGTCTCTAAGCGCCAATCGTGTGCATATCAGTTTTATAATAACGACTTTCAACAGTAGAGAGAAAGACCGAGATTAGCAGCTATGTTATTTGCTGAGAAAGCCCTTCAATAAGACAGTCCCAGCTGCACACTGGACTGTTCAGGGCTCAAGTGTGTATCTTTAATGATAGTCAAGTCGCTTCATCTAGAAAACATTCCTCAACTTAATTAGAACGTCTTCTGAGCTCGTCATCTCTCCGGAGTGTTTTTAAACCACACGAATGCAACTTTAATTAAAAATAAGTAGGCCACGATTAATTTAAGAAATCTTAACAATGATATTCAACGGTACAATAAAGGGATTAGAGAGTTAGAACGAGAAAAATAAGTGCTCGAGCTCATTCAGTTTTCCATGCTGGATACCCTGGCTGTCTGCAGAACCTGCAGGTGAGTAAATGATCTTGATTTCTGATTTGAGTAAACGGTTGGTTGTGGGGGGAGCTATTTGAAAGTGTAGTTTGTCTATTAGGCTAACATTTGAATCACCATTAGATAGGTCATGTTTGATAGGTCAACAGTCAGGATCCATTAGACCAATATGTAATCATACGAATCCGAGATATGAATGTTTGTCTATGCTAGAGATTTTATAAATAAGAAATTTGTGTCAGAAGAGAATGAAATTCTTTTGACCCAAATTATATTTTGTTTATGTAGTGTATCCTACTTAAACTTCTGCAGATAAAGTCATTTAGCCTAATCAAATATGTATATATATTTTTTTTTCCTCTGGCAAAATGTGAAGCATTTTTAACCTGCTAATTTCAAACCATTACGCTAAAACATCTAGCTAAACAATACCAGTACGCACATTGATCAGTACTTCTTACGAAGTCATTCAAGTCAGTCGAATGAAATCCAGCGACAGAAAGCAAACCACAGCTTGCAGGATACCAGCACCCCCATCATTGAGGAGAGGAGGGTTTGCACAGTTAGAGATGAACATTGTAACTTGAACCTGGTCAGAGTAACCAGCATAAGAGAGAAAATAACCTCAATGGTCATAAGCCTGGAGTTAGATGGCCAAGAGCTTGAGAAAACAACATGGGACACAGTAAACAAAGATCTACTGTATGCTTTGCATTGGAAAGATTAACTGGTACAGTTGAAAAGAAGCTGGATACATTTGGGGACATCATTTACGCATATGGGAGTGAGAGGTTTGGTGTGGAAAAAAAGGCATTAAAAGTACAAACTACTCCTGGAATGTCTAGACGGCAGTAGAAAATTGAAGGGTTAGTTAGAGAAAGGAGACAACTGATGAAGCAATGGAAAAGAGCAAAACAAAGTCTGAAGGAGGGACTCAATCTCTTACAAAGGGCCATATGCAATGCTGAGTGCCTAAGGAAACGCTACAAAAAAGAAGGAACATGGAATGGCTAATTTCTATAAATACCCATTCAAATTCATAAAGAAGTTATTCACCGGTGAGAAGAATGGCACTTTAAAAGCATCTAGGGTTGAGCCTGAGAGATATTTGTATGAAATGCATACAGATGCAAAAAAGCATGAGCCTATGTCTATTCCATCAGACATCCCACCTATCAATCCACTAGAATACCAAATGGAGGTCTGTGCACCTAAGTGGAAAGAGGTAGATCAGACTGTGAGAAAGGCAAGGGCTTCATCATCTGCAGGGCCTAATGGAGTTCCATACAGAGTACAAGAGTGCTTCAGGAGTTCTACGAATTCTGTAGAAATTGATAAAAGAGGCATGGGAAAAACAGGTTGTATCTAGAGCATGGCACAGAGCAGGTGGAGTCTTTATACCTAAAGAAAAAGATGCTAAAAACATCAAACATGCGTCCTATTTCACAAAAAAAGGTAAGATTTTCTTCAGCTTCCTTGCTCAGAGATTGTCCACCTACCTATTACAGAATGCCTTCATTGACACTTCAGTTCAAAAAGCGGGCATTCCAGGGTTCTCAGGATGTTTAGAATACATCAATGTTATCTGGCAACGAATTCAATCAGCTAAATATAGCTGCGAGCAGCGATTCACGGGCCCAAGCCGGTGGCATCGCCACCTAGCGCTTTGACCCTTCATCGCTGCTCGCAGGTATATTTTTAAAGACGTTTTCTCCATATTTTTTACAGTGTATAGATTCAACATGCATCTCCCACCATGACAAGAGGAGTCACTAATCACTAATTAGTGAGGAGGCACTAATCTAAACTTCACACCCCCTGCTGCTCTTTTAGCCCATAATACATTTACATCTACCACCTTCCACCCTTCTTCTACATGTGTGGATGTGTTCAATAAAATGTGAAATGAAATTCATGTCCACTCTGTGCCTTATTATCCCACTAATATCAAGGAAACACAGAAAGCTGGCACAGGACGCAAGGGGGGATTCTTCACGCCTCTGTTCCACCTACACAATCCAGAGTGGAAGACAGGAAGAAAGCAATTTTAAAACTATTGACTTTGCTGAAAATTACTACACCTAGATATTCAATTACAACATATTTGATATTTTCATGAAATAAAAAAGATATATGTTTTATCTGTATCTTTTAATTTCTGAATGCCTACAGGCTAATTCGTTCAGCTACTGTATTTCAATGGTGTGGTATTTTTTCCAATCAAAATTCTCAGTCTTTGACTAGACAGTGCACATTTCAGTCAAGGTGTTTATTCATTTAAAAATAATTGCAGGTTCATGTCTTAAATAAGAAAAAATAAATTGCATCAAATTTGGTCATGGGTTAGATGTTTTCTACGTTATACTTTTTTTCAGAAATTGGGCATTATGAGGAACATTCTTGACAACTCGATTATGATGTCAGAATTATGAGTTGGCCAATTATGCTGACATATTCTTCCTGTATATCGTAAGTATAATACAAACATAACCTCAATATCATCAAATTGAAATGTTTTGAATTGACCAAATGAATTTGTCTCATTGATTGTATGTGGTTCACTGATGAAATCAGTCTTATACACATTTTCTGTCACATCACAGAGTTGTATAGTTAGCTAACAAACAGTTAGCAACAAATAGCACTATTAGCATGCTAAATGTTGAGTTTGCTGCTTAAGGGCATACAGTAGTTTTTAAAGTATTTTATTAGGTAAAATCAATGTCTTTATTTATAAATATATCCTCATTGGTGTAAAAACCTTTGCCAATGATCTGACTTATCCTTGTAAGGGAATAATTTCTTATCTTTATTTACATGGGACGGATAAGTCCAAAGAGGCTTCCATGCCGTTCCGCCATCTTGAAAAACTATAATAAGAGGGACAAAAAGCACTAGCCTAACTCAATGCGTTTTCACAGTGTGTTTTTATTCAGAGCCAGTGTCACATGACTGATACCAGCTGAAATGGACTAGGAAATCAGTGAGATGCGCTTGTCACTGCCCCTGCAAATTGAAAGGCTGCACTGCTCGGTAAAAATGAACTTTTCCAGGTGGAAAGAGCTAATGAAGGAGAAAGACTTTGAAAGGGACGCTGAAGATGCCTGCTTTCTTCTCAACAGGTAAGTCAATGTTACAGTCTAAATTACAAGCTTTTGTATCATTGGTTGTTTGTGTAATTCGTTATATATATAGGCAGCATAACAGAACATGTATATTAAACTCAATGAAGTGCTATTGGAAGACATGCTCTCATAGCTTCTTGGTACATAACGGCTACTGTAGTTGCAATGCGCTAGTGGCTTTCAAAGTCCAATACAGTGGGCCTCCCTTTTGACACAACTTACCGAATTGGGATCCCCATGTGGAAATGAGATATAAATCAGATATGTGCCAATTCAACTGTCATATAAACAGGCAGATCTGATTTTCTATAGCCTACACATTCGATATGAATAGATAGAAGGTCAAAAAATCAGATAAAGGCAACAAAACAGAATTGGGCATCAAGATCTGCAGTGTAAACGAGGCCTTGTTTTTTTAGAATAATTACAATTTAACTTTTTAAATGTATGAATTTAAACTTATTATTAGGATATCATTTTTAACACTCTCCACTTCTTTTCTGGCATGCTCTGGCATCCCCTTGGGGAGTGCGCCCCACACTTTAAAAACCCCTGCACGAGAGAGCACTATTCGTTTGAATGCAAAATACAATTTTACTTCTAGATAGGAGAAATTCCTACACAGTGTAACTTTAAATCAAAAATAAGACATACACTTTTTATGTACCCGCAACACAGTCTCATCCCATTTCGTCATATAACTGACGTTTTGGGACAATTCGTCAATATACGACTTTTAGGGCCCCCTTAAACGTCGGTAGATGACGTTATGGGATCCTAACTCTACCCCAGACCTAAACCTAACCCTAAACCCAACTCGTCACCTAACTGACGTTAAAGGTACAGCGTCAGTTGTATGACGACCCGGGATCGTCATCTACCGACGTTTAAGGGGGCCTAAAACGTCGTATATTGACGAATGGTCAAAAACGTCCCAAAACGTCAGTTATATGACGAATTGGGATGAGAATGTGTTGCACCCAACCTCACCCTAAGCAAAAGCTTCACTCTTTAGCACAATAGTACATTGAACATTAAACACTATCATCTTCTGTCTGTGAGTTAATTTTGAAATCCAATCTTGTTCGTCTTGACCCTGTTCCTACTCCGCTTCTGAATCTCTGCCATTCCAGTTATCTCTGCACCTATCTCTCACTTCATCAATGCATCTCTTACCTCTGTTTCATTCTCTCTGCCACTCAAACTGCTGCTGTTATCGCTGTTCTCAAGAAACCCAACCTTGATCACCCAGTTTTATCTAATTACCCTATTTCAAATCTACCCTTCATAGCAAAATTACTGGAAAGTACCATTGCCTCCCAGTTTCAGTCTTTTTAAGTTCGAAAATAAGTCGCCCTCTTCATAGTCCTGAAACTGCACTAGTCAAGATACTGAATGATCTGATTCTTTTTGGTGACTCTGGTATTTGTCTACTCTCCAGTCTCCCATGAACTACTTATATCTTGCCTTTTGGACATGGGTATTTCTGGTGCTGCTCTTTCTTGGTTTTCTTCCTATCTCTCTGACAGACAATTCTACATTTCAGTTCAAGATTTTCGCTCATCTACTGTCCCCCTGAAGCAAGGTGTCCCCAGGGATCTGTTCTCAGGCCATTATTATTCATAATCTACATAATACCTCTGAATCAGATCTTCCTCATGGTTTTAATTATCATTTTAGAAATATGATGTCACAATATGTCGACCTTCATAGAAGGGGGTGTCCAAGGTTATGCAGATATAAATGTCTCATTCTAAGGCAATAAAAGCATCAGCTAAAATGAATAAATGTAATAAAAACATAACGGTTCATTGAATAAGGTCTTTATACAACACTGAACACATAGTTATGGATCTTATATTGCATGTCTGTCAATAGATCCTCAGAAATATTACACATTGCACCTTTAAGTAACAGAATTAGGCTATTTCAACATACATGGAAAGGGTTGATGTCTGTGCATGATTTTAAAGCAAGTTCTGGCCAAATGTCCGTAAATGGGCGTCATATGGTGTGACATTGCTTGGTGCCACAGCATTATCTTTATTCAGTGATGCTTCAAGAGATGAAGGGGTCAGGTTCATAATGGAAAACACTTATTTTTTCTCGTTTTCTGTACTTCTTGTGCATCTCTCCACATCTCTCATTCTAGTCTTGAAGGAGAAAGTGACTGCACACTGAATGCCTTGAGTTTTCCCATTTGTTTCTTCTCTTTATACCTGGTAATGGAAAATATGTAATTGCGGTATTTTTGTTCCTGTGTTGAATTTACACTTTTTTGTCCTATTTCATCCCTGTGTCTGTTCTGTGTGAACTGGCATGATCTCTTTACTCTTTCCTCTTTTCCCTCAGGACCTCCTCTCTCCTTGCGTGGTCATAATTGAGTCTTTCCTTGTCATTTTTTTGTCCTTCCTTTACTTGACATTTCTGCCTGACTGACAAAACATTGCAACATTTAGTATGCAAAGCATGGCAAATATGGTGGAACATGGTTAAATAAAATATAAAATTGAAAAGAATCACATTAAAGGTAGTTTAGGTCAGAATTGAAAAAAAAAATTCTTTAAACTTTCTGTATATATCAATGCATAATTAAAATCTAAGTACTCTGAAAAAGAAAGTATAAAAATCAGAGTGTCTGTAGACCTCTCACGACTGTTTTAAAGACAGCTCATTATTTCCATTCACTTCACCCCCTTCCTTCTGTGCTCCTTCCAAAGCCGCGCCTCCAAAACACATGAAACACGCAACTCCGACAGCTGAGCTGAAGACGCATTATTTACCTGAGACGAGCGGAGAGGAGGAGGAAGAAGTGCATGTAGTGACATCATGTCAGAAACACATGTAAATAAAAAAATCTAACTATCATTATGAAGATAAACAAATAAGTTGTATTTTATTACTCTCTATCAAGCTAGCATATTGATATTGGTAAAGCTTACAATATTGATTCTGCTAAATGAGCTCAGTTAGTTATCTATAAGGCAAAGCTAAAAACAGGTTGCATGATACACGTTTTTCCATTGCCATCATTTACACTGTGATGAAGAGGAATTTCATGTAAGATTCATTACATATATATGGTGTTCTGCATGTAAGAGTTTGCTTGATGAAAGCATTGTTGATTCTGATGAGGACTACACACCTGAGACAAGTAAAGTTACCCATAGACAGTATAAGACAGCAAGTACCACATCTGTCAGCTTGAGGACAGATCCGTGGTCGAGGGCGAAGCAGAGGATTTTGCTATTAGGGTCCAAGGAAGTAGAGGCCGAGGACGGTAGTCGAAGTGCAGGGCAAGGAGCACTTTTTAGACAAGAGGACCTGCTGCGTCGAGTTTTGCATCTTCAAGCTCAAACAAGCACGCCGAACAGGTACGATCTGGATACGCGCAAGTGGGCAGGTCCTGTGTGGCAAAAGGGTGGTTGCCATGGTTGCGAGAGAGTGACAGTCGCGCTAAGCCAATCCATTGTTTCGTTCTTGTTCGAAATAATGAGCTGCGTTTAGTGCAGATTAAACGGTCTAGAGTCACTCAAATTCTTATACTCTTTTTTTTTTTCAGAGTGACTTAGATTTTAATTATGCATTGATATATATAGAAAGTTTAAACAAATTTGGTAAAAAGCTTTTATAAAATTCTGACCTACACTGACCATTAATTGTATAGGTAATTTAATGTTCACCCTAAGCATGATAGATCAGAATGATAAGTTGAGGAAAGAACTTAAGAAAGTTAAAAGGCAGAATCAGGTACTTGTGAAAAAAATTAAAGCACTCAAAGCAGAAAAATACAGGAAAAAATGTGAAAGAAATACAGAGAAAAAAACCTACTGTCAATATTAGTGAGAGGTTTAACCACAGAGCAGGTAAAAAATTGGCCATTGACAGAAAAAAAGGGTTGAGGCTTTTCTGGAATTAGATGAGAACAGCATTTTACTGTACCTGCTTACGGGTACTTTTTTGTATCACCTCCGGCAAGGTTCTGAGCGAGCTAAGCCGATACTAAAAATGTGACGTGAAAACAATGCCGACTGCTGATTGGTCAGAGAGAATCGTCACTATTCACTGCGTCATAATTGCACGTCAGGTGGAGTATCCAGAATAACCCCACCATTTGTAAATAATTTGGCCAGAGATAGTTACTAAACTTTCTACTGTTATTATGGCAACTCGGAAGAATACGCCGTTGTCAAACGAGGAGATGCAGACTTTCCTTTGTATAAGATTTGTATACTCACCAACATTTATGTTACATCAGATCATTCAAAATTTAAAGATTTTAAATTGTATGGTTATCTGGTTCATACACCCGTATGAATAATTATTAATTATGAATTAGTAATTATTGAATACATATTCCCCAAAACAAAACCAGTGATACTTTACGCTGTTACATGCATGCTGCAGCACGGATAATGACTTGTGCATGAGGCAGTTATGCACAGAATGCTGTTTTGAGGAGGTTAAGTTCAGAGGGCATAATCCTGCTGAGAGGGTCACACGGGAACAGTGGCCGAAAGAGCTTAAAACAGTCAGGGAAAAAAAACTACAAGAACTTGTTTAAAAAAAAAAAAGTGGGATCAATTGGATACAGTGGCGTAGCTAGTCAGTCCCAGGCCCATATGCAAAAAAATTTTTTAAATGGGCCCGCCCTCCAAGTACATCAAAGAGACATTTCACTGTAGCATTAAAAAAAAAAACAATACCCTAAAAACACACTACCCAACTTTTCATAACCAGAATGGAACAGGAAAAAAGTCTAACATAAACTGGGCTCAGCCAGAGTCAATAATAGACTACTGCATCCATACAAATGTTCTTGACACAGCAGCCCAAAATGTAAAAGCACAAATCTACTCACTAATTTCAGTTGGATTCTCCAGGCCTTTCTTTAGGCAAATTCATCTACAATGCCCTTGATGTTTAATTCACGGCTTTGTGCATTCTCAATGAAAAAGATAATCTGTTCTGTGGCAAAACATTTTATTTTATTTTTTAAATGAAGTGTTAAATTAGTTAAATCAGTGCTCCGTTGCAGGTAGCCAGCGTCATTTAAAAAAATGACGGCGTAGTTCTATGGGGTGCACATGCACACAAGAAATTACAGAGAAATGAGAAATTACTGCACATGACATGCATTCAAAAAAATATAATACATTCAATCGTTCTATTGGATGGCGGGCCCCCAATTGGCCCAGGCTCATTTGCATATGCATAGCCTGCATGCCCAGATGCTACTCCGCTAATTGGATAACTTGCTGGTAGTCTTCCATAAAGACCTTGAGGAACTGACTAGTCATCACTACAATTGGATTCATTAGGTTAGGGAGTTCAGATATCTCAAAGAGAATTTGTAAAACAATGAAATGGTCATTCATATTGATTTCAGTGCTATGCTTGCAAGCTTAACACTGAATTTCAAGCCTTTCACTTTGGAAGCAACAAGCAACTCTACAAACAGTGGTGGTCTATGGTGTTGGTGGGTCCCAGAGCTATGCAATTATATCGTAGTCTTTGAGACGTGATGAAAGGCAGTGTGGGCTCACATCAAGCCAGTTGTAGAGGACTTTAAGGCCAAGAGTGATCATGAAATTGATACACTCCACATCCAAGTGATGGTCCTGCAAACCAGTATCGTAATCATGCAAACTGCTTTTTTCTTAGCAGCATTCCATACTCCGGTTTCAAAATGGTTACCTGGAACTTTTCTGAGAGGTCACATGGGAAGGGAGCTCCTGATGGAGTAGGCAGAGCTCTCAAACGCATTGCTGACAAGTATGTCCATGGAGGTAGAGATCTTCAAACACCTAAAGATTTGTTCAATTATCTTTGCCAAACACAGAAAGAGTGACCATTGAATTGGTTTCAGAAGATGAAATCTCTTCTGTGGATGCTTCCTTCAACAGTGTGCCCAGTGGTTGGAATTAGTAACACACACTAAGTGCTGTCCTTTTCACCTGGGGAAATACTGGAAAGACGCCTTTCTTTGTTATTATCTTTGTTATTTGCCGAAGAAGCTGTGGAACAGCAAAGTGCCCTTTTCCATAATGTTACCTGTGTGAAACCAAAAGAAGCAAACAACCCAGCTGAAGCAGAATGCACTGATTCTGATGATGACACCAGCTATACACAATGGAAAGTTTGTAATTGTCAACTACGATGATACTGTAGGCCATACTGTATGTGGGCCAGATCATGAAGATACAGTCGTGCTCAGAATTAATGACACCTGTGGTACATATGATCAATACATTATGAATTAAATATTTTTCTACATGTTGGCCACAATTATTGGCACCCTTTTACTTTTTGAAATCTCCTTTGAAATCTCAAAATATGAGATTTCTCCTATATGATGAGTTTGAAGAACACCTGGCCAGAGACCATTCCTCCATTCCTCCATACAGAATGATGTTTTTGACATCAATTCAAATTCAAGAATTGAATTGGAATTCAGTAGTCATTCTCAATTCAATTCTGAATTGTGCACAAACCTGATCTGAACAAGAAGTCAACTATAATTATACATTTTTTCAGTGTAATATGCAAAGTACAATTTTCTATAAAAAATAATCTCTGATTCTGTAATTTTCTCTGACATTTAAGGGCCTACAAAACTCGTTTAGGTCTAAAACAGTTTGGATAGCTGTTAATAGGATAGTAATGAGGCATTATGTAAGAGATTTAAAGGGATAGTTCGGACCAAAAATGATATTTAACACATGCATTACTCACCCTCAAGCCGTTCGAGATGCATATGTCAATCTTGTTTCAGACAAACACATTTTCAGCTATTTTAGAAAATGTCTTAGACCCTTCAGTGGATATAATGTGAAGAAATGGGGTCCAGCTCCTTCAAGACCCAAAAATGTGCATAAATCCTTCACAAAAGTCATCCATCCGGGGTGATAAACGAAGGCCTTCTGAGGGTAATCCGTGCGGTATTGTCGTAAAAAATATACATATTTAAAACTTTATAGATGAAAATATCTGACTTCCGTTAAGACCAACGAGAAAAAGTAAAAGTATCTTACCAATCCCGCAAAATGAACAGCTTACCTTTCACACTTTCCAATCAAATGATCGTGAGCGTCATCTTCTCAGTTCTCGCACATGCATTGTGACGCTCTCGTAAATTCACTTTGAGGCACACATAGAAGAAAATGAATAGTTAAATAGTCGTTATTATTATTATTATTTTGCACTGTAAAAAAATAAGTAAATAAATACATTTTGATCCCAGTGTCAGAAGTATGATGAATAGGAGCATGTGCAAAAGTGTGCCCAAGTTTGTGGAAAACTACTAAGAAAGCAACAGCTGAAAGAGACCTTGGTAAAATATAAAAGGTGTTGCACAGCTCCTCCTCCTCGTCTTCTGCAGGCAGGGAGGCTCTGAATGTTTGTATGACTGTCTGACCTTCCCTTGCAAGAAAAAAAAATACTTTAAAAGACAACGTGTCTCTTACGCAGTGATGATGTTCAAGACATTTTTTGCCACAACAGTGCACACATAGTATTCTCGTCACTTGATAAACTTAAGGTTAAGACACTGTCACTTGGACTATTTTAACAATGCATTATAATGCATTGTTAAAATAGTGAAAATATATTTTAAAAATATATTTTACTAAATTTTCTGGGCCGGCAAATAAATTACATAGAATTACATAGCCTAGAGTGAGCCAATCAAAAATATCTTAATTTGTGTTCCAAAGATGAACGAAAGTCCTCGAGGGCTGAAACAACGTGAGGGTGAGTAATGACAGATTTTTTTTTTTTTTTTTGTGAACTAACCCTTTAAATGTTCCTGCATGTATTTGAAGGAACATGTTGATGTTAAACTTTTTTTCAATTAATTGATGTTACACTGGATGATTTATCAATGCCATATTAAATGTTTTCTGTTACATTCCTAAATTTAATGCAAGATACAGTAATCTGAAGTTTAAAAGGCTATTTTTTCAGACAATATTTGTCATTTGTGAATTTTTCAGTGATATTTCATGTTGTGTGTAATTTTTTGTATTTATGATTTATCAAGTTTGAAAAATTAAGTTAATCCAAATAATAATTTATAATTTAATGCTAATTAAACAAATCTCTTTGGTTGAAAGAGTATTTTTACTTTCAACTGACCATAGAAATAAATTTTTTTATTTATGTATATTTGTATTTTTTTTAATTGAGACAAAGCACACCGATTACTTGTAGCAAGTTGAAGTTTTTTTTTACTTTGATTCAACAACCGTTTTTTTCAGTGCTATGATCTACTAATGTTTTTAACTTATTCTATCACAATGCACCTTTTGTAGCATTATTTATTCCATCAAAGCGATTCACCCTGTTGCTGGCATTACAAAGTTATTAAACTAGATAAGAGGTTAAGATGTGCTCCTGATAAAACCCACACACTGGATGTCTCTCTGAGTGTGAAGATAAGAAAGCAAATGAATACTGTGCAGGAAAGATGTGGTTGAATAAATATAAAAAGAGAAGTGAAGCTCTTCAGTATGTGCCTTCAACTGCATGTCAATGCTCTTTACAAAGAACAGCCATCTGTTACAAGTAAACAGACACGTTTTATTAATACATTAGTTATTTTGCAGCCTTTCAGACAGTTGGAATTGTTATGTGCAACTGAAAATTTTGCTCTGATAAGAGTGAATTCCAATTACAGGGATAGGGGCACAGACAGCTGGGTCTGATTATCATTGTGATAGGCTGAGGGTTGACATGCTCAAATGAGATTACAGGATGACATGTATAAATGTATATGTGCAGAGACAAATGGAGATGAAACCTTTTGCAGGGAAACCTTTGATGTGAACATGTGAAAGAATGTCCATATCAATATGCCAGGCGATTATCAATCGTTTGTGCTGGTGAAAGAAAGCGGCAATGAGGAGAGAATGTGAAGGCATTTTGTAAAGGGGTGTGACAATGTGAAGAATGAGAAGAGAAAATAATGTCCAGAGAGAGAGAGAGAGAGAGAGAGAGAGAGAGAGAGGTTCTCTCTACACACAGAAGGTGCATGTGATGATGATGAAGGCTGTCAGAGCAACAAATCCCATGACTTCAGACTAGCAGACACCCAAGGGCTTCCTCTGCCATCTCTCAAGACAGACAGAGAGAGAGAGAGAGAGAGAGAGAGAGAGTCTCTCTCTCTCTCTCTCTCTCTCTCTCTCTCTCTCAAGAGATCAGTCTCTGCTCTGAGATCAGTCTTATGACTCAGTGCTTCCTCTGTCAGATCTACTATCTGTTCAGGACAGGTTTGGCATCCTCACTTTGGTGATATAGAAATGATACTATACGAAGAAATCAGATAGTTATCTTTGAGGAGTGTATTCACCGGTTTAAAGTTGAGGATCACTGCAGGTTGCTGATTAAATTTCAATAGCATGCTGTATACTACCGTTCAAAAGTCTGGGGTCAGTTCGATGTTTTTCTTTTTTTTCTTGTTTTTTATTTTATTTATTCAGTCTAAAAAAGTTACGTTGTGAAATATCATGCAATTTACTATTTTAATATATTTTAAAATGTAATTTATTTCTGTGATGACAAAGCTGAATATTCAGCATCATTACTCCAGTCTTCAGTGTCGCATGATCCTTCAGAAATCATTATAATATGTTGTATATAAGGTGTGGCGCTTGTCAGGATTTTTTGAGAAAGTAAAAAAAGCTGTATTTTTATTAAATAGATTTATATATATATATATATATATATATATATATAATTAAAAAGTAAACAATAAAATACACAATTCGGTAATTATAAAGTGCTCATAATGATCATGCCGAATTGCAACAATGTATGTAACATCATCAAAGATCTGCTCAGAAATTGTAATAAATCCCATTTAAATTTTAATAGTATTAAAAGAGAAAAAAAAAACATGAAATAAGATCAAACTTGGACTCTAAAATGAACTGTTTGAAATAGAACTGGTCTGGTTTTACATGTTAATGCTAAGTTTGTGTTAAATGTTGAGATTAATTGATATGCAAACGAATGAAAACGTACTGAGTTTGGCTAAAAGAGTAGTGTTGTTCAGCTTATCAATGTGTTCTCCTATCTGCCCCATGAGACTCCATCAGGGTTGCTAAGTTTGTGGGGGCTGCTATCAGTTGAATTTTTTTCTTCCCAAGGTTGAAAGGTTTGACATATTGCATACATTTTATTTAACAGAAATTCTTGTATTCAAATATTTAATATTCTTCCAATCATAAAACTGTGATAAACTACAGCAGATGTTAAGTTTTAAAAGGAGGGCCACTGCTAGGGAGCCTTTGAGCTGTGTTTACGATCACTAGTACAATATAACTATTTATATCTTATTTATATTTATTCATTCTTATTTATAAAGGTATTCTTGGTCTGCTTCCCCCATACCTTCAATCTTATATTAAAAAGAAAGGCAAAGGATGATATTGTCTTCGTTCTGAGGACTTATTGTTGTTGTCCGGACTGAAATGGGAAAAGGTCGTTTATGTATGCGGCCCTTAGCGCATGGAATCAACTGCAAGATGTCTTACATCTTGGAACCAGTTTCACTGGTTGCTTTTAAATTACTTTTAAATGATGTTATAGAGGCTACACATACTGTCTGTAGTTGTTATGAATAATTATTTGGATGATCCTTGCTTCTATGTTTTATGTTAATGCAATTATATTACATGTCTGCAACTTTGTTATTTGTGCTGCTGCCTGTCTTGGCCAGGACACTCTTGGAAAAGAGATTTTTAATCTCAAAGAGTTTTCTTCTGGTTAAATAAAGGTATAATAATAATGTGTATTTTAGGTTTAGGAATGGCATAATTTGGGTTTTGATAGCCTATTGGGGATATGGTCATTGGGCTACTTTTGGGCTATTTTTAATTTGCCATTGGGCTAACTTTGTTATGGAATTATTCCTTTACAACAGCCAGAACAGTTAATCCTTTATGAAACAGCCAATCAGAAATAAGAGAAACTCACAATCCTTTTCAACACAGATACATAATGTGAATATAGGGCTCTATCTTGCACCCGGCGCAAATGACTTTATACACTGACGCATTTATCATTCCTATTTGCACTCGCGCAAAGCGGGCTTTTTTCCTCCACAGACGCACGTCGGTAAACTAACAAATGAACTTGCGCTTCCTGGGCGGGTTGGCGCAAAAAGGAGGCGTGTGTCAGCGCAAACAAACCCTGGTGCTATTTTGCAGTTCCAGAAAACAATTGCGCCAATGACCAGAAAAAACCTGGTCTAAAGTCAGTGGCGCGTTTGCGCGTACATTCAGATGCTATTTTAAGCGTGCATGCTTGGCCATAATACAGAGTGTGAACAACGCGCATACACTGTTGATGATTCTTTCATCAACACAGATGCATTTTACTTTTTGCAAATGATACATTATTATACGGAAAAATCAAAAATCTTGTTGTGTCCATGACGATGGGAAAAACAGGCATAAAGCTTACACATTTACCCAAATTATTATATGCATGTTTAACCCGAAGCTAATTTGGGTGTGTTTGTCGCATCCCCAGTGTCCCTTCTCTTTCTTTTACGGCCCTGACGAGAACATCGTTCTACTCGGCTGTGAACCGATGCTGAAGCGCGCTGGTAAATGCGCCCTATCTCACGACCAATTCTAATCTCAATTCGTATGAGTGATTAAAAGTGGCTAATTCATACTAATTCGTACGACACTCACTTGTACAAATTCGTATTCGATTTGTCTAAACCCACGTGACGGTTAAGTTTAGGGGCCGGGGTTAGGGGAAGGTCATTCGGTACGAATTCATACGAATATGCCAATTCGTAAAATATGTACGATTTAGCAAAATCATACTAATTTGTACGAGGGAGGTCGTATAAATTGTTACGAATTAGCCACCTCGTAAAATTCGTACGAATTCCCGTGAGATCGGGTTGGCGCATCTCGTTCATCATGCTCTTAAAGGGAATGTGATATGACGCTCTTATTGGTTTATTTCCGTTACGCCCAAACCACACCTATGAATAATGAAGCTACTCCAGACCAACCCCTTTTAGATTTGCGCCAGGCGCAAGAGGCATTTATCCCGCCGGGAAAATAGCAACAGCGCCGGGATCTGCCCACAAAGTTAATTGCGCTTTGTGCTTTGACACTTGCGTTTCAGATCGTTAAAATAGGGCCCATAGTGTAAAATATTCTGAATTGTGGTTGAGCAATAATGTACAATTGCCAAAAATGCTTCCTACTTGCACAGCTTCTTATCAAATACTGTAAATAAATAATAAATGGACATGAATATACTTCATAATGATTACCATTATGAATAAATAGGCAGTTTAGCAGTGAAGAAATATTTGACATGGGAATGTTGTAATTGACAGGTCAAAGTCAAGTATTCCAGAGAACAGCATAACAAAAACGGTAAGTGGATTCTCTCTATTCAACACACATCTCAGTGCAAGTAGAT
Organism: Hybognathus amarus; assembly: GCA_030378365.1. Lineage (NCBI taxonomy): Eukaryota > Metazoa > Chordata > Actinopteri > Cypriniformes > Leuciscidae > Hybognathus > Hybognathus amarus. Next base: position 231,155 of record JAQIUQ010006539.1, read on the forward strand.
CAATGTGATTCCAGATTCAGGTGTGATACACAAGCACATGCAGGCAGCCAGCTCTCTTTTCTCAGTCATTTATGTGTACGGAAAATGAGTATACAAAATTGAATGCACCAAAACTAATAACGATAGATATTAAATTAAAGTAAGGGCAAACCAGGAATGCAGAAATGCATCTGAATGCAGAGTTTCAACAAAATTTCAGCCGTGGCATAAAACGATTACAATATTGTATTGCCAGTGCAAATTACTTCCTTTGGGTTGTCAACTAATTCTGTTTTGTTTTGGGTTAATTACATTGTATTGTCAGTTTGTCAACTTTTGTTTGCTTGGTAAATGGTTATGCTAGCCAAGGATTTAATTGTTTGGTAGAAATAAATACAAAATAAAAGAAGCAGAATGTGTTGGATGCAATGTGTCTTAAAGGGGCAGTGAAAGTACAATAAAAGTAAGGCAGTGTTTCTCCTACAATTATATAAGGAGGGCCGCACTCCTAACAGCTCGTCCCGCCTCCCTTGAAGGTCAAGTAAATTTGATTAGATTTCTTTATAGCACCAGAATACAATTTATTATTTTATGAAGCAAACTAAATAACCCTTATGTAATATGCTATTTATCTTATTTCCACAATGGCGTGTATTTTCTGTTTGTGTTTGCGCGTTTACAATTATCCCAATGAGTGCGCACGCGCGCACACTCACACACAAACACTTGCATCACATACAGATGAGCACTAGCGGACAGAGAGTGCGCAGGAACAGGAAACTGAGGCTACAATTTGCACAAGCTCATCGAAATTGGACAATAGAAGATTGGAAAAACGTTGCCTGGTCTGATGAGTCTCGATTTCTGCTGCGACATTCGGATGGTAGGGTCAGAATTTGGCGTCTACAACATGAAAGCATGGATCCATCCTGCCTTGTATCAACGGTTCAGGCTGGTGGTGGTGGTGTCATGGTGTGGGGAATATTTTCTTGGGTCTCTTTGGGCCCCTTGGTACCAATTGAGCATCGTTGCAACACCACAGCCTACCTGAGTATTGTTGCTGACCATGTCCATCCCTTTATGACCACAATGTACCCAACTTCTGATGGCTACTTTCAGCAGGATAATGCGCCATGTCATAAAGCTGGAATCATCTCAGACTGGTTTCTTGAACATGACAATGAGTTCGCTGTACTCAAATGGCCTCCACAGTCACCAGATCTCAATCCAATAGAGCATCTTTGGGATGTGGTGGAATGGGAGATTCGCATCATGGATGTGCAGCCGACAAATCTGCGGCAACTGTGTGATGCCATCATGTCAATATGGACCAAACTCCCTGAGGAATGCTTCCAGCACCTTGTTGAATCTATGCCACGAAGAATTGAGGCAGTTCTGAAGGCAAAAGGGGGTCCAACCCATTACTAGCATGGGGTACCTAATAAAGTGGCCGGTGTATATTAATGAATTACATGCCACTTACTATGTGCAGGGCTCGACATTATGGGGCAAGTGAATTTTTTGAAGGGACAAGAGAATTTGACTTGCCTGACTGGGCCTGATTAGAACATCAATCAATAAATCAATAAATCAATAAATAAATAGGAATCACTAAACCGAGAGAATTGTTCTCATTTGATTACATTTATTGTAAGTTGTTGTTGTGATCGATTGTGGATAATAAATGTATAAATAAATGTGTAAAAAATCACAGCAGAACCTCAACGCATTTTACAGGACCACTCAACCTGTTTTCATTACTGATTGATTCAGGATTTTGAACGAATGGGTTGAGTCAAAGATTCAATGACCCATTCATAAACACCTTTCTCATTCTTGAATGAATCAGCCATTTGAACTAATTGTTTGAGTGAAAGAATGAATGAATCAATCAATGACTCACTCATAAAGATGGTTGCCTGCCACTACCTACTGGTGGTTTAGTGTTATGTATAAAATCATTCTTTCCAACGTTTCTTATTTGTATATTTAAAATAATCAAATTCATAATATTATTTGCATTGTTTACAAACACATCAAAGAACAGCCTATCAGTGCTAGTCAAGTTTGATAGCAGGTCTTTTTATTTTATTATGATTCTATCAATAATATGTTGATTCTTTATTTCAAATGATGCATGTAATTTCAGGCAACACTGTCCTTGAGCCCACAGTTGAGGAAGAAAGAACACCATGACTCCTTTAAGTGTTTTGTGTCAAAAACTGTAAACCTAGGGGAAACACTGAAAGGAGTCTAATATTGTTTAGATCCCTTTCTATCAAGAAATAAAAGGTTTTGAACAATATGAAGGTGAGCAAATGTCAGGGTTTTCATTTTTAGTTAAATGCCTTATTCTAAGGGTCTTCAGGGGCATAGTGAAGTTATAATTGTATTGTCTTCTGGAGTCTAAACTTGTCATAAAAAGTCCAAACAATTATTGGAGCATTATCTTCTCTGTCCTTCTTTTTCTCCCTCTCTTCAAACAAAATTATTGAGCCTTTTTTGTTTCTGAATGGTCATGATCTGACTCTTTATCAAACCAGGTCTGGTGCTTGGTATTACTTTCTTTCACATCATCATCTCCTCTGTGTCATTCAGTCAGTCTGTTTTGCATCACAGTACAGCGCTTCTTATTTCCAGATAAACAGCATGGCTCGTCGGCACACTAAAACAGCGGTGCCCATCGGTCAGTTCTAATTAATTGCAGCTAATGAGGAGCAAAATTAGCATATCAATACCCCTATGTGTCTGCTCTATCCAAGCATGGACGACACAGACTCATAGCAGAAGAGAAAAAGCATATGGTTGAAACCTCACAAAAACACCATTAATTAAATAAGCTCCCTTCATGAAACAACCTCTGCTTCTCTGTCTTTCTCCTTTTCTCTTTTAATTAGACTAATTTGGTCTGCTATTCTTTTGTAGCATTCCTTACAGACAGGAGAAAGAATGTGCATAGCTGTGTTTTTCTACCCTATTCTCTCTGTCTTTGAATTGCCAATGGAAATCAATATGGTTTTTGTATAGTAGAATCTCCCATCAATACTATGCAGCTTAAAATGATGCACTGTTTTCAGAAGGAGCTCAGGGCCATTTATTCCAGTGCCACATTTTTAGGAGTGTTGCCAATTTTTTTTTTTTTTTTTTGACTGCAGTGGTTCTGGAATTTACTGCCCGTTTACTTTAACTGCCTCATAGAATGGAGATTTACTGAGATTTTCAACTGTTTGTATCACTCCAGGATCATCCAACATGAACGGAACATCTGGATCGTCCTTGTCTGATGATAGCATGAGAGAGTGATGATAGCATCACTCTCTGATGAGGAGGAAATGTTAACTTGCACCCAGGAAACGTCACTTTCCACCTCCGATTGTTCCCCTGCATCCGAATCATCACTCGTCAAGTTCTGAAGCATCTCAGGGCATCCTGTAGTCCGGTTTTGTTTGCTTATTTCTGATCAACAACTAATGTAGAAACTATTATATAGCAAACACCGCTGTGACCGGACGGACCTCTGTTGACAGTTGAGAGAGACCACGATCAGACCGCGGAATATTAACAAACAAATACAACGAAATTCAGTGCGGTCAATATGACCGTCTATGGCCGAAATAGGTAAATATGTTCATTTTTTTTTAGTTTTGCCTTAAGTTCACGTAACTTAATTTATATGAAAAGCATTTTAAATGAAAATACAGACAATTTTAGGAAAAGTCAGGTACCAGCAGGATTTTATTATTTTTTTCAACAAAGTTATTGTAGATATAAAATTCAAAATGACCGTTCAGGGCCGTTCTAGTGTTAATGGGTGAGTCATTGAATTATTCACGCAACTAAAAAAAACACTGACTACGTTTACATGCAGCCAATTTTCGGGTTATGGTCGGGTTAAGGTCACTATTCGGGTTTCTGAAACATTAGGAATAAACTGTTTACATGCGTGAGCAGAGAGAGTTTCTCCTGTATGATTTGCAATATCCCGATGTAAACGGCGACGTGCGGTTAGTGCCTTGATGTACGAACAACCTCAACACGCAAAATGCGTAATTTCCGATTCTTCTTCCTGTATCCAAAGACAACAACAACAGGAGCTCGCGGATTATGAATAGTTCGGGGCAGATAGCGATCGCCTTTGTTTGCGCTGTGATGCTGGTAACGTTACTGAGCTCGCTCCAAAAGTATGCTCTGCTGTGTCTCTCTACTCAAAAGAACAAGATTCCTTGCGAATAGAACATGCACAGAACACAAATCACTATGGGGATATGCCAATACACGTTTACATGACCAAAAATTCGGGTTAGAAAGGGGTACCCCAGGTATAATATCCGGGTTTTTAAAATCCGGGATATGAGAATATTCAGGTTTTTGCCGGTGTTTACATGGCCATTTGCGACCGGGTTATTGCTAATATCCCGAATATTATCCCGCTAATATCCCGAATATTTGAACGGGTTATTGGCTGCATGTAAACGTCACAGTTGCATTCAGGAAGGAACTGTGTTGTGTGTGTTGCTCGGAATGATGTACAAATATACAATTTTAATTTAAAACCAACAATCTAATGGGACACTTTTCACAATACTGCTTTTAGAACACTTTTATAGTCTATAGCGTCAACTTCTATGGTACACAGAATCCACTATTGCATGTCCACAATTTTCCAAAAGATAAAAAGATATAAAGGAAGATGAATTCCAACACTCAAGGACAATGTTTCATTTATGAGTTCTTTTTTTTTGCAGGCTTTTAATTAAACCTTTAGTATGTTGTGTTATAAATGGATTTTTTTTTATCACTGTGAAAATATTTTTTTTATGTCTGTGAATGCTGATTCAAGATTGATTCCTGCTCTAGCTGCATCATAACATTTATATATTGTTTGCATGAGTCTTGACACAGTTAAGCTCTACTGGGAGATCCAGAGAGAGAGAACGTGTTTGAATATGCTCCGGTATTAATACGAATGTAGTATATAATTTAACAGCGGCAATGACGGCTACATTTGTATAGTGTTTGCGTGTGTTTCGACAGTTACAAATAAAGTCACAATAAGCTCATGGATTGAATTTGTCAATCATCTTGATGGATGACGCAGAGGAAATGCTGACCAAGAGGACAATTGCAGACGCATATGACCTGAGGGAACACATTTTGGTACACTTTGAAAGGTTGCCTTGTGAAAGCAAACCATACCAAGAAGAAAACAAGCAATAGGTGTGAAAATGCCCTTATTCTAAGATGATTGAACATTGAACGAGAAAAAAAGAGGCAGTGATAGCAGTTTAAACAGGTTAGTAGTGGGAAAAACAAGGGCAAGAAGTATCATGACACGCAACAGGGCTGCAAGGTTGTGACGTGACCTTTTCTTCATCAGGGTATTTATTAATCAAAGACTCACTCTCACTTTTAAACAAGCTAAGGGTGGCATGCGAACACAGGGCTTATTAAGTAGCCATCTTGAAAGACTGACTCCCTGTCATGTTTTAGTGAATGGCATTTCTGATGGATCTGGCAGGGTGTCTAATTCAGAGTTTTCCCACCACTTTAAAGGCAAAGTAATAGGGACAAAAATCTGATTTAATTAGCTTCTTTAACCAAAACATGTTCACCATGGGTGTAATTAACAACAATTTATTTGGACACAGTTTCTCCTTGAAGGAGGTAATGTTGCTAATTGGAATTATTTTTGAGTTGTGTGTAGAGCAATTATGTGCACTTTTCCTTTTTCAAGACAAGCTGTGAGAAATGTGTTTTTATCGTTTGCAGATTTAAGAGATACATTTGCAAAGTGTTTACTGGTTTTGTAAATGCAATAATACTTGAAAGACCTCTGAAAAGACAAAACTACACAGACAAGGCCATTGGGTAAACTGACTCAATTGCCTGTTTCTAGTTCAAGGAATTCATGAATATTCACATTAATGAGAGAGACATTAAAGGACAAAAAACAAACTGCTTCTTTGAAACGCTGGAGCGTTTGGATTTTGAAAGACACATTTAGGATGATCTCTAATGAAGATTCTTATCATTTTCATAAGATTGTTTGGCTCTTGCTTAATTATCTGTTTGCTTTGCACATTTTTTGTTTGATTAGAAGCTGTAGTAACTAATGAAAAGAAGAAAAATAAAATACAAACAATAAGCCATTTAGCATTTTAGTAAGGCAACATTAGAAACAGCTTGAGATACCCTGATGTACCCTGGCACTCCAGGCTGGCAATATTGCCTTTTGAATAAACATTTTTATTTCTTCCACTTTTTTCCCAACAGTTTAAACCTTATTTATTTATTTTTATTTATTCGGGACAGTGCACATCGATGAACAATCTAACATTTCTGTACAGACTGTAAATGAGCCAGGTTATAGCATAAATGCAAATTTTCACCTGCAGTCCTGAGGCAGGAAAACAACTGTTCTAAGTATTGCATTTATTTAAACTATGAATTCATCATGATAAACAGTACCCTGACGTTCAGAAACAAACACAAATTTAAGACAACTGCTTTGAAAATGCTTTACCCGTCCCTTGGGGCGTTGCTAGACCCTTTTACTGGGGCACGTGCCCCAGTAAATGTGAAGATAAACAATTTATTTTATTTCTCAGTGACAGTGTATTAATAGAAATTATATTATGTAATTGAAATGATCTAGTTGCAACGCAGTGATAAACCAATCAACGCTTGTAAAATAAACGCAGTTTAACGAAAACAGAAGCTGACCCATGCGACAGAAATGCGCGCGCCTGTGTTTCCGAGCGCGCAGCCGCGCACACATCTGAGCACACCGGCGACGTCTGTCGGTATTATGAAAACACGACGGAACAAAAGTTTGTAAATAATACAAATATTATTATATTGTGTTATTATTGGCTTCTGTTGATGGACATAGGAATATTTTTGTACGAAGCAGGGACATGAAGCAGAAAGGAGAGATTTTGAAGGAGGTAAGACTTTGATAAACAATTAACGTTATATCATCAGACATCAATTAGGCTACAGACATGTATTTTGAGCTATTTTATCACAAAAATAGACTGTATTCGGAGGTTTTGCTAACTTTATAACATAGAAGAGCACTGCCAAGTAGGCCTAGCTACTTTTGGCAGATTTTGACACAGGTAACTTAACTTAACGTTTAACGTTAAACAAAAATCTATTTCCTGCAGCACCGCGTCGGTTAGCAAGAGCATCATGCTCCCGGTCATCCAAAAATATTTGAAATTTCAATATCAACCGTAATGACGATTCAGATGGAAAAAAAACAACAACGTTTATTCAATGTTGGCTTGCTGTTTGGGTATAGGCCTACATGTACGTGTCACAAACTCCTATACACTCCACAGCACACTGAACAAGCTAAAGACATGATGGCTTGTGTTTTACATAATTCATATCTGTGTGTTTGGTGTGTATGTGGGCTAATCCTTTTATGTTTGTGTGTAGAGTTACCACGTGAAAACACATTTTGGATGAATTAAAATAGTTTTGAATGTTGATAATACACATTAACATTTTGTAGTGTGGATCATTTCATTGCAACATTATATATCCTCATTCTCATATTTAAGAATGTGTTATCTGCTTGACAGATTTTTTTTTTAAAAAATTGTCCTTCAAACACCTTAAAATGCATATATGTTGGTCTGAGAAATCCACATTTTCTTGGGAGAGCATGCTTCCAAACCTCCCTATGGTACATACTACCTAATTCCCCATCCTGGTGTTTAAAAAAATCGCCCCTGCCTTCAGCACTCTACTGTCTTTGATTTTGTGTGATAACAATGAATCGTTCTTTAGGAAATGAAATTTATAATTGACCGGTAAGCCCCACTCTCTTTAGTGTCTGTTGTTATCTTAGACAAACAATGGGGGACCTGTGCCCCAGCAGAGCTTAATGTCTAGCAATGCCCCTAAGGAAATTATGTTTTTTTAAACACTATTCACTTTTTGAGTATAGAAAATGTATAGAACGAGCCTGAAACTCTTGCTTTGATCAACCTACAGGCCATGACCTATTGTGTGCAGCTTTACGCTGAAGTTAATAATGTATTACCATGAAGAGCAATATCTAGAATATGAAATACTCTGACTAAAGAGCAACCACATCTACACCATGTTTGTGGCAGAGACAAACTGTAGTCTATGCGGACACAATAATGCTGCAGGTTTGAAGGTAGACTTCTGCAATGTAAAAGAAAATGTTATTTCAGTCACAAACTGTCCATCCCAGGTGTGCACATCAAAGATTCTTCTTTTTTGATTCCCACAGACCGCTGCTTCATTCAAGGCTGCATGGGAAAGACGTTCACCTGGGGTGAACAAGATGCTCTTTATCCACACAAACTTCACAAACACCTTCGTGTGGCTGAGTAAATTACACCAAGAGGTAAATAACACCACATTTACAGAAAGAAATCAGAAGAAAAAAAGAAGAAATAGCCTACAGTAACTACTATAATGCATTAATGAGAATTAACCAATTTATTTCAATTAGCAAAAATTAAAAGCAGTACAAAAAATACTGCCATGATTAAACATTTATGCTTTTTTAAATTTTTTATTTTTAAGATATGCTTAATTGTTATATAGACAAAGGCCTGGTTTCACAGACATGCATGGCTTAGATTTACACCGTGTCCTCCTAACCAGACACGATGCGATAAGATTCCAGTGACAAATAATTTGTCTGTCCACACTCCACACTAGATGTGACGCGATTGTGAGATGCATCAAAATCAATCAAAATCCACTGCCAATCAGAAGCGCGTGGGCGGAGTCCACCCCCCCTCTCACACTGCACACTGAGTGGCCACTCCCCCTCTCACACTGCACACTGAGTGGCCACTCCCCCTCTCACACTGCACACTGAGTGGCCACTCCCCCTCTCACACTGCACACTGAGTGGGAGCACTATAAATAAAGCACATAAACAGTACCTGAGATTATCATTGCCACACTTTGTGTTTGTTGTTCCAGCCGTGACGTTGCAGCAAAATAGAAACCGTTTCTAAAATAGAATCTATTACAAACAAAAACTGGAAAAGATACATTTTATCATGCGGTGTAGTTACGACATGGTGTAAACCAGTAGGCCTTGGTTCAATTAGGCTACTTAAGTAACGTTTTTAAGTGTACTGTAAAAAAAATATATATATTGGAGTGGATATTACAACAAAACAATGTCACTGACATATTTTAAGATATGTCATAGCAAGTTTCTTTCAGTTAAAAGAACTCAGGCTTAAGCATGTCTGTGAAACAAATTGATTATGTTACACTCCAAATCTGTAAAAAATAGGGTATAATGTACTTTAGAAATGGAAATTTCCATATTTATTTTATTTTTTTACATGTTTTACCTGTGCTTTGATATTTTGAACTTCATACGCGCTGTGTTAATAGAAATGTCCGTAAAATTACTGGATAATGTCCGGGTAATAAACAGTTTGAGTGGTCCTACAGTATGTGTTTATAATTTTTTATTTTTTTTGCATTGTACACTAAAAAAAATAAATTTGTAAAATAACAGAAAATACTCTTATTTTGCAGTTTTTTTACAGTGTACAATGCAAAAAAAAAAAGAAAAGAAGAAATTATATAAACAAATAGGCTACTGTAGGACCACTCAAATAAGCTTGCATAATACCATTTCTTTCTTTCTTTTATTTTGTTGTGAATATAACATAATATAACCTAGCAATGTTTTTAGGTTTTTCGAGTTAAAGGTTCTGAAAGCAATTGCAACCTGGGCCATTTCCCTGATTCTTTTTATTTATCTATTTACTTTTTTATATTTATGTTTTTTGATATGTTGGAGGCACATGAAACTTTATGTCTAAATGAGATGCTTTGCTCCAACAAGATAGCAGTTCAGTAAGACATTGCCTTACAAAATGCTGTTTATTTCTTCACAAACAAACAATAGGAGAAACAGATGGTTTCATAAAATGATATGAAGCTGAAACATAAAACTAGATGACAAACTCAAAAAGAGCTGAAGTACATATTTTATGTAAGGGGTTTCATAAAGGTTTACACCAGCTGTTTGAAAACAAATGATTCATTGCAGTTCTATCATGGCAGCTCTCAGAGTGTTTGGCATGGTAATGAATATGACAGTTTTATATGTTTGGTCTGGGCAGAATAGATCTGCTACTCTGCTACTGTTATTGGTTATTGCTTCTTCAGAGTAGTATTGGACTTGCTGTCCAATACATGCACAATATACTACTGTGAGCATGTGAGACATGCTGCTGCTGTATGATACATGAATTAGCTGTAGCAGCTGTGCTCTATTGAGAACACATGGCTGCATCAGAAATCGCATGCTTCCCTATATAGTAGGCGTAGAAAAACAGTATGTGACAAAAGATGTATGCCTATGGGCCCTATTTTAACGATCTGAAATGCAAGTGTCAAAGCGCAAAGCGCAATTAACTTTGTGGGCGGATCCCGGCACTGTTGCTATTTTCCCGGCGGGATAAATGCCTCTTGCGCCTGGCGCAAATCTAAAAGGGGTTGGTCTGGAGTAGCTTCATTATTCATAGGTGTGGTTTGGGCGTAACGGAAATAAACCAATAAGAGCGTCATATCACATTCCCTTTAAGAGCATGATGAACGAGATGCGCTTGTTCCGTGGCGCAATTCTATTTTAACGGCGCATTTACCAGACGCGCTTCAGCATCGGTTCACAGCCGAGTAGAACGATGTTCTCGTCAGGGCCGTAAAAGAAAGAGAAGGGACACTGGGGATGGGACAAACCCACCCAAATTAGCTTCGGGTTAAACATGCATATAATAATTTGGGTAAATGTGTAAGCTTTATGCCTGTTTTTCCCATCATCATGGACACAACAATGATTTCCCTCATGTTTATATATTTTTCCGTATAATAATGTATCATTTGCAAAAAGTAAAATGCATCTGTGTTGATGAGAGAATCATCTACAGTGTATGCCCGTTGTTCACACTCTGTATTATGGCCAAGCATGCACGCTTAAAATAGCATCTGAATATACGCGCAACGCGCCACTGACTTTAGACCAGGTTTTTTCTGGTCATTGGCGCAATTGTTTTCTGGAACTGCAAAATAGCACCAGGGATTGTTTGCGCCGACACACGCCTCCTTTTTGCACCAACCCGCCCAGGAAGCGCAAGTTCATTTGTTAGTTTACCGACGTGCATCTGTGGAGGAAAAAAGCCTGCTTTGCGCGAGTGCAAAATAGGAATGATAAATGCGTCAGTGTATAAAGTCATTTGCGCCGGGTTCAAGATAGAGCCCTATGTCTGAATTCACAGTACTCAAATGAGAGTTGGCAAACGTACCCGGATAAGCTACTTCCAGCGAGATCACGATAATGACAACACGGGCAAAAGTAACATAATATATAGAACATACTTTTTTAGCGTTCATTAAGTAATTAATTACCTACTCAAAGTATGCATTTTTTGACGTACTGTAGCCAATGTGATTGCAAACAGATTGGTTAAGGACCTATCAGCCTGCGCCATCAAGTTTCATGAAAGAACTTGTGTTTGATTGGGGAGAATTGAAGAGGATTGGATTTTTTATTTTTTTTATTTTTTTTGTGATATCTGGGACCTCCAAATATGAGGTGACAAAAAGGTTATAGCACTTTTCTCAGTAAATTTCCTTTAACCCCAGTTTGTATTATTGTAGTAAGAGATTGTTATTGTGAATGTTGAAGAAAGTGAATGGAAGTTGAAGAAATCATTGTTTTCTTTATTTTTATTTTCTTCATGGCAACATCTGAAACCTCTAACAACAGCCTGCAGTTTTTGTGACGCTTTGTCTTTCCCAGAACCGTTTTCTCTCCACTTTTTGTTTTCTCTATTCATCGCTCTCTGTGTTCAGTTCATTTTCATTTTTCCCTTTCAGCGTCCTGCTCCCATCCAATCTCACCTTCTTCCAAGTCTCTCTTTTCTCCTACATTCTTTCCTCATGTCTTTCTGATCTTCTCCTACATCAGCCCTCCCTTCTCTCGTCATAAGCCCTCTGCTCTGCGTTCACCAGCCCCTGCTCATCTTCTTAATCTTAATCCTACACAATTTGCATATTTTCTCTATAATTTCTATTCCGCTCGCAGTCTTTTTTCTCTTCTCCCAGGTTGCATTTAAATAATACAAATCTGTTCTATATTTGTCAACTGTGTGATGATCTTACATTTATGAATATAATTGAATATGTTCCAACCTTTGAAAGCTGTTGCCAGAGGGGCTGAAAATAACAGAGAGGCAATCTGGAGCCCCACTTTATAGATCTAGATTCCAATCATAATGAAAGCCGTTTGCCATGTTCTTTGCCCTGGGGGATCCCATCCTCCAGCGTTCTGACCAACAGACATTGTGGTGAAGAAGTGTGTCAACTTTCAAAGGGTAAATGAGCATTTCTCAAAATAATGCCAGTTCAGAGTAGAAAATCACTGATATTCAACAGATGCATAGTCTGATTTGGTTTTCTGTTTTTGCCTGCCTGAGTTCCTAATTTTTCTTGGCTGTTAATTAGATTCCACACACCTGTTTTTGTTTACCTTGATTATGTTCCGCATGTATTTAAGCTCTGAGTTTCATTTGGTTCCTTTTTCCGGTATCATCCAAGGATACATTTACATGACAAGGATGTACAAAAAAATTGTAATTTAAAATTTTTTTAAAATCTGCAATTTTCTTTTGCGTTTTTTGAAAACGTGCCTATAGACTAAAAACAAAATACGCATGCAAGACAATAACAGGATCATTTTCATAAACTTGCACTTTGAAACCTGTTTTCAAAAGTATGCGTTTTTAGTCCCCCAAAACACCATTGTCATGTAAATGAACAACCAAAAAGGCACGAAACGTTTTCTGTTTTCGGCCTCTCATTGTGGTGTTAACAGAGTGTTGTTAACTATTTTTTTATATAGTGTGATCTGTTTCTAAAACATGAGTGCCCTAATGTAAGTGTGTTATTATTTGTGAAGCCGTAGGGGTGAGTGCCTTGTTGTCTTTGTAGGCCAAAAGGGTCTTTACTTTACTTTTATGTTTGCTTGATTCTTTTCTTTTCAAGAAATTTTGTAGATGTTAAAGTCTACCGCTCTGAAAACAAATGAGAGCAAGAAAAGAGAAATAAAAAATGGCTAAGTATTGTTTTGTTGTTTTATGTTACACCCTGACTTAGACCTGACCTAGGCCGTAACAATGGTCAGTATTTTATTTCTAATGTTGATTTAGCTTTCTGCTAGTTTTTTATTGCAAACAAACTAACATGTAACATTATAAGTTTCAACACACATTTGCTGTTTAGTGTGATAGTGTAATGTTAGACCAAGTGAAGCAGCTCTGCGTTACCTCACAAGTTTAATTTGTCTAATAATACCTGTGTGAGTAATCCAGCACTTGTGGGTAGTTCGGTAGAATGTCCTTATTCCTTTATATCCGCGGACTCGATGTGATGTCTGTCTCTTTAGCAATTCGCGACCTGCTTCATACCACTGTAATGTTAAAAACATGAATATTTGCTCTCATCCATAAATCCCTCAGCTTGTTAGCAAGTCCCATCATTCAGCTCATCAATGCATCATCAACCTACGCCAGGGGTCTGCAAGTAGCTTTGGCATCGGGCCAAAAAATATTTTGACACTAGATGGTGGGCCAGAACATAGTCAATGGATAATTTAAGAAAATAATTGAATAAAAATGCAACTAGAATAGCCTGTGACAGACGTTACAGTGTCTTTTGTTACTGGTAGTGAGCTGTTACTCTGTGTTAAATCCTGAATATTTGATTTTTTTGATTATAGAATATTGAAAAGGTTTGTGCGATATTTGTCAAAAAAATCCTGATGTTTCTGGTGCTGATTCAGTGACGCTGTGTTCATGTAACCAGAGGATGACGCTGCCAATAACGCAAAAGCTGTCGCAAGGAACCGGCAAATGTAATGATTATGAATGTTTCAAATATAGTAAGGAGACAATTTAATTGTTTATTTTTATTGTCTGTGTCAGCTGCAATAGTGACCGCAGTAGTTAACACGCCTGTTGAGAAAAATGCACATTTCATATGGATTATGTAAGCATAGAGTAGTCGGTTTCTTTTCGTTTTGAATTGTTTCGTTTAAAATTAGACATTTTAAGTTTTCTATAGACCTTATGCACCAGAGAAACGTGGGCGCCGTCATCTTTAGAATATTGTCTTTGAACTTCAGTTTTTGCGGTCGCTCTGTATATTTCTATGGCATCGCTGTCGAGGAGTAAGTGGATTTACATATAGTAGAGTTAACAAAAGTTATCATGAGCATTGTAATGTTTACCATAACCATTGTAAAGCAGATGTCTTAACAAATGTCGACCAGGAATTTTTTATGAGCAGTTCATTCATAACTATGCAAGATCACTTGTGAAAAACAGACCGGAAGTCAAAAGACAACGAGCGCAGCGCTGAAAAGGGGCGGGGCTACAAAAGGTCTGTATATTTCTCGTGTCCGTAAGCCGGCAGCTTGAATACTGGGTTTCAGTTCATTTATGAGACGAGCTCCAGTTCACGAGCAATTCAATCGCGCTGACGCTTCCATTTCCTATATATTGTCTGCTATATTTGTTTCTTATTTATTAAATCCAGACAAATGGTTGGTAAAACATTGATTAAAAATAAGATACAAAATTACATTTTTAGAAAGGCTTTCTACAAAACTTAATAAAGTGGTCAAAATCATGTCTGACCCACATGTCTCCCGGTTAGTGTTGCACGGTGCACCGATACTTCAAAAGTATCGCGATACTCGGAAATTAAAAACCTCACGATACCTAAATTTATTATTATCGATACTTTTATGAATGACCGCGTTCCAGATTTGTAAGAGCATTCCACGCACGCTTCCAGTCTCTCCCTATGAACGTCTATGTTTCTCCTCATGCACGCAGCAAAGAAGCTGCAGCTGTCATGAGACAACAACCGCGAGACGGCTGCATGCGCGAGCACACGTGATGCAGTGGCCGCCTGTCAGTAGCGGAGTGGCAATCCGGAGAGTCGCATCTTTTCCCGGTGGGCCGGTAGTGTTTCGAGGCCGCGAGGGCCGGTCTGATAGTTATACATTGCAAGTTATTAGCAACACAATCCAGCGGCCTGTACACAATAGTCTCTGCAACGGCGATAGTTTGAAGCGCGCGTCCGTGTGAACGGACTGGGCGAGCCGCAAGAGACACTGTATCCATGCAACTGATAGCAGCGAAAAGAGCGCTCTGCTTGATTAAAAAAACAACAACAGATTTTCAGCGCTAGATCTCTTATTTAATAGCGAACTAGGGATGTCACGGTACCCAAATTCCAGTAGTCGGTACCGATACCATTAAAATGTCACGGTTTCTCGGTACCAATTTCGGTACCACAGCAAAATTAGTTTTTTATTTTATTTTATTTAACTACTTGAAAAAAATATATTAAATTAAATTGCATCACTTAATTATTTATGATGGTATACATTTATGAAAGCATTGAAGGCTACATGCTGTTTAAACGAAAATATTGATACTGAGAAATATTGCTTATAATAAAAATCAAGTGAAAAATACAGCATTCAGTGGATTTAGGCTACAGTAGTATTTTTAATGAATGAAGATGTAGTTAAATATATTGAACAGTAGCCTAAGATAATTTTTTCTGTCAATTTCTTTAAGTTAAACCAAACTTTTATTTTGATGGGTTGCCATAGAGACCTTTGACTTTCTGTGCGTGTATGAAGTATGATATGATATGACCCTATGGATATGACGATAGTTTTTCTCAAATGAAACGGTAAAATGCTCATGAAGTGACTCTCGGAGATGGAATCATGAATCATGTCATCATATCGTGAGGCAGCAGAGACTGAAAACAGCGCGAGCGTCACTCTTGCTTCAGTGTTTGTGTGTGTGTGTGAGAGAGTTACATGAAACCGCGCGTCTGACTCTGCGCGTTAATTCACATGGAGACAAGAAGAACATGCAGGGTTCATAATTAAACGGTACAATGCGCATGAAGTGACTCTCGGAGATGAATTGATCATGAATCATGTCATCATATCGTGAGGCAGCAGAGACTGAAAACAGCGCGAGCGTCACTCGTGCTTCAGTGTGTGTGTGAGGTAACGTTAAATGAAAGCGCACTTCTGCGCCGTTCATTCACAGACACAAGCGCAACATGCAGGGTTTATATTTAAATCGTCGTTTTGCTGTTTAATATACACAGAAACCACATCAGCAGCGCCGCTGCTTTCATGAAGAGGACGCAACTTCACGCCCATCGTGCATGCAAGCGGCATCCAGATCCGGGTTTGACCGGGTATTCGGTACCACCGGCACTTGGTACCGTGACGTTTAATTTTTTTTAGTACCGACTTGGTACCGAAGTACCGAATATTTTGACAACACTATAGCGAACTCAAATGAATTATCTGCTAGTTAACTGGAGATGTTTCATTTATTTTTGTATTAGGTGTACAACTTTCCCCCCAACTTTCATAGATAGCATAAATAATTTGCAAGCTGCTAAAATAAAGGATACAAAACATCAGCAAAATAATCTATCGGCTATATGTTTATAATCAGAGCATGTGCATGTCAGTAATTATTTATATTAGGTTATTACAGCATTAAAGAGCACATACCTATGTAAAGGAAGTGCATGCGAAAACGCCTTGTAAGAAATACTTTAATTTTCAGGAAAAGTATCGAAAAAGTATCGAAATCGCAATACTTAAATTGGTATCGGTATCGAAACAATAATTTTGGTATTGTGACAACACTACTCCCGGTATATTGTGGCATCTTGCAACACATTTCGCCTTAATAAAACACACACGTGGAAGATGCAGAATGGATACAAATAACTCAAAAAATAAAAGAGGACTTGAATAAGCCCATTTTTGAGTCATGCTCTTAACGAACTATGTTTTATTTTGTCTTTGCATATTGTGAATAATATATGTGTATCATTTTAATTTGCTTGTTACACAATGGAGTCTAACTTATTGTAATAATTATTTGATGTAGACTACTTTTAATCTTAGAATTATTCCTTGGCATCCTCGCATACTAAACTGCATTTTTGTATTGTTTGCATACTGGAGGTACACTATTATGTTGTGTTTAGAGTGATGTTAACATTTAAGCTTGCTGGTGAGAGAAAATGGCACCATCAAAGATGAGTCTAAAGTCTAAAGACGAAAGTTGACAGCGAAAATAGTCATACAAAGAATAATGAAAAGACAACTATGCGTTCCTATCTTTGTAAATGCAAAGCCGGTGTGTCTTATCTGCAACGAAAACACAATCACACTAAATGCGTCTCTGTAGCACGCATTGTGTTTATCGTGCGATTTATACGCGAAAATTAGTTTTTACATGCATATTATACGCATGGGTAGGTTTAGTGGTGTCGGGTGTGTGGGTATTATATGTTGTGTAGGATTAGTGGTGTGGGGTGCGTGTGTATTACACCCAAGAAAGTGCATATCAACTGCACGCGAAAAACTGCATATCATATGCACGTAAAACAAATTTCGTTAACACTTTATTTGAAGGGGTGTGCATAAGGCTGTCATGACACTGTCATAAACATGCACAACACCTATCATGAACATGAAGGAGTCTTTATGAATGTTTATGACCGTTGTCATTAAGTGTCATTCGGTAAATTATGACAATTTTAATGCCAAGTTGACATTGTTTAAAATGTCTTTGTTATGACAACTTGACATTAACAAAGATACAAATTTCTTTGTCATGACAACGTGACATTAACCAAGAAATCATACTTAGTCCAACGTGTTCCACTTTACTTGAGGTAAAGGGAAATATTAATGACACTGTTGTTAAAGCATTTGACAGCCTATTGACCCATAATGACATCTTTATAACTAGTTCAATGTGTTTCACTTTACTTGAGGACAAGTAAAATATTCATGTCACAGTTATAATGGTGTCATGACAACCAAAGTTAAAACCAACCACAACATATGATAGGGTAATGTAATGTTAACACATTACAGGTTAACAGGTTAACAGGTTATAATTTCTTGGTTATGTCAAGTTGTCATAACAAAGACATTTTAAACAATGTCAACTTTGCATTTAAAGTGTCATAATTTACCGAATGACACTTAATGAGAACAGTCATAAACATTCATAAAGACTCCTTCAGTGTTCATGACACGTGTTATGTCATGTTTATGACAGTGTCATGTCAGTCTTATGCACACCCCTTCAAATAAAGTGTTACCCAAATTTCCCCGTTTAAATTGCACTTTAAACACAACGTGTGCTATAGAGACACATTTAATATAATATTAGACATTTCATGACGGTTATTTTAGAGGTATGTCTAGTGATCCACAGAGTTTTGAATGTCTTTCAGAACTCTTCAGGCTGCGTCGTGGGCCAGATATTGCCTGCTGCCGACCCCTGACCTACACTGACCTTGTTATTGAAACTGCGCCCTCTTGTGGTGAATTTAAAAAAATTTTCACCCTCAATCTCCTGAATGTTCTGTGTAGATTTAAGATTGTAGTTTTGTTTACCTATTTCTTTCATTGTGCACTTCATTACAGCCACACGTCACATCAGTGTTCACTGTACAGTGTACACTAATAAAATGTTAAAGATTAGCAAAAGTAATGAGTTACAAAAGAAGGTGTGGTACAGGGATGGAAATTAGCACCCGCCACCAGCCAAATGCGGGTGATTTTGTGTTGTGGCGGGTAAATTCACTTCACCTACCAGCCACCGTGGCAGGTAAATAAAAATAGCATGCGTACTGTTTCACCCGGACGGCGGACACTTTTAGAGGAGGCACACCTTCAACACCCGCGCGTTTCTTTCGTCGAGCTCTCTTGTGTGGTAAAGAGCTTGCCGCGTGAACATCTACCCGCACGCGCTATTGCCGCATCTTCTATTAGCTCATAAAAGCGACGTGCGCGCGCTCGTTTTTAGAGGCGCGTAAGTTCATTGTTGCATAGCAACGACAGACGCCACGGGAGAGCACGCGCTTGTGGAAAGGAGAAAGCGGTGCGAACTGCGCTCTCCACGATGATGAGGAAGTATTAGCAAAGAATTCATTGATTCCTAGCGCTTGCATTAGCTTTATTACTATATATATATATATATATATATATATATAGATATATATATATATATATATATGGAGATGAGAAATAAAAAGCCGCCTGAAATGCGTCACTGTCGGCATTCGGTGAACAGATAATGGGCCAGATCACTGTTCATGCTTAATTAAAAGTGAAAGCACACTTTGATGGACACAAAAATAAATATGATTTCACACAAAAAGTGCCCAAAATGCACAGATTTTTCATATCTAGTGTGTTTTAACAAGAACTGCAGTAGGCTATGTCAGAAAAGAAAATTACCCATTTAAACGCGTTTTTATTCAGTGTGGGTAAAAGCCTAGGTGTTTTATGATATATATATAGTATATATATATATATATATATATATATATATATATAAACATGGAAGTCTTTTGAAGATGGAAGAGCAGAGAAGAGCAGAGGAGGGGACATGAGAGGAAGAGCAAGGGAAAATGAGAGATCTGGGTGTGGGGGTCCCATTAGATTATCTTGTCCAGGGCCCAGGCAAGACTGTCAGCTGGCCTGGTCGCCACACCAAGGCATGTAAAAGAGGCGTCTATTTGGTACTTGGCTATTATTCAAAGTTTTACAGTAACTTACTCTCGCAGAGAGAGCAACCTCCAGCTTAGAGTGCGGTTTAGCATCTGTTCAGTTTTTTTGTTTAATCTGCCCTAATTTAAAAAAATGTATATCAGTTTATGGTTTGTGTGTGTATAAGAGAGATAGAGAAAATGTCAGTATTTCATTGAGACTTGAGATTAAATAAACTGGTTAAGTAGTATTGTAGGTCTTGTAGTGTTAATTTTCACATGCAGTTACGCATTGTTGGTTAAAAACAAGAAAGTGGCTGGTAAAAACATTGAGTGGCTGGTAGATTTTGAAATCCACCAGCCACAGTGGCCGGTGGACAAAAAAGTTAATTTCCATCCTTGGTGTGGTATTCTGCTTTTGGACTTCTTTTCTAGACAAGAAAACTACTTAGTTGGACCTAATTACATTCTTGCAGTTTACCATAAAAAGAGTAAAGCAATGTGGACTTTATGGAAACAATCTCTGACATTGTCGGCGAAATTACCCTCTCTCCAGGACCCTGAAAGAGATTACCGAACAATGGAAAGAAAAAATGCCATGTATATCTCTCATCAATTTGCTTGTGTTTACCACAATGGCCTTTATATTTTGCTCTGGACTTTCATCTTTTCCTCTGATTTTGATGCTTTGCTCTGTTTCACAGACTGTTGGTCTACATTACTTCTGATGGCTTGTTTTCCTCCTTTGATGTTGCAGAGCTCTTTAAAAGTCTATCCATAGCTATAAGGAGAGAGCTATAAGGAGAGCACTTCATATCGATATACTGCCGTAGTACCTCACACACTACTCACAATCCATATTCCATTGATTCTCTATGACTCTTCACACTTGTTAGATGCTTGTGAATTGCAAGCCCTCTGCAGTAAAAGACTCTCTGTTCTGTTCGCCTCTCCAGTGAATCAAAATTTTGTCAGTGTATAACACGTCTGTATTCTTCACAGGCTTAATATTTCACACTTAGTGAGAGCCAGCATCAAAGAATACACAACTACTGCATTTTATAATGATGTTGGTCGCTGCAGTGAGTGGGTTATTCCATCGTTAGTTCGATATGAAGGGTTCAGAGATCTTTTCGTAACAGTTCACTCCCATTGAGGCTTTGGCTTTCAGCTGTCAAGCTGAAAGAACAATCCTTATGAAGAAATGATTCATCCGGTTATAATAGCAGCAGATCCTGGGGAGTTTATAAACTCTGCTTGGGAGACATGCCGTAAGGCATAAATGCTGGATTCCCAAATGCATCGGCTATTGTGCTGGGATGATTCTGATCCATGAAGATGAAGAGCTGATTGTGGAGAGTGTTTCAGTCCAAACACTTACCTTGGTAGATGACAAATAGGAGTGCCCACAATAAGAGAAAAGGAACATGTCATATTCATAGAAATGTTCTCTTTGTACGCATGTTGGTTTTTGTATTTCTTTTATTGCTGCTTGCAGCTATATTTATTTATTTATTTATATTATGTATTTATACATTTTTTTTAAGAAAGTTTAACCCCAGTTTTTTTACAACTTGAATACGCTCTTAATCCCTTTTCCAGGATACTCTATTTTAAAGAAAATGTTGTAAAATCTGAATGAACATGCCATAGTCCTGGGAGGCATGAGGACTGCATATGTGGCCCGGTCATTAAACTGCAATGTCTGTAATGTGAAGTCTAATTCCCACCACACAAACAAATATCTACAAAGCAACAGTCACTTGCGTTTGGTTTTGTTGGATCAGTGTTGGAGTCTGTTGCCGTCTCTCAGGGCTCGTTTTTACCTGACTGAACATGTTGAATCGGAATTAAAATGTCTGAGAAGTGAAAAATGTCCCAAAAATGTAAATTTTTCACCCTCACGTTGTTCCAAACCCATAAGACATTCATATTTGGAACAGAAATCAAAATATTTTTTTATGAGATCCAAAAGCTTTCTGTCCCTCCACTGGGAGCAACGCAATTTACACATTCAAGGTCGATAGGAAATACATCATTAAAGTAATCCATGTGACACCAGTGGTTTAACCTCAATTTTATAAAGCGACACAAGGGATTTGTTTGCAAAAACAAAAAAACACACAAGGTCACACTTTAGTTTAGGCTCCAATTCTATACTACTAACTAACTATTAACTGTGACTTTTGCCTAAAGTCCTTAGTAACTAAATTACTGCTTATTAATAGTTAGTTATAGTAAGGTATTTATTAAGTTTAGGTATTAGGCATTGGGTAGGATGTAGAATACGGTCATGTAATAACGCATTCATATGTTCTTACTAATAAATAGCCAATATCCTAGTACTATGCATTCTCAATAAACAACTTAATAGTGAGAACTGGACCCTAAACCAGTGGTTCCCAAACTTTTTGAAAGCATGACACCCCTTTGCATTTTTTTTTTCCATGGCACCCCAACCCAATTAAACTAAACAAACATATGTAGACCTACATATACAATTAGTGATGCCGGTAACGTTACTTAGTAATGCATTACTCGAGTCTAAACACTTTTTCAGTAACAAGGAATTTACTGTGCGTTACTATTTTTTTTTGTATTTGATTTTCTTTAGTAAAAATTATGGCTGACATGTAGCCTGGCATGCCGAGACCCTACACTCAAGATGTTAGGTCTGGAACTCTCAATTGTTATACCTTAATCCCGAGGGGCGGGACAAAAGGTTGTCTTTCAATATCCCTCTGCACGCCATAGGATAGCGCTAACCAACCAGAGCAACGAATGGCTGTGGATGAGTGAGTCCAATGCGCTTTTCCTCCAGCGAGAGCAAGTTGCACATTAAACTTTTGCCGTGATCTGGTCGCCAAAACTCCGAACACATCTTCCTTTTTTAAGAATCACTCAAGTGACGTTCTCTTAACTCCAAGTTATTGAAGTCGCAGCCAAAGCTGAATCGTAAAGACCGCTGTTCGCCAGCTGCATCTTGTTTGTTTTTAAGTAGCAGGGAAATCACCACATGGAAATCACGGCGCAGAACCGTCACAACTCTGCCGTCATCATGAGCCCGGCCCCCCACCAACTCCATACACGATGTGATTGGCGGACCAGAGTTTGTTTTTTCCACAACGAAAGTCAACGTAAGAGTTGCCAGACCACACTTTGCGGCAAAAAAATTTGCTGCCGCTAGGGTGCGTTGAGATTTCTAGGCTAGCTGACATGCGATATGAAACAGAAATGTGTGTGAGAGGGAAATTACACACCTCTTCCAACTGCCAGAGTTATCCTTCCCGTCTAGATCTAATGCTACCACATCTTTAAATTACTATAATATTATTTTAAGTTAACATAATAAAATACGTAGACCTACACCACAAAACTATTTGAGGATAAATTCTTTAAAAATTGGGCAATTCCAGTGTGGACGTGACATTTGAGGTAAAAAAAAAAAAAAAAAAAAACAAAAACTTAATGTAAATTCTCAGAAATGACATTTATTACCAGTAATATTAGAAACATCTTATCCATACCCCGTTTAGACCTTCGAAAAATATCAGTCTACTACACATGTTTTAATATTTAGGGAAAAACACATCCGTTATGGATATGTGACACACACAAAAAAAAAACTTTCACTTTTAGGTGGCAAAAGTACAAAAAGTAATACTACCCACTGGAAGAAGGGTTGGCTCATCTCCACAGAACATAAAATATTAATTTTGTCTTATTTTTCGTGTACATATTTATGATGGATAATAATGTTATGTGACAGTTCCCGTTAGCAGTCCTAACCACTCTGAATCCGCCTCTGAAGTACAGCTTTAAAACTTTCACATCAAACATAAAGCATAAAGCCTTTCATTAAGGTGAATTTTGTTTTTGTAATAATTGTATCTAATTTGAATAAATGTTTCATCGACCAACTGCCTAGATTTAATAACAGAAATAGCCTAAAGTACGTTATTTAACGGACAATAGATAATCACGATATGGCGTCGCACGTAAACTGGAGCTCGTCTCATGAGTCATAAATTAACCGAAACACAGCGTATAAGGCTACTTGCCTCACACACCAGAGAAATATATCTATAGAAAGCTTGAAATGTCTACTTTTAAACAGAAACAATTCAAAAAGAAAAAAAAAACAGATTATTCTCTGCTTATGTAATCCGTATGAAATGTGCATTTCTCTCTGGCGCATTCACTACTGAAGTGATCGCGAGTCAGGTCATGAAAGACTGTCTTTTGTTTTATGTTTTAGAAAAACACGTTAGTGAAAGCCAAGAAAGCGGTCTTATGTTTTATGTTTTAGAAAAACAAGTATTTATGTTAAGTGAAGTAAAGAGACTGTCATTGTTTAAATTTTTTATAAAATAGACCGTCGGTCTTCTGGGCTGTGACATTTCTGCTTTTCTTTTGTTTAAACCTATAAATTTATTCATTTGTCCTGTTCTGTCAATCTGCGTGAAATATAAAATTGAGCCCATTGCAAAGGGCGGGACGACTTCCTCTCCTGACAACAGTCCAATTAGCGGTAAATAAACATTTCAACTTTAAATGTATGAAATAATAGGATTTTTTTCGCTTATCATTTTCGTTTGGACATGCATATGTTGGTGTTTTGATATTTTAAAATATGCTGTAAAAGGTTATTACATGGTACAATAGTTATTTTAGGCTGTTTACATAGGAAAATAAAGCTGAGATTCTGCGGCATCCCTAGCCCGTTTAACCTGGCCTAGCCAGATGAATGTCGTTCCGCTGAGCTCCGCCGTAGCTTCACTCACATCCATCTGGAACCTCTTCCATTGAGAGTGATTTCTCCAACCAACTTTATGGTTTAGCCAATCAGGACTCAGGGTGGGAGTTTCATAGATGTGACGTAGTGACAAAGTGATGATTGTTCAGAAAGCGGTTCCTTTTCTGCTTTTTGCCATCCTCTAAAATTTGCCAGAGCAAGCATCTTCCGAGTCTGCCGATCAAGCGAACTGCACCGACTGCATATCCGACATGATCTTTGCTGAACTTGTAACAATGTTAAACCGAGTTCTGTAAGTCGTTCGTCTAAAGAGGGCTTGTAGTCGTTCGTCGGCTGTTTCTGTTTTGTTTTTTCCTGCTTCGCTCTCAATCAGCGTGCGACGGGGTTGGCTTCGGTTTGAGTGGTTGAAACAGCATCGTCGGAAGATGACAGACAAGTGGCTTATCCTGATTCATATGCAAGGATTTTTGATAAGGCCCAGCCTTCTGAAACGCCTTTTCAATGGATCGGTTCCAGGTGGATGAGTGGAGCTCTGGTGGAGCGAAATTCATCTGGCTAAGGCCAGGTTATAAGGTTTCATAGGCTATTATTCGTTCATATATTACATTATTCTGCAACATTTAGTTGTAGTTGTAGATTATGTAGTTGTAATTAGATTATTGTTTATTAAACTGTTGTAGTAACTAAATATCACATTTTTATCATGCTGATTTTTGGAGGAGAAAAACTGAAATGGCACTCTTCGTGTGATATTGATTAACAACATAAAATGATATAAATATATACATTTTCTTACCCCCATATCTTGAATTTTGTGATCATTCACATGCATTCATAAATACATTTTAGGGTCTTGATGTTTGTCAATAATATGAAACATTTAACCTGGAAAGGACAAAACAAATGATAATGAATGAACCCAAAAGGTTCCATATAGAACCTTTTTTTCCTGGTTACAAAGAACCCTTAAAGCTGCCATCGGCAACATTTTTTTGATCATATTCAGTGAAATCGACACTATAATCCGACAGAACAACATAAATAAAGTGGTTTTAGAAAAAAACCAGAGCTTCTAGCTCCATCTGGAGCGTGTTATTTGTTTTGCAAAAATACTGCGCTCCCTGTTAACTGTGTCCAATCAGCCCAGGGGGTGTGAGATCTGACTGTCAATCACAGATCGGGCACACGCCTCGCGCACGTTACAATCACATGCACACGCCTGAAGTTCACGCAGTAAGAAAGAGTGATGGCGGAACACTAACAAACCAAGTAAGCTCATTTAGAGTATAAATGACGTTAGCAATTGCAATATATTGGTAGATTAGCCAGGACAGCATACCTCCAAATAATCCATGGTGTTGATGAATGCTGATGAGACGGTCACGTTCACAGATAACCTGGTGCGCACGCACTCGAGCATGAACTCTGTGGGAGGGTATTTGTTGATAGTGGGGAGGGCCATATGAGTTGTAAACATTCAAAATGTTGCCAAAGTCAACTCAACCAGCCATAGCTGCCGACTGGCAGCTTTAAAAAGTGTTCTCCAAAGAACCTTTTAGGGGTTCCAAATATGTAGTGCTGATAGAACCTTTTAAGGTTATTTATAGAACCTTTTCTTCTAAGAGTTTCTTTTAAGAGTTCTAACTTAAGACCAGAGTTTGTTCCCTGAATGCGCTTTGGATAATATTATCTAAATAAAGTGGTAAATTATTATTTTTTTATGTCATTATATGTATGTATTGCATTTTTTATTTATTTTTTAACGTTGTGTCACCCTGCTATCAACGGTCTCCTGTTACTCTCTATGCCAAATTCAAAGCCTTGTGTATCTCACACTGACTTTAAAAAAGCAAGATGCAGTAAATGAAAAAAAGAGAGTGAAGTAAGGTTTCCAGTAAGTGCAGAGATTGGTTTGAGTCATTGGGCTTGGAGCGTGCCTGATTTGGCCTGCTGAAATGTAAGAGCCGTAAGAGGATTGCAGTGGTTTTCTGCTGGCCAGCTTTAATCAGTGCAGAACTGCAAATGTCTACAGCCACAGATTATGCGGAGATAACATGACAAGAACCCAGTCCCTGCCAGCCCGACTAGATAGCACATTGGGCACTGTACATACTAATGAGACAGTGAAGAGGAGTCGAGGAGGGAGCAAGCGTCGTATGTGTGTGTGTGTGTGTGTGTCCATGTCTGTAAGAGGTAAACCACTGTGCATTGTTTGTGCCTGTGAGGATTGTCTTCATAAGCCCTACAAAATTCGATATGTGAACTCAAGCATTTGTGCGCCATATCTTTGTTTCTCTCTGTTTGCCTTTGAACACAAATCAACATTTGTTTACTTCTCTTTGTACATGCGAATGCGTGCGTCTATGCGAGTTTTAGCGCATTGCCCAGGGCCGGATAATACAAGAGAATGCCAGTGAACCTTGTAAGAGCTACTGTCGTAATCCAGCCAGTGCAGTGCAACCAAGCTGAAACAAAACCCGATCTATTGGGCTTTTCTGCACTGACCTGAGATCAGAGACTAGACTGAACTGGCAGGCAAGCTCTGACTCTTATGAAACTGATGCACGATTCATTGCCTGAATGACTTCATTCCTTCAACATGACAAAGTTCTACAATACCGAATGTTTCTGATAAAGACAACCCAACAACACAGACGGGGAGGCCAATGGCAAACACAAAAAGACAGGCAAATAGCTTCTATTTAAATAAATAAGATTTTGAGATGCACCATTAAAGCTTTTGATGTTAAAACCGAGGTGTAAAGTAGAGATGAGTGTGCTGTCGAAATCAATTACCCACCATCAATAGAACGCAATTGGAAAGCAACATGGAAATTGAGACTGAGCGGAAATGCAGAGACAGAAAATGAAATGCCTCTGCCTCCTCATTTGAACATACTGACTAAGCAAACTACATAAGACTGCCTCTTATTGATTTATTATTTAAGTGTCTGTTGTGAAAAATTACAGTGCCACTGCCTACAGACCTTCCCATTGTTGCCAAAAAAAAAAAAACTATTTGTGCAATTTACCTCTCATTAAAATAAATAAACTAATAAATGAAACGAACAGAACATTGCTTTAGGGGAAAGCAAATTTGGTCCTTGTGTGAGTTATCCTCCTATCCAATCAAGGTAATCTGCTGACACCAAACTCTTGTTAAACATGGTAATGCAGACAGATTAATGTGCAGAAGGCTTGATAGCACCCAACAAGATCTTAATTAAAAGTGGGATGTAGGTATAGATGTGGAATATTTGCTGGAAGTGTTTCAAGGTAGACTAATTGGTGTAATAATTGCTGAGACCCAAATAGTTCAATTAGAAACTGATTGTCTCATTACAACGATATGCAAGTCGAGCAGTAGCTGAATTCCCTTATAGGCTTAATGGCAAGGGAGTTTGACACGAAGAAGTGTTGGTGTGCAGGTAAAGCTGGGTGCAGGGTTGCCAGGTCTGTGTAACAAAAATAGCACAATGGTCGATCAAAAATAGCCTTGCTCACTGATCTGTATATATATGACAGGATTTCTATACCAGCTGACAGTAAAGGCACCAGAAGTGTTAAACGTCCAACTGACAGAGAGCATCATTGAGTCAAAACAGAAATAACCCGTTTTGCATAATATCATTCGCATGGGATTAATTTTTAGGACATATGTATGTAAATGAATGGACAAGCAGGATAAGTGATTTATGAAAAAATCGTTAAGATGGGCAAACTGCCAACACAGGCAACTGACCAACACAATCATGGCAATTTCTTTATATTTTGGCTAGTTGGTGGCTAAATTGATTCTCATTCAAACATTGTTGTATGATCTGCTTATACATCCCAATGATGGGCACGTTTAGGAGTGGACATTTATCCTTACGCATATCGCCACCTCAAAACTAAGCTTTCTTGTGAGATCAGGTTGTAATTGACCTATAACACAAATGTATGTAATTAGGTAGAAATATGAATATACAATAAATATTACAATACAAGCCTGTTATTACAGTATACTGCACTATATTGTATTAAAATTCAAAGTGTACCATAAATAAGCTTGCTCGAAGCAACAGTAATGCTTGTAAATAAAGCTTCATGTCTTTAAATCCATATGCAGTCAGCGTTATTTCTTTGTAGAGAAAAGGCTGCAGGACAGGATGGTTAAAATGCTTCAGGACAGAGAAAATTCCATGATATTTTGCTAGCATGAAAGTTTGTATAGGAATGAATTGTTATGTATATTGTTGAATCAAATGGTAATTTAACTAGTGTTTAAGTCATAATCTTAACTGTTTTAAAATACATGCTGTGAAAGAGTTAGTTCACCCAAAAACGAAAAGGATCACCCCATTTACTCACCCTCATGCCGTCCTAGGTGTATATGACTAGGTGTATTCTTCTTCAGCCAAACACTATCGGAGTAATATTAAAAAAAATATGCTGGCTCTTCCAAGCTGTATAATGGGACATATGATAGGACAGGGCTCCAGACTAACTTTTCCACTGGTTGCACTGGTGCTACCAACTTTCTCAGTTGGTCGCACCAGCATGTGATTTTTTTCTCACATCTTTTTCTTTTTTTTTTTTTATAAATGCCATGGGATTAATCAATGCATGCTGATGAATGCACTGAAGAAAAAGACTGACAGTGACACAAGACCTCATGTTAGCAAAATGTTTAATATTTTAACTATCAAATCAAAATATTCTGCAAAAAATAAATAAAATAAATACATTGCTCCTTTGCGCTTAAAGAAACTTCAAGAAAATAGTCCAACGCTGTGGTACAACAAGCACACTCAGGCCCTTAAAAGTGAGCAGCCAGAAAAATGGAGCACAACTGGAAGACAACAAAACTAGAGTTTTTTTCACATTTCATGGAAAGAGAGCATGATTGTGTACAGAGAGGCCTTAAAAAACAGCTTGATCTGCTTATTTTTCAACCCTATTAAAAGAAAATAAACAAAACCCTAGGTATTTATTTTGAAACAGTGGCTAAATTTGTCACTATCTGGGTTGTTTCTCTCTTTCTCTCACACTATCACACACACTTACTGACACTCATCTCACTCACTCACACACCAGCACACACACACCTACATGTTTGCAATATGACATCACCTGTTGATCATCTCA
This sequence comes from Hybognathus amarus, assembly GCA_030378365.1. Taxonomy (NCBI): domain Eukaryota; kingdom Metazoa; phylum Chordata; class Actinopteri; order Cypriniformes; family Leuciscidae; genus Hybognathus; species Hybognathus amarus. The sequence goes on from JAQIUQ010006539.1 coordinate 260,670, forward strand.
ATCAGCGCTCGCTCTAATTTGCAATGACACCTGTTTCTAGCCTTCAGAATTAACAAAAAATAAAGTTTCAACCCTTGCGGTTTCCAAGCAGAATAGCAGTAATGACTTTATGCACTTCTTTACTTACAAGATTGATAATATCAGGGAGAAAATTATAACTATGCAACCATCTACTACAGTATCACATTAGACTGCAGTGTAGTCTCCCTGAGGAAAAAAAAAACTGATTCATTCATTGCTATAGGAAAGGAAGAATTTTCTAAACTCGTTAAATCATCTAAATCGACAACATGTATGTTAGACCCTATAGCGACTAAGCAATTGAAAGAGATGCTTCCAGAGGTCATAGATCCTCTTTTTAATATCATTAATTTATCTTTGTCATTAGGATACGTACCTAAAACTTTTTAAGCTGGGTATGATTAAATCTCTTGTTAAAAAAACGTAACAGACGCTACATGATCCTACAGAATTAATCAATTACAGGCTGATCTCTAAATCTACCTTTTCTGTCAAAGATACTAGAAAAGGCAGTATCCTCACAACTATGGTCCTTTTTAGAAAGAAATGGCATCTGCAAGGATTTCCTGTCATTCTGTACCATAGTACTGAGACAGCTCTCATTAGAGTCACAAATGTGTTCTCCATCTTAGTGCTGCATTTGATAAATATGACCTCACAATTATTTTAAATAGACTCGAAAATGTTGGCATTAGTGGAATTGCATTAGCATGGTTTAAATCATAATTATCTGACCGTTATCAGTTTATAGCAGTAAATGAAGGTATGTCTTATTGATCACAAGTTTAGTATGGAGTACCACAAGGCTCAGTACTAGGACCACTGCTGTTCACTCTGTACATGCTACCCTTGGGAGATATCATTAGGAAGGCATGGCATTAGTTTTCACTGTTATGCTGATGATACTCAGCTTCATATATCTGACGAAACTTACCAATTCATAAAATTAATGGAATGCATAGCTGATATAAAAAACTGGATGACTAGTAATTTCCTACTACTTTGAAAAAAAAAAAAAACATTCTAATTATTGAACAAAAAATCTCTCGTAATAACCTAGAATACTGTCTGTCAAACCTCATCGTCGGTTTGGAACCTGAGTGTACTCTTTAATACCAATCTTTCATTAGTCTAGTATTTGTAAAACTGCATTCTTCCATCTTAAAAATATATGCTTTTTGACACATTTTGTCATATGCTTTCAATGACAAATGCCGAACAATTAGTTAATGCCTTCATAACATCAAGGCTAGATTATTGTAATGCTCTTATGGGTGGCTGCCCTGCACGCTTAATAATTAAACTATAGTTGGTCCAAAACGCAGCAGCTTGAGTTCTTACTAGAACCAGGAAGTATGACCATATTAGCCCGGTTCTTTCAATACTGCATAGGCTCCCTATTAAACATAATTTCCATTTTTAAATGTTGCTGATTACTTACAAAGCACTAAATGGTTTAGCTCCCCTGTACTTGAGCAAGCTCTTAACACATTATAGTCCCTCACGTCTATTGCGATCTCAAAATTCCGGCCAGTTGGTTCAGTTATACCTAGAGAATATCAAAATCAACTGCTGGCGGTAGATCCACTGGCGGTGATTATAACTTTCTTTATCCAAACGTTCAGGTTAAATACTACATTTTCCTATCAGTTCTAAGAAAGACCTTTACTTTTAAAGAATAAGAGGTTAAATAATAACAACTTTAATGGAGACTGATTAATTATATTGGAGTCAGATAAATCTTTGAATTAGACACGTCAGCCTTTAACTGCCTTTTGTTCCAGTTATCGGTTCAAAATAGCTACGTAAGCTTCCAGCCTTACAGCTGTACCATCTAACTGTGCGTTCGGTAGTATACGTATGCCAGTATCAGTTGCTCTTGCTCATCAGTTCTCTCAGCACAACATGTCTCACTTCAGCGAACTGTCGGAGTTACTGGAGTCAGGGACGTCTGAAAGCTTTAAAAAACTGTGGATCAGCGCTGACTTAAGACACCAACTATTTCGAATGATTCGGTACGATTTTGATGAACTAGTTCGAACCGGTTCACTAAAAAGAACCAGTTAGAATTATTTGTTCACAAACCAGTCATCACTACCATTGAACGCGTCAGAGAGCAATATGGGTTGGAGATGTGTGTTCAGTTACTCAAAAGCTTGAGTTTTATTCCCTTTTCAAACTGTTAGTTGGTTAAGAATGAAATGGCTAGAATTTATCTACACCTCTACTATTGAATCCAATGTATCATCAGCACTCGGATTCGCTTCCATGCTGCTGTCAAGTACGACTTGCAGTCTGTGAAACTAAACACTATTGGCTATTTGAAAAGGCAGATGGGCCATTCAATATGTCCCACCTTAGCTTACTGTTTCAGTGGAAATAACATCAACGCATCAAACAAAGCTGTGCGTCCCAAGACACTTCAGTTAGCCTTTAAATGCGAAGTAAGTTGTATGTGCAAACCTTACAAAACATAAACAAATAACCACTTACAGTACATGCTTACACTGTTTGAGTTGTAAGAATGTACAGTGAGACCCGAAAAAAGGTGACCCGTTTAATAATGTTTTCTCATTAAAATCTGATAATTTCCTATTGATTCATTAGAAGGTGTGGGAATAGTAATATGGTGGTGACTTCACATACTGGCTAACAAAGTAACTCCTTCACCAAAACAAGTTTAAGTTTTTGCAAAGAAGTTACTTTGTTTGTGAATGCATTTTGATGGCTGCTATAGTGCTTGAAGTAATTATCCGTTAGGCTACCTTGGAGGCTGAGTGTGTGCTTTTTTTGCAGGGGGGAAGTTGTTCCATTCAAACTGCGTATACCTTTGCTTATGGAGTGTGCTTGCCGTTGTCTAGTCCGTTGTCTGTGCACAATCTTTTAAAGAGACCATGGGGATTGAGAGTAGGGTTCTGCTTTGATCACACTGAATAGGAACTGCTGGCACAGGCACACTGGAGAGTTTGTTTCAAGCCTGCATGAGTAAGAGAGTGTCTCAGCGTATCTCACTCACAGACTTTGGAGTGCCAATGTAGGCTGTACCCCCTTACTGATGAGCTGTGCCATTAATGGTACTGAGCAGGGAAATAGTTTTTCTTTTGCATGCAAATCACACCTCTTTTTACCCCTTGTAAATTATGCTTATTCTAAGCTGCGAGAAGGGACAAGCTGTGTGCTGTAAGTCATTAAGTGGTGCATCCTTGTACCTGTTTGATCCATTAGACAGATTCGTCTGTTGAGAAACATACAGGCCTACATTAAATATATTGTTCCACCGACAACAGTTCAGTCCTTTCCTGTGACACAATATACTAATCAGACGTAGGCTTTAACATGCAATTAGCTCCATGTTTGCCAGGTTTGTTTACTGGGATAGAGAGTGTGAAAATATGGAGCCAGTAAAAAGACATTTGCTGAAAGGATTATCACATTAATGAGACAAATCTATGTGCTGATATACAGTCCAAAAGTATACAGGCTTTTCACTGTTTCCATCACTCTGGTTGTCTGTGTTTGTGGGTTCCAGAGTTATGCATGTTATCTTGGAATTCAGCTCCATGTTATCGACACATGCAGGTGGCGGTGAGTCAATTATTTGAGTAATTCACTCAACTGATTTATTAAAAATACTGACCCATTCAAAAGCTGCCTTTTTGAGTGGCTCATTGAACAATGAAAATCATGGATAATGATGAGGTCACTGAAAAAGTAATGACTGACAGGAAGTTCTCATGGAGATGACAGAGAAGAACCCCATACTTTTCAGAATGGAGTGGCCTGGAAACGACACCATGGAGCACTGTAGGGGAACGGAACTCGCAGCACCTCGGAACAGGCTTGTCAGTGGCTGCTTTGGGGTGGCATGGGTAATGATGGCCTCAGGCTGTGGTTGAGGCTCAGAACAGCAGCAGGGTGGTGTGGCTGTGAGAGCTCTTGAATCTGACAGGGGTGAGAACTCATGAATGCTAATGCCTTTAGTGCTTGGCTAATTGGCTAATAACTTACAATACATATTCACCAGGGAAAGTCTTTCTCAGATTAATTCTGTGTGACCAAAACCAGCTGAAGCTAAACATTTTATGCCTTTCCCTAATACCCTAGTCTTATAAACTTTCATTTAAGCTCAAATGAGTTGCTGACATGTAGTGCAAGGGACAATCATTGCACACCATCATACAAAATAAATGGGAGATATCCAGTCGGATATTGGACCTCAATCAGTTCATTAAAGCTTCATTGGTATCCTCTACCATCTCCACTCGTGTCCAATAGCTCAGCTCTGACCCTTACAGATCCATGTGAATGGAGATTACCTGGACTCTCCCCATGCTCTAATATAATTGGAAAGACTTGCATTCAAGCCAGCAAGGCATAAGAGATGGAGAATGGAGACTGTTTCAGTCTCTCTCCATTCAAACTGTGCAGCACCTTTTTGCCCCCATTTTTCATGAGCTGAACTCAAGATCAAAACTGTGTTGGTGAGCAGTTCTCCTTTGCCGAGATAATCCACCCACCTCACAGGCTAAGATGCTGATTAGACAGCATGATTATTGCACAGGTGTGCCTTAGGCTGGCCTCAATAAAAGGCCACTCTAAAATGTGCGGTTTTATCACATTGCACAATGCCTCAGATGTCGCAAGTTTGAGGGAGCGTATAATTGGCATGCTGATGGCAGGAATGTCCAGTGCATTCTCATCCCAAGGCATCATATACGACACTTTTGCCAAAGCGTAGACATCCAACACACATGGCACCCTTTAGCGTTAAATGAGACCTTTTGGGTATGATAGGTTCAGGCCACGTTTACACAAAGCCGGGTACTGTATTTAGCAAAACGAATATTTTCCCCTCTCCGTTTTCTAAAAGAACATCATTCACACACCCGCATAAATACGCTGTCGAGCGCCATCATAGCTATGCCAAACCTATTGACGGCAGTGTAGGGGTTAAGGATAAAGCCATGCAAGCCAATCAAACCTCAGAATCGACAAGAGAACCGAAACGCCGTTTCTCCCATTCACACGGCAACACAAAACCGGCGTTTCAGAAATCTCAAATCTCCACAATCTCCACGGAGTTTTTAGAAATAATCGTTTTCACTGATAAAAACGGCGTTTTCGTGTAAATGAGAGGGCTAAACGCAAAGAAATCTCTGCGTTTTCCCATCGTGTAAATGGGGCCTTAGGTACTATATGGGGTAGGGTTAGGGTTAGACCACTAAGAGGCGCCTTCTGTCCCATATATATCTGCGTCTCATTTGATGCTAAAGGGTGCCATGTGCGTTGGATGTCTACGCTTAGGCAAAAGCGTTGTATATGACGCATTGGGATGAGAGACGGGCTTGAATGTCCACAAGAGCTGTTGCCCGTGAATTGAATGTTCATTTCTCTACCGTAAGCTGTCTCCAAATGCATTTCAGAGAGTTTTGCAGTACATTCAACTGGCCTCACAACCGCAGACCATGTGTAACCACACCAGCTCAGTACACATTCAGCATCTTCACCTCCAAGATTGCCTGAGACCAGACACCCGGACAGCTTCTGCAACAATCGGTTTGCATAACCAAACAATTTCTGCACAAACTGTCAGAAACTGTCTCAGGGAAGCTCATCTGCCTGCTCTCTGTCCTCATCGGGGTCTTGACCTGACTGCAGTTCGTCGTCGTAACCAACTTGAATGGGCAAATGCTCGCATTCGATGGTGTATGGCAGTTTGGAAAGTTGTTCTCTTCGTGGATGACTACCGGTTTTCACTGTACAGGGCAGATGGTAGACAGCGTGTATGGCATTGTGTGGGTGAGCGGTATGCTGATGTCAACGTTGTGGATCGAGTGGCCCATGGTGGCTGTGGGGTTATGGTATGGGCAAGTGTATGTTTTGGACAATGAACACAGGTGCATTTTGTTGATGGCATTTTGAATGCATAGATACTGTAACGAGATCAAATGAAAAAGATGCCGTTGTCTTATTGGCCTGTCATATTATATTTTTGTCATATTCTCATCCATTACAAACACATTATCCGAGTCTTTCTTCCCTTGTTACAACCACAGCTATAGTGCATATGAAAATCCAGACAACAGCAAAGTGTCTCCCTTGACTTTGGTTATTAGTGGAAGTTAAGGACCTGCTGTTTGAGCATGTGACAGCATTCGCTGCGGGCGATACCATTGCTGTCCTGAAGATGCTTGTGGAGAGAGTGAAGAGAAGCAGGGATAATGGGCCTCTCTGTGCTGCCTTTATTGCCTGACGTGTGTTTAACTCTCCAGTCTTCATCTGTCTGCACTGTGCGATTGACAGACTGGCCATGGCAGCTGTTCTACAAAAGGATTGCTTTGAAACAGTATAATTAAAATGTGTTTAATTAACAGAGCAGAACAACAGAGAACAGTCGGAACTCTGTGACATGAACATTGGAAATCTGTCTTTACATTTACGCAAAAATACAGGAAAACATGATATTTGAAAACAGTATTTTTTGCAAATAACAGTTGGAATGTTATTGAAAATAACTACGGAATGCTGGTGGCTTCATCTCCAAATTGTTGCCTTTGAAGCTAGTTTCGTTTGTCAGTCTTGTCACGTGTTGTTTGTAGTGGAAGGTAAACTGTGTTTGTTTTGACATGTCAATAGTTTCATAATAACAATATAAAGGTTTAATCTATACAAAACATTGTTGGAGATGGTATTGCTATAACCATTTTGGGTAACACTTTATTTTACAATGTCCTTGTTACACATTACATGTTCTGTAGTAATAACTATACATTATGCATCATTTTACATGCAACTACTCTAAACCAAACCCCATGGTAGTTAAAGGGGTGGTTTACAGCTTTTTTTCTTTGCATGATAACATGTCTCTGGGTTTTTTTTTTCTTTCTTTAAAGCCTTATTTTTTATCTTTATTGTAAGCCGCTTTCTCCTCTGTCATTTGAATGACCGGTTTACATTCTGATTCTATGAAACCACTCCCTCAGAAACAGGCAATGGGTTCAGATTGGTTAGTTGGCAGGTGTGTTGTAATTGGCTAAACCACGTAGTGCACATTGTCAAGAAACTTCGCGCCCATTACCTTCACAGGCGAAAGTTGCATGTGCTCCGGTTAGAATGCTAAATAATGGTGTCAATACAGCCGTATCAGTCTGAGCCAGAATCAGACCCAGAAAGCAGCAATGAAGAGAGTCAAGCAGAACCTCCCCAAACATGGCTCTAACAATACGTTTCTGAATGGGAAATTTTTTTTCTATTCTATTCTATTCTACTATTGTTGTATAAGAGTTTCGATATGCTGTTACTTGCTACTACTGCTTGTTAGCTTTTGAGATACGTTTTTCTCCTGATTAAATACGCTACATGATATAATACATACATAAAACCTGTAAACAAACCATACTGTACAAAGATAACAGCAGCTGGAGTTTGCTGTAGTGATTACATATAATTATTTGAACTTTATACACCTTTATACACAAAATAGCATCAAGCTAACTGGATGTAAACAAATAGTGTTGGTTTACATTCTTGATCAAATCGAAAAATTACATCATGATGTACACATGGAAATGTGGACTAATTCAGGTCCAAAATATTTGTACGCATTTGACACAAAATAGCATAACTAAGTGGCTACCAGCCAAGGCTGGCATTTGTTTACGCCCTTGATAAAATTATAACACTACGTCTGAAATTATACATGCAAATTCATTTAAAATGATTAAGTCTTAGCCTACTTACAAGTCGTGGCCCAACAACTGCTGCCGCTGGTTTTAAAGTTGGAACTGATTCATGTTTTAGTAACAGTTCATTGAATTTGTGGAGATTCTGGAAGCTGTCTTCCGTAAATGCGCAGCACAGAGAGCTAAATTACGATTGCAATTTTCAGGAACATAATCAAACATAAATTTTAGCCATTGTTGACGAACTACAGTGTCCGTGGGATACCTGAACACTAGGGGTGTAACGATTTCAAACCGAACCGAAAAACACGATACTGAACTCACGATTCGAATCGCGATACTGTACATTGCGTGCGATTCACGCCCCACCCGGCCCGGCTCAATGGACCTCATGTCTTATGTATACAGTACACAGACGAATTCAGTTTTGTAGCCTAACCACCATTAACACCAAATAACAAGCTCTGTGTTTTGTTACTTTTGATAACAAGCAAGGTGTAATCATTTCCAATTCTGTCTATTTGATCACGAAAATGAAACGTTAAATGCTGTTTTGGCGCGTCTTTGATGTGGTGTGACAGATCGCCGTGGGCTTACTATAACTATAGGCTCCTCATTTCAAGCGGCAGCACGGCGCGCGAGTAACGCGATCATCTCTTCCTCAGTTACAGAAAAGACACCTGAAGGTATGTTGAAAGATACATTATACTTACTGAAAGGCATCATTACTCGTGTAATCGCTCAATCAGTGTGTCAGCCGTGGAAAGACGTCAATAAAACAGCATAGCATTATATTTACCTCAACAGGCAAGTGATTTAGTGTCACAACTTCCTATAAATGAACTCTTGCACTAAATAAATGCACTATGTATGTTATATTTTGCTTAACCTGTTTATGATATCTTGATTATTTAATGTATGATTATTATATAAAAAAAATAAATAGCATCTGAATTTAGGTTAAAAGTCTACAACCTTTAATGTTATAGTAATGTGCGACTCCCTATATAGTTTACAGCATTAGCAGATTTTTTAATCCTTGTGAAAATGTTAAATTGTAATTGAATTAATTTAAAGACAAAGACCTTTTTTTCCATTAAACCACTGGTAAAAAAAGAAAGAAAAAAGCCATTTTAGCTTTCAAAACCGAACCGAAGACCGAGATGTCAAAACCATGGGAAAACTGAACCGTCAGTTTTGTGTATACTTACACCCCTACTGAACACAGAAGACATGACAGCTGGGTGAAAATAACTTGCTTTCGACGGCATGGCTACATCTCTCCACTATAACTCTTCCTCTTCGACAAAGCTGCAGAAATATGGCCATGCCCCCTTTTTTGCATATTCCGGAGGGAGGGTTGATGTAAATTTATGGTTTAGTTTCGTATAAAACCCGGGAAGTATCGTTGTAGTCCCATTTAGAGTCGTTTTTTGTAGGCATTAAACTTCCTGATTTTTAAAAGACGATATCTCTGCTTACTTCGAACTTTCAGCGCAGCAACTTTGCAGATACTGTTCATGCACCAACAGCAACATTACACACTATTTAAAATGAAAAAAAAGTGAAATCGCAATCAACCACCTCTTTTTATTACCACATTATTACTCAGTACTTAAATGTGCAGTTATACTGTAACACGGACACCTTAAAATAAATTGTAACCTTATTTTGTTTTCATATATTTTGTGGAATTGGAGTTTTGATTGCTGTTTTGATAATTTCTGAAAAAAAAAAAATCCAACAGTAAATGTCTAAATATGTCACTAAAAAGATGGCATTGTACAGAATAATGTAAATTGTATTCTTTGTGTAATTAAATACATTTTTATATTTTGTTCCAAATACACTGTTGTTCCATAATAACAAATAATTCTTACTAGTTCTTCAAAGTGAATTTGTCCGCACAGACTTCATGTCATATCTTACAAACCTTCAAAGATCTTCCTGTGAGATGACGTGTTTCCAAGTTTCTTCTTTAAGATGTTTACTCATCTGATGCACGGTGGGGATTACTCTCTTCAGCTTCTTATTTATTTATTTATCAGTCTTTAATTTTAATCAGTGGATCTGGCTTTGAGATGAGCATAGACTTCAAACTATAAGCTGATTGATGTGCATATTCACAATCTCAGCATAAACTGGGAGAGTATTTGACTGAAGGAGAGACTCAGCAGTACATAGATGTCGACTGTATAAAGAGATATCACACTCTGGTGAGGTTAAGCACACAATGATACCAGCTGAGGGACACCACATTTTTATCCTGCTAAAAAATTCTTGACACAAAGGATATAAAGTAATAAAGTCAATATGATGAAGTGAAAATTACTTACTTTTTGCATGTTCCTGGTGACTTGAGTAGTTCATATTAAATGAAAAAAAAGGTAACACTTGATGATGGGTTTCATTAGTTAACATTAGTTTACTTTCGTTAACATGAACTAAGTACTTAACAGTATATATTCATTTTAGCTAATGCTAATTTCAACATTTACTAATACATTATTAAAATCAAAAGTTGTACATTTATTAGCTAATGTACTGCACAAACAATAGACAACTGCATTTTTATTAACTAACATTAAACATTAATAAATACTGTAACAAATGTACTGATCATTGTTCGTTAAAACATAACAAACAAGACATTAATTTGAAGTGTTGCAAAAAAAATACTTTTGTCTTTTTTCAAAATGTGATCTGCATGACTTTACTTTTTGGCTGACATGATGAATTTTCTCATCGAATGTCCTGTTTTACCTCGAAATATATTCAAGTGCCCATATTATGCTGTTTTAAATGCTCCTAATTTTGTTTTGTATGTACTCATACAGTATGTTTACATGCATCCAAGGTCAAAAAACACTATAATAATATAATAATATAACACTAAAGAAAACTCATTCTCCGAACAAAATTCTGCAAGAGGTCCTCGCTGGCAGCCTGTAGTACGATGACATAGCTTGATGGTCCAAAATCATAGTGGACGCTGTTTTGTGCATGCACAGTGGTGTGTGCTTGTGTCGTCATATATGCGTGCTAGTCAAGTCATCTTCATTTATGTAGCGCTTTTAACAATGCAGATTGTTTCAAAGCAGCTTTACAGAGATACACACACTTTAGGTAACAGAGATTGTTTTGGCTTTATAGTGGTTCTTGAATAATGTTATTTTCCAGCTAAAGTTAGTTTTGGTTGATTCATTTGATTCATTTTAAATTGAATATTTAGTGATAAACGCTGATATTCACATGCACATTAAGAATTTATTCTAAGTGAGAGTAGGTGTAGAGTAGAGAGTTACTAGTAGAGAGTTGATGAACAATTGCATGTGCTTTGATCTTCCAAGAAGAATAAAGTTAAATATAAATGGTCACTGGAAGCTCTTTTCCATTATAGAATAAAACATTTAAAAAAAAATGGCAACTTTTTCTTGCATACTGACTTTATTTCTCAGAATTGTGAGATATAAACTTGCGAGTTATTAAATAAAATTGTGAAGTTATTAAGTCAAATTCTATGTGAAAAAATCATTTTTTACCTCAGAATAGTTTAATATCTCACTATTCTGACTTTATAACACGCAATTCGACTTTATATCATACAATTATGACTTTATTTATCCAAATTGCATTGGCTATTATAAAGTCAGAATTGCGAGATTTAGGCCTAATGCAATTCTGAAGAAAAAAAAATCTGAATTTTTAGTAGCCTATATTTCTGCAATTGCAAGTTTATATCTCTTAATAACATGCAATTGCGACTTATAAAAAGTCGCCATTACCTTTTTAATCTCTTCTGCAAAAACAAGCTTCCATATCATAGACATGTCTTACAGAACACTGAAATAGCAAATTAAGAAGAACCTTATGTTACAGATCACTGTGGAAAAATTATTACAGCCATTAAAGAACCAGGCAAAATATTATTAAGCACTTTTTACTTTGCATTTTCCATTGAATGTGTATCTCAAGATGTTTACAGACCTTATTGTATTTTACCATTAAATTACCGAGAAAATTGGTTACTTGACTTGTTTTTGCTTCCACTCAACAGCAATATATGATCTGAATAAAATAAAATGGCTTTATTTTAAATGTTCTATAAACACGCATTAAAAAGGGAATACTTGCAGTGAGGACATGCTATTAATCAATCAAATTTAAGTTTAAAATCATGTGATTTAAAATGTTGTAAAATTAACTATTTGATGGCCCACGTGAGCAGGGCCCACCGTTCCGGGTGAGGATGCCAAATCCAAAGGTGTCTTTGCTTTCCACAGTATTTTCAATCTTGATATTTTTAGGTCAAACCATTCTTGTCTGTCAGTCATATAATGGAGCTTTATGGGTTCACCCTGGGTTCACTCTCAAAGAGCATTCACAGAGAAGTCCAAAATGACTCGCAGGCGCGGATTTACGGGCGGGCCTGGGTGGGCACGTGCCCACCCAGATTGACAAGTGGCCCACCCAAACAGATTAATAAAAACGAATTCTTTTTTTTATAATAATAATGAATTAAATTTGGCCATACGGCCCGCCGAACACTTTGATGAAGCGCTGAGCGCGTCCATCTCTGGCTCAGCGCCAGTGAACGCAGTTTGAATCTGGCAGTGATGTCATGTCACTGTACATATTTTGTCCAGACTTCGACACCCTTGCAAGGAGAGCGGACAAGGCTCTTTGTTCACATGAACACGTCTTGGAAAGACAAAGAGTATGGCCCATTCACAGATTGCCTCTTTTGCGCGCTAAGTTTGTCATTTCAAATGTACGCTCTCATAATGGAAGCAACGTTGTCGCGACAGACGTGGTCAGGCGTCTGATTCGACGCGTGCGTTTCGACAGCCAAGGGACGCGCGATTTGCCATTAAAGCTTGCCGTTCTTAACGTGCACTTTGTGGTCACGGAAAACGCACATCAGAAACTCCCGGTTTTGCGTCAAAACGTGCGTCCTTGACGTGTGATCTGCAATTTAAACGAGATTGTTTCTGTCTGCAGGTGTTTCATGCCTCTGAAGACTGTCCGAGGTGCTGAAATAAAAACAGTGAACATGAAACCGAGAGTTGTTTTTCTTTTTCTTGTTACAAAAACACTCCCTAATCCCTTCGTTTGCAGACACATCTCGCAAATTTTCTAGTTGTTTTTTCCGGTAACCCTTTACAATAAGGTTTAATATATTATTATAATTTTTTTTTAATTATGCATAAACCACGAGTTTCCTGATACGCATGTTTTCCATGACCACAAAGCGATTGTCAAGGCGCACGTGCCCGGCGAGATATGAAAACATCTCAACTTTTCAGAGAGTGCCGCAAGCGTGGGACAAAACCAACTGATCAGCTTCGGCCTTTCCGTAACAACTTCGAAAGCTTGACAGAACAGCTGATCATAGCCATAAATATAGCATATCTAGTAGTAAAGCTAATACAAAATCTAGAAACCCTCGACTCTGGCCCACCCCAACTTAATCCAGGCCCACCCATCTTTCACGTTCTGCATCCGCCACTGATGACTCTGGAATGTAAGTACATTGATGGCCTAAGACACGAAACGCAGCGGTTTGTGTGAGAAAACGGACTGTATTTATGACCTGTTTTCAGGACTTTGACCTCTTGTAACCACAGCCACGTCCAAGTGATCTGAAGGCACGGGCGCTTCTATCCTGCGCGAGCGTGCCGGAAAGCCCCCGGAAGTGATCTCTACGTGGTTGCAAAAAAAATAAAAATCAATGTTGTCTGTTGATAAATAAGCTAAAACATATCAAAAATTAATTTCAAAGTGAGCTATGCCTTTAAGATAATAATAGGCAAGTCAATTATTATGAAGCCACCCCACCCCATATGGACGCCAACACTTTGTATAATGTGGTGCCATTAGAATGCAACACTGTTTCTTCTAAGAAGCAGAGAGCTAGTTCATTACTACCGATTATTCAGTTATCACTTATTGCATTAAATGAAATTACGATTGCAGCAGTTTTTACTTTATTGCTGAATTACTTTATTGCTGAAATCGCATCCTGTATTTTCAGCAGTTTGCCGTCACAAGTTTGAGGCAGAAATATTCTAATGTGATCATATTCACTGAGCAGGTAATTTATTATATGCTAGCAGATATATATCTACCTTGATCTGTAAATAGCTTTTTCAGTCTTCAAGAGCTGAGGCCACATTGCTCTCTCAGTGTTTTGAATAAGAGATTACTGTGCGCAGCTGCTGACTGGCTACAGATACCGTCATTATCAACTGTGGCAGGAGACTCTCTCCAGCTCCCCTTGCAAACAACATTTCATAAATCAATCTTCACCTAACCCACTGGAGGTAGGTGATGCTCTGATTGAAGAGTGAGTTATATAGAAGAATACTGATGAAATCATTCAAAGAAACAAATGCAATTGTCTTTGAAATTTGAGATTAATAAGATTTGGATAGTCAGGCTAATATTGTTTTTCATTTAAAATGGGGTAGAGCGGACAGATTGTTTTCTATGATTCTTTCTACTCACACTGCAATGTCCCAATATGACGTCATACTATGCACATTTGTTTTAAAAAATATATAAATATACATAACATGTTTCTAATTGCCCACTTAAAGTGTTTATCGCAAATAAATTACTAAATGGTAAAAATTAATAAATGTGAATGAAAAAAAAATTGCGTTGCATTTGCAATCCTGTGGAAACAGTGCTGCCACACTCTGACAAAATAATCGTCTCTTTCAAACAAGTTGGAAAGTTTCAAGGCAAGATAACATGGTAATGGTCATTTTTACATTTTATTCCATTTTTGTAAGCGGCACTGTTTTCATGCATATACTTTAAGTTCATGTATTGTTGTTGTGGACCATGATCAATGCCAAATAAATGAAATTCATTTCATTTCACATTTCATTGAAGAACTCCCGTGATACTGATGAGTTGCACACCCATGCCATTACGCTGGCAGGGCAACATGACACAATTTCCCTTGCTTTCCTTGTCAAAGGTCTTTTTTCTTTCTGTCTCTCATCGCATTTCTCAGCCTTTCATCTTTGAGCATTTGATGGCCCTTGATTACTCCCTCTTTTGAGATCCTGCCAGTCCCATAGTCTGCTGTTCTCTCTTGCTGAAATGACAAACCATATAAAGCTAGTTATAGGATGCAGATATGCATGTATACAATTTGACTAGTCCTCATAAACCATGGCCGAATATTTTAGATTCATAAATTCAATTGCTTAGTTTGTAAAAGCGTCTTTGTTCCAGCTCTTGTTTTGCACCATTAAAGGTGCAATGTGTAAAAATGCTGTTGCAAACTCGCAACTCGAACCACTAGATGTCGCTAAAAAAATAAACACTGCACCTTTAAAGAGTAACTAAACACTTAACCAACTTTTTTTAGTTAATGATCTGTAAGAATGGATCTTTATTTATACCAGTCATTGATTCAAGTAACTTTTTTTGACATTTGTTTATAAAGTGTTCTATTTCTACAATATATGGTGTAAAAACGTAGTGCTGCCCTCTTCAGGTTGAACGGTGGCTACTGCAGTTGCATTTTCCTATTAGATGTTCCACACTTCGTGACGTACGCAGGTTTCAGCTCACCACGCGAGCTATGTACTTGGCTGTATTCAAACCATCTTGTGTCGTCAAAACCACTGTAGGGAGTCAGAAATTGGAATTGTGAGTATTGAAAACGATCAGGATAGAGTGTTTTAGCATCTATTTCGTCCCCTCTATCTTCGATGGGGTCAGCCCACTTTTTCAGAATTTTCATATATTGCCAGTGGGTGGAGTCAGGCTCTGACCAGGGGTTTAGTTACCCTTTAAGTTTTAGTGACTTAAGTTAAAATGCACTATTTAACTTAAATGGTTGTAATTCAAGAATGCTTTGGAATATACCCAAGTTTGGTCTTGTTTTAAAGAAAACACTCAGCAAATTATTGCTGAAATGAAAACACTACAAAAAAAGAAAGTATGAAACAGTTATGGAAGTTTAAATTCACAGTAAATCAAATATACTGTACTATATATATATTTTTATTTTTTATAAAATATATATTTTACAAAATACTTTTTACTCTAAAATTACTATAAAATAAAAGCCATAAATCTAACCAAGTTATGTTACAAATTTGAAGTTGACATCACAAAAATTTAAGTTCCCATGAGATTTTGTTTAGGCGGAGTAACAAAAATAGCCAATGGATGCCATTGAATTCCATTGAATTTAGTTGTATACATTCTGCCTCAACAAATTAATAAATTTCTGTCCAAATATCAATTCTGTCACAAAATTTGGAACCTTGAGACTCGGACCTTTCTGACAATATGTGTTTTGTCAAGATTAGAAAAGATTTTGATCATAAATTATGAAATATAATGATTGATAATGAATTCTGAGTATATAAGCCTTTATATATATATATATATATATATATATATATATATATATATATATATATATATATATATATATATATATATATATATATATATTGAAAAATACTAGATTATATGTTTTATTATGAACTTTTAGCATAAAAACAGAAGTTTCAATGATTAAAAGTGGGTGCATCGACTCTTTGTGACAAAGGTCAGACCTGTTATGATGCAGATTTTTTGAGGTGCACTCTTGTCATAAATTTATCAATTACTCTTACATAATTTGTAACACAAAACAGGGGTAGAATATCTATTTAGAAGTCTTAGACCTTTCCAACGATATTTAATTTGTCATAATTACATTAGGATTTAGTAGAAATATAGTGAATTAAAGTTAGGCATCCCGGTGACAGTTAAGGGGTTGAAAATGCATGTGTGATACAAGTTCCATTTGAAAAATGATGGCAATTATACATCAATTACCTGACTTCCATTGTGAGAGATTTTTGATAGTTGCTCTAAAAGCAAATGTAAATGGTAGGTGAGAGCAAATTTTGAGAGCATTTAGTTTACTGTGAATCCACTAATGCTGAGCCGCTATATCATTTAGAATGCCTGGGTATGTTGTTATTTGTGAAACCAATTATTTTGTATGGTTTGGTCATGTCAATAAAGATGCGTGTTAGTGCAAGTGCAAATTACTTTCTGTTAAATTTCCCATCTTGGTTTTATTTCATAAATAAATGATTCTAAGAAGGCTTCTTCATCATTTAGTCATAAACAAGAGAATTTTGAACACAGATAGTTGTTCTGCGATTCTCGCCATTTTGACTTGAAGATGTGTTTTGACTAAATTATGTAAATGTGTTATATTAGTCACATGTTTAAGCATTCACACTGATAGTCCTTGAACACAACTTTTTGCGACTTTGTCTTGTAGAACAGCTTCTAAAATATGCAAATCATGCAGTGGTTCCTCTGTGAGACAGCTGTTTTCTACTATTCTGCTGTGATTGCTGGATGGCAGACAATCTGAAAGCTGTGTTGTTTAATTTGCTGTTTGTTTGTTGATTAGCGCCACCTGTTTTATAGGGGAAGTTTCTTTTACCAGATAAATATTCATTTTGGTTTTCGAAACAGAGTTTTTTTATGCATTGTATTACAACAATATAAGCAAATACAACTAGTAAATGGTATAATATATATTACAAAAGGATAATTAAAGCCACACTGCTGAACTTTTGGCCACTAGTGGCGCTCGACCTGTAACTTTTACGTCTAGCGTCCCTAGAGGCCACAATCTCCGGAACGTAGCACAGTTGCAATAGTCAACAAACAGTCAACCGGTCAGCCTCCCGTGTTTTAGATTGTGTTTGCTTGCAGTGTTTGAGGCAGGCAGCTGGTGGTGACTTAACCCCTAGTTGCTCCAGAGGCCTGCGACCTCTGACATATATAGCAATTGTAAGTCGCTTTGGATAAAAGCATCAGCTAAATGAAATGATTATATGTAATATATGGCCGCGCTTCGATTCCCTTATAGCAGTCTGCTGAGAGAGAGCGAGCGGGCGGAGCCCGCAGGGCTTAAAGGGGTCATGAACTGGCTTTTTAAATTTTATTATATTGTTGTCTGAGGTCAACTTATGACGTTCGCTTGGTTTTTGCATTCAAAAACATCAAAATGAATAAGTAATAAGCTATTTTGTACCCAAGTTGTGAGCCTACCTGAAAAACAGTCGGTTTTTATGGGCGTCTCGCACTGAAGACTTGGAAATAAATGCCCACTGCTGTGAGTGGATAACAGTTTTACATATTATAATGAGTTTAACTCACCTGTCGGTGCACGTGGGGGAAAACGTCCAATGTTGTAAAATGGCAACCGGATTCGCCCATACATGTTCAACCCAGAGTCCGTCTGTTGCACAATTCCTGTCAGATTCAATATAGACGGCACAGCACCGTTCTTTAGCTCTTATCCGTCTGTAAATCCAGTCTCGACCTGTGTCTTGTTTACAAAACAATCCTCAGTGAAATGAAGTGAACAGACGACGATGTTTTACCTCATCAGCTGGAACGTCATTAAAAATAAAGTTTATCCATGCAGTCCTATTGGAATCCAGAGAAAGCATATGCAGCCACTGTCTTCTTCCACAACCAGGCACTGCACAATATTCTGTATTGCTCGGTAGCTCGATCCGATTTGTTATCACGAGGTAGGCATGTATGTTTTTTAGCTATGCGTGAATGTGCGAATCGGTGGGCGGGGCTAAACCGGCTGTGTTGAAGTAGGTGTTGATCTTCTGCGGGGTGGGGTTTTGTCATCTTTGACGTCATATTTCCCCACTTTTCAAAATAAGTCGTTTGCAGAGGCTGGTGTCAATAAAGCATCGGTCGGGCACCCTTCCTTCTTTAACTCACGCGAGCGTGCGAACGCTGGACCTCGTCCTGGCTTTTAATTTGTTACTCTCCCTTTTTCTTTTTTTAGTGTGCTCTGACAAAACCTTTGCCTTCTTTCTTGTAGCTGTTGGTTCAGCCATGACGAAAACATGCGGTAATCAAACACGAGTTGAGCTTTCACGTCAGAATCTGAGGAAGTTGGGGGTGGGACGTATGCCGTAAAGCAGTCGAATTTTGTAGTTCTTTTTTGTGCTCGGGTTCCTACCCGAAACCCGAAGTTACATAGTGCCAGTGTGCCAACAGCCCAGTGTTCATTTCTCTCTCTCTGCTCGTTTCCGCATAACGAGCAGAGAGAGAGAGCGCCCGGCTGCGCACACACACGACTTCAAACAACAAGAGCGCTGTCTTGGTCTCTCTCCCTTGCACTGAGTCACGCATATAAATCAAATCAATTGACACGGTTGGTAAACGGCAGTTTCACGTGGAGCATTTGGAGATTTTTAGAGATTAGAGATGAACAACAATAAATTATAAAGGCGGGTCTCATATGGGGCGTTTACACCTGGCCACTTCATTCGTTTTCTGTGATTCGGATCGCTATCCGATCATGAAAAGACCAGGTGTAAATGCCCCCGAAACGCATTTGAGACGGATTTGAATCCGATTGCTCAAACCACATCAGAATGCTAAAAAATAAACGTGAGAGCGTGCTATAGGCTATGTCATGTAATTTTACTACTGCGACACACATCACCTCAGATGAGCAGCTGAACGCCTATCAAGCCAACGCGACGATATCTATCGCAAATTAAAATGAAAGTAAGACGCAGACGATTAACACTACCATCTTCATCAAAAGTAAAGAAACGAAATGATCTTACCAGGGCTGTTGCCGCTCTTTATTGCTGCCTTTGCTGATTTTGAAATTAGCCGATGATCAATAAAATTCAGCTCATATCTGTTGCTTTCGGTGACGTGCATTTCATTAAATCTGTATATAACACGGGAATTGAAGATCGGATTTATATCCGCTTTGAAAAAACACATTTATGTGGCCAGGTGTAAATGGAATCGTTTTGAGAAATCCAGCTATCCGATCTGAGAAAACGCATGAAGTGGCCAGGTGTAAACAGCCCCATATAGACGCCTGTCTCAAATACAAGCCGATGCAGTGCGACGATTTGGGAAAACAAAAGCCCGGGCTATTATTTGAAGTTTAACGGTATACCATATCTTATACAAAGGAGGGGATTCTGTTTCAATGTTCTTGAACAATTTTTTGAGTTAGGGTGTATTAAATTATTTAAGATGTATTTTCTGGCGGTGGCAGAAAGAAACAAACAAGGATGATGTCATGAAACAACTTGGATTTGCTAAGTTCAGGAAAGGAATAAAGTGAGAATAGTAAGTGTTAGTGGGGAAAACGAACTAGTACTTACAGGATACATAACATTATTTGCTCAGTACCCGCTTTGTCATTTTCTGACCTGTTGAGTTCTGCCCATTTTCTGAATGCTCAAAGGGACAAATGACAAAACTGCTACAAAAACACAAACTCAATACAAACATAACTGAGACAATTTTTTTTCCAGTGTCTCAATGTCTTAAAAAAATCTGCAACAGGTATTGGAAAACATTTAGTTGCATCCCTAAAAACATGTTTTTTAAAGTTTTAGGCCTGCCTTATTTACCACTTTCAATATAACGTAGGCATTATGCTGAATACAGTCCAAACATGACACCAGATGGCTGAAGTTTAACCCTTGATAAGGATGTCAATTCAAGTTGTGTGCAAATCAACCATCCTTAAGCCATTCTCTAAATATGCAGTGGATGTGCTGCAGTTATATGGTAACTTATTTGTAGACATTTTCTTTCTCATAGCATGACCAGGAAAGTTCCACCAGCCAATTGTGTTTCGGTTTTGCATGTCACAACCTCATTCTCTTTTAACCCCTTTTCCCCTTAAATAAAAACGGACTAAACTAGTCTGACATTTTCACTTTCCTGCCATATTGATTGAGAGATATTCCTCTCTGCAGGGCTTGGTGTTGCCGTCCCCATTGAAATGACCCTA
This sequence comes from Hybognathus amarus, assembly GCA_030378365.1. Lineage (NCBI taxonomy): Eukaryota > Metazoa > Chordata > Actinopteri > Cypriniformes > Leuciscidae > Hybognathus > Hybognathus amarus. Next base: position 281,214 of record JAQIUQ010006539.1, read on the forward strand.
AGAAGTGCCTGGCAATTGTCCTATCCGTCTTATCTGATGGCAACAGGCATTTGTTTGTGTTAGTCCACCGAAACCTGATCACACCGAAACAAATTTTCCGATTTCAGTGGTTGAAAAGGGAATTTGGACCGCTCTCTTGCATGTCGGTGGTTATTTACACTTGACTTTTTGTTTTATTCTTTATTTTTAAGTGTTCTTGACATGTAATTCAGGCCTCTTTGTGCTTTGAGCGAGTTAGTTGACCTAAATCAGAAGTTGGTGATTTTGATTCCCTTTCAACTTTGCTCAGAAATAAGGAATTTTGAAGCTTCTCCTCATCTCATCAAACACTTGTTGCTTTTCGCAGGTACATATCAAAGAGAATCGCTGCACCGGTCTGTGTGTAACAGCTCAATGTTTCAGTCAATCCACTGGGCCAATCAATGAAATGGCAGACTTTGAAGTGGGGAATCCATGAAATGAAGAGCAAATGTAGAGCTTTACATCATTCCACTTATGTCATTGTGCTGCATCACACCCTTTATCTCTAGTTTCTGACATGATTCCTTTTTTGTCTCACCCTGTCTTTTCCTTTGTCTCTTTTCCTGTTCTCCTGTCCTGTTTCTCTCTGTGAACTCTAGAAAGGCTTTATTCATTTTACAACCAAGGTCAACTGTTGAACAGTCAACAGTTTTCAAAAAAAAAAAAAATCTGTGTCAATCCCATAATAAATGTAAAATCAGTATTTTCAATGACAAGCTATTTTTTTTTTGGTCTGGATTTATTTATTCAAAGCTACATAAAAAAATCAATTTTATGCATAGTGGATTGAATACACATTTTCTACAAAGATCATGTTTTTAATTTCTAAATTAAAATGGATTTTAATGTTAAATATATCAGGGTCACACAACTGTCCTCATATAATAATGAAGACAACCGCCTCATTAAAGTTAACATGAAATTAATATGCTGTTTTTTTATTTTTTAAATGTTTGTTATTTATCTTATTGAAAACGATTCATCCATACATATACAATGAAATGAAAGACTTATCTCTGGTGATTGATTGTATGCCGGACTTTCTTACATATTACTTTGACATTTTATGAGTTAGTAAAATCTCATATAGTGTGACCATAGACTATATAAAACAATGGGCTTGAGTGTTACTCCCCAAAAACTTTAAAAAAGTCAAGATATTCATGAAAACCTCTTACTTGTCATTGACCTGTTGTATACAGTATTGTGACCCACATTTCTATGAAAGTGGGTTTGATTTTATACTTGAAGTAACTTTTGTCTTTCCAGAGCGTCTTTGCGTTTCTGACCTGATTTCTTTCTTCTCTAGTATACAGTGAGATTGGTGACTGCCACAAACCTCTTTTTAAACTCCTTCATGGACCTACGTGATCAAAATATTGGTTTCTGTGCCGAGTGTCCCTTGACAGCCATATTCTTTGCCATTTGATGGCTTCCCCACTGCTCTAATCCCCACAGATGTTTAGGAAGTCACTTTGAGCGGGCAGGTAATCGCCTGCCACTAGCAGCGAAACCCTACAGCACTTCATTGTGCCCGCTGCTAATTACAAACAAAACATGGTTAAGCCATGTTAATTCACTGCCGACGGCAAGGCACACACAAATAAAAGAAAAAGGCGCAATTACAAGGTCTGGTCGTTGTTCCCCTGATATGGGCAGATGGAGGAGTAATTAAACTAAAGCTAAATAAATACAGCACTGATAAGAGAAGGAATCTTCCCGTTCTTCCTCCTCTTCTCCAATACTCACGAGAGAGATAGAAAATGGTGCTTTTAAATTGAAAAACCCTTTAATAAATGGGGAATTTCTCTGATACTCTTTAAAGCAATTTTCTCTCTTCTTTTTCTAATTTACTACACTCTCCAGATGCTTCTTTGTAATGCGCACCATGTTTTTTTTTTTAAGCATTTCCAATTGTAAAGTGAGCTGGAGAACTTTCAGTATGCGAAGAGCAAACTCATGCTAGTGGGATCTGCTCAAACCCACAGAACGCTTCTGATTATTGATCTGCTTAGCCATTATTAATCTGGACTCTGAATGAGGACTGGATCAGGAAAGAGATTTTTGAATGCATTTATCATTGGCGCTAATCCTGTCAATTACTAATCCTTGAAAGTTGTTTAGCAAGATGGCTGTTTAAACTTTTCTCTGACTGAGATTCTGGAGAGTGATCACCGTAAAGCACCTGATCAAGGCTATAAGCCAGCAAAATCTCCCTCGGTTTCATTCTTTAAATCATGACGGGGAGATCAGAAGTGATCGAGGGGGAGTCTCAGAATAGTTCATGTCCATATGGTGATGGAAATGTGGACATGTGTTCTGATTACAACTGAGATTGCTAGATTAGTGTGTAATCTTTGCTCGGAGGCGAGTGTCTGAGAGAAAGCAAATGGTTGGTCCCACTGATTGTAGGTCAGGACTTCTGAAATCCCCTTTTAGGGGATCATATGCCGTAAACCTCTCTTAGGGTTCATTAGAGTACACAGCTTCCAATGTTTATTTGCAGTTTGTAGATAAGTCTAAAAACCGATTGACCTTATTTTGAATTTTAACTACACTGAAATCATTTTGTGTATTAATATTTACATGGAGCATAACACATATTTTTAGTTTCCTTTTATTTAAGCAACCAAAACCAAACTGGAGGTTATGACATTTTGGTTTGCAGTGATGGAGGCAAAGAAATCTGAGAATGATCTCACCAATTGTTTTGTTGCTTGTATTTTAACAAACTTTTACAACCAAAAATATGGTCAAGGATTCAAAATAGTGTTAAACCTCTGTTACATCATCTGTTTATTACTTAAAGAAAGGGATTTTCTGTAATTCTGTCCTTGATAAATTATTTAAATACTTTTTCGTATCCCAGCTTAATAAGCAGTACAAGCAAGCTATTCATAGCTATTCCCCTAAATAGTAAACACTTTGTGTCTCTGAAAACATTATTTTGGTCATTATTTTTGTAATTTTAAACGCCTACGGATGCAGTAATGGCACAGTTCAGCTTTAGAGGAGTAAGCCATGTTGGTTTTTATTCATTTTCCCAAATAAGTGGTTCAACAGTAGTTGTCTTGTGATGAAGAATGTGGTGGTGTTTGTGGCACGTAGTGTCTGACGATTTGTTGTAATTTCAAACATGCTATGAATTAAAAGAATTTTACAAATGTCATTAATTTCAGTGCTGGCAGAATCTTCAAGGTAATTTTATCTCAATAGACTATAGTCTCAGACTGTGTTTCTGTTGTCTTTGGCTTGAGTTGTGATTTCAATCAATTTGGCTCATTCTTTACACTTAAACCTTGCAGAAACTTTTAAAAAAGCAGCCTAGAAAATATGACCAGAAACAATAATAAATAATACAAACTCTTGTCTTTTAGGAAATAGCATCCCAGAATGAAGTGAATAACGCCTGGAAAAGAGATCAAAGTCAAGGAGTCCAGGAGGTGAAATGCGGAGAGAAAAAGGTGGGAAAAATGTATGCTATGATAAGAGAAGGGAGATGAGCCTTTCATATTAGCCGTGCCTTTGTTCCACAACGTCAGGCGCTAGAGAGGCATGGCTGAAATAAAGGAAAAATCCCATTAGAAACAAAACTTCTTGAATCTTGGAGATCTACATTATAATCCTTTTTTTGTCGAACACTTTAGACATGTTGCCCTTGCTGCCCTTGAGAAAACGCGTGCGCACACACACAGTAGTACTGAGAAAAAAATACACTTCTTTTCACAGTAAAGATGATGTTAATTAGGAAAGCTTTACTTGCTTTTTGCATGGAGGTCTCTTAGTGCTTAACAACTCATGACGATCACCACACTTGAGACCAAAATGGATTTCATTTTCCTTAATATATTAAGGGGTGCATACACTCGTATAAATCCATATATATACACACACACACACACACACACATATATATATATATATATATATTCAGAGCCCGACCGATAAATGATTTTGAAGGCCGATACCGATACAAATATTTGTTGGTTTTAAAATCCGATATATCGGCCGATATTTTTTTTTCTATTTTTTATTTCAGGAACGAGCAACAAAACATTAGCAGATTTCCCTAACATTAGTTATTTGTAGTTATGAGTTTTAACTAAAATAAAATGATAATGCATTTTAAAAAGAAACTTGTTTCTTTTATTGTCACAACAGAACAGACTGATGATAGTGGCATTAGCTAGCTTTGTGGTTCGCTAGTCTATGATGAGCCATAATTTAGCAATGGATAACGTCATATTGCAAATTGTAAAACATACATTTTCAATATAACAGGCCAAGGAGAGATGATACGTCTCATTGCTATAACTGTCACACACTATTAAAGAAATACTTCAGTCACATTGTCAAAAGTTAAAAGGACAGTCAATCAACTATACTGTAACAACGGAACGTAACTAATACTAGCTAATTCCGCTTCACTCTCGGCTTATTTAACAGCAGCAGAACTGGACATGATAGTCACAAATTTTGTCATGCTTATTTGAGTTAAGAGAACTGATGGGGATGTTCTTTTAATTGTTATTCAAACAATTAATGTCTCGTGACCAACTCAACGAGTGTTGCCAACAGGGACGGTGTAGAATGCCCTTTGGTAGACAAACTATACAACTACTATACAACAACACTCATGACATGGTTCAAGCGTGTTTCGTCCGTTTTTATTTTATTTTCAAAATATTCATTTATCGGCCATTATAACTGGCCATATCCGATAGTTTGGAAAATGCCTAATATCAGCCGATAATATCGGCCTGGCTCTGATGTGTGTATATATATATACTGTATATGCAGACAAAAAACTCTAACATGTACAGATTGAAACACTATATATATATATATATATATATATATATATATATATATATATGTATATATATATATATATATATATATATATATATATATATACACACAGACAAACAAACTGTTACATGTACAGATAAAAACACAAAACAGATATTTCTGAAGCTGCTTGAGCTTGTGTCAGTTGCCTCAGGCCTGTAGTTTTCTTGAGAGAGAGACCAAAATATGAATAACAATTAAAGGAAAAATAAATATTAATCTCAATATTCACTGCATACTATTAATTCAAATTTCTTTTGTGTCCCTCGGCCCCTCATTTGTGTTGTTTTTCCTACAGGAGATTGAATTATAGTCTTAGTAAGACATAGTTAAAGAAGGGTGTTTAACCTCTCTGATTCATTGTTCTCATACTGTTCAGACCTCTCGCCATTCTTCTCTTGTGCTCACGGAAATTTCATTGCTTTGTTATTGGACTTCTAAATTAAAGGCTTTGACATTTGCAACAGCTGCCCAATAATGGCATATAGATTAGTCTATAGTTGTTCCCATGCTTCAGTCATAAAAGTCATTCAATTTGTTTGGATTAAAACGGCCTGTCTTAGCTGACTAGGTGATTGCATTTTAAAAAGATGTCTGCCAGCAAAACTCCAAATGCTGTCGATCTTAATTCAGTTTTTTCAGCTAATGACTATTAACAGTCACCACTAACAGAGAGAAGATCTTGTCATGGAACCGCCATGCAAAATTGAAAGTCATGTTTGTAGTATTATAAATAAATGTAGGGTGTTAATATTATCGAATTTATTAATCCTATATAGTTTATTTATTTATTTACTTTTGTTTAATACAGACCCAGACGGCAGTAAAGGGTCAACATCTTTTATAGCCTTTAGCTGTCTGGTCATAAAAACAATTGTAGCCAATACTGCCACATACTGCCATTCAAAAAGTGTGGGGGGTCAGTAATTTATTTATTTTTTATTTAAAGAAAATACATTTATTCCAAGCTCACATTAAATTAACCAAAAGTAACAGTAAATACATCTGCACAAAATCTAAGCAGCACAAATGTTTTCAGCTCAAATGGTTCTTGAGAAGCAAATCAGCATCTTATAAGGATATCTGAAGGATCATGCGACACTGATTACCGGAGTAATGATGCTGAATATTCAGCTTATTCGTCACAAGAATAAAATATAGTTATTTTACATGGAATTTTGTTAATTTTTTTTTTATTGTTTTTACTGCTCAAATAGATGCAGTCTTGGTGAACATGAGACTTCTTTCAAAAACCTTACAGACACCAAACTTATAGACCTTAAAGAAATTGGACTGGACAATTATGATAAACAATTGATTTTTTTTCAACTAATCTGACTTACAGATTTTATATTAAGTGATCACCTTTATTTTATATAACACGTTAGAATGTACATTACAAATATTTTAAATAGGGTTTACAGTAGCCTAATAAACAGGAAAATAACTTCATTGATGCAAACTTCATTAAATATGATACAAATTCTAATTCTGCAGTAATGCATCTATACAGAAGACAATAGTGTCATTATTCAACTCAATTCAGTGGAGTGTTGATTCAGTTCAGTAACTGTGTACAGTTAAATTCATTCTCTCAATTCAATTCAGTGTATCATCTCTCTTCCAGTGTATGACAACATCTACATTAGGGGTGTCATGATTCTCCAAATCCTCGATTCGATTTAATTTTCGATTCTAAGGTCACGGTTCGATTCGATTCTCGATTTCTATATTTATTTGTTTTTAATGATAAAAAACCGGCCAATCAGGGTGCTCTCTGTCTTAAGGGGGTTGCACATCGGACGAGAAGCGCAGTGCCATGTCTTTAAAATTCAAACACATTATTCTCTGAGTGTACACACACCGGCGGCGCCCAGCTACGGCTCAGGACCGTTTTCAAAACCTTGCTGCGCCACAGAGCGCCATTTACATAGTTTTAGGTATATAGATTTACATTTATTTGTCTCAAATCGTCGTTAATGTACATGGCTTCACCCTGTGCTGTTTTCACTTGGGTTAGCTAAACGCTAGCTAAATAAATACTATTGTATTATATGACATAGTTGCCTAGACAACGGATAACGTTACAACAAAATAACAGACTTAACGTGATACACTTTTACTTGACTAACGTTCAAACATCAACTATTATTCAATCAACATTAAAAAAATAGTAATTATAATAAATCAAGTTAACTTGAAACTCACACATCGTGCAGCTCTTCTACCAGCAGTTACCACGCATGTTTTTTCATCCCTGCTTGGCAAGGCGAACGGACATGACATGGGGGCGTGGCAGTATCTACATTGCAAGTAAATTCCAAAGCTTCTTTTCGAGGTTTAGTTGATGTTCTTTGTCACTCGTTTCTGTACACGACCACAAACTGAATTAGGGGATGTTTACATGACAATGATGTACTAAAAACCACAACTTTTTTTGCCCTGATCTGCGAAAATGACTAAATGTATTTTGTAAAAAAGGATTACGTGCCTGCACACATACACATTCTTTTACAGGGCACTCACACCAAACCCATATGCCTATAGACTAAACATGTAATGTAATATGCAGATTCACGTTTTTGTACTTTACATGGAGACAATAATGTTTTTTCTATTGCACTTTGAGATTAGAAATCAATTCCAAAGGCAGGCGTACATGTCGTTGTTTCGACGTGTGCGTGCAACAATCAAGTTGTGCATTTGTAAATCAAGCTATATTTGCTTCTTATTAATTAAATCCTGGCAATTGGTTGATGAAAAATTTATTGAAATTAAGATCAATTTCTGCAAAGCTAAATTCACTCTAAAGAAGGCTTTCTACAAAACAACACTTAATGAAGTTGTCAAAATCATGTCTGGCCATGTCTCCCAGATATTGCGTAGACTATACTTTTCATATCAACATGGATGGAAAAAACTAAGGCTGTCAATAAACGCGTTATTAACGGCGTTACACAAACCTATTTTAACAGCATCAATTTTTTTATCGCTCGATTAACAGTCTTTTTGTCCTAGCAAACTTTGTTGTTTTTTTTCCACATGCTTTTGCAACAGGACGTGGCATGCGTGCCCCTATGCTTCGAAATGCATTCATTTCAAGGTCTTACGCCCCGCAAGGACATTTTGTTGCTTCGTCGTCCAAAGCGCAAGTGGATCTAGCTAGACCGGAAACAAAACAAGAGGGACGCTGCACACACTTGTTTAGGCTTGCGAGCCGGCCAAATAGTAGGTTAACGTTAGGCTTTCAGTGGCGAGGGTGAGACGCCAAAATGGATGCCATTAAGATTCTGAATGGAAAGTTTACTTTTAAAAAGTTGCCAAATGGTTCAATTGGCAAGACCAAGTGATCTGTGTGTTTAGTCGTTGTGAACTGAGCTATCATCATCACAGCACGTCCAGTCTGAAACACCACTTGATGATGGCCAAACACACACACACACAGCTGATGCGAATCTCCGTCCCCTCGTCAATATCAGGAGCTCGTCAATATCTCTTTCACCCTTTTATTGATGGACAGTGTTACATTTGTAACAGTATTAGCTGTTACTTTGGTTTTCATACTCACCACTAGGGGGCGCATGAGTGTTAAAACTTATGGTATTTAAAATGATAATAGTATAGAAGAAGTCAGTTTGTTTGGAAGAGGGAAACCTGTTTTATCTAAGCACCTCCTGCAACACTCATTGGAGTCCTGATTTGAGAAACTTTGTTTCCAGTTCAGTCATGTAAGTTTTGTTCCTCCTAATGTTGTGTACTTGTTTTCATTTTGATTTATATACGGACAAAACGGATTGTAAAAATCATGTTTTTTAATTTTTGTCTTTCAGATTTGCTAAATATGATCGATATTTCAATCGAATATGCACAAAAATCAGATCCAGGTCAGGCAGGGGTCTCTTCGGTCGGTGTGATATCAACCCCCTCCCCCACTGGCTGAGAAATATGTTCCGATTATCAAAGAACAAACATTTTTCCTTGTTCAGTAGTGGGCATAATTAATCGACGATCGATTATTGATCATTAAGAATTTCGTCGATCACGTTAATTTGTTATCGATTATCATTAAACTAATGCTGCTGCGTTGCGTAGTGTGAGTGGAAAGTGGACGTGTTCCCCGGGCTGGTCATGTTAGCGCGGAGGTACCTGTGCATCCCGGCAACGTCAGTGCCCTCATCAGAGCGGTGTTTTCAGCGGCTGGACTGAAGCATTTGTTTACACTCGACGCGTCCGCACGAGGGAGGTGCGCGCGCAGTCTGCAGAGACTCGCGCTGAAGTGCCAGGCGAAAGTGTAAACAAGGCTTGACGGTCACCATGCAGGTTGCGGTCGCGTCTGACCCCAGATCATGTCATCAACATGCTTATCTTTCTCAACAAAAATCAGTAGACTGGAGCAGAAGTTGTATGTGAGTTATTTTTTATGAAGCTTTAAGTAGCCTAACGTTAGCCGGTAGGCTAATCTCTCTCACACTTTCTCGACTCCGTGCCTTGATTGAGTTACATTTTGACAAAACCTGCTGTCAGATCTAAATGTTATTATGTTTTTGGTTAAGTTATTATTATTATTATTATTTTGGAACAAACGAAGGTCTCACGAATGCCAACTCGCAGCTGCAGGTTCAGTTGCGTTGGTTAGTAAATTAGAGCACCGCCGCGCATATCTTCAAATTTAGCCTAACCGACGCCCAGTTTAACTACCACAAGTTGATCATCTTGTAATAAGGATCTAATCGAGGAAAAACACGCTGTATTTTTGTATTTTCTATTACATTTTTAATTTATAAAAAGTTAAATAAATAATAAATTTGAATTTAAAAATATTAATGATTAATCGATAGTCGATCGTTAATTCTTCCGACGATCGACTAAGAAAATTTAATCGAATGCCCATCCCTAGTTCAGATTTTCAAAGGAACAAATTTCTTTCCTTGAAACTTGAAAAGGGAAGTGCAGAACGAATATATTTTCCCTGACAGTGTCCACTGGATGGTTTCTCAAATCAGGTTGGGCACCTAAGGTCTTATGTCTTGACAAAATAAGGCACAGTCAGACGAAAAATGGACGTTCAGGTGTTACCCCAGAGTAGACTGTACTGTAAGTGCTATGGGCAGAGAGGAGAAAGGTGTGTAATAATTGCCGAGTTTTGAGTGCTTAAGGTTGCAGTGGAGTGTGAGTGGTGTGCCAGTCCTGAGGCTCTGTAGAGCTGTGAAGTGTTGATGTAATCCCATGCTTATGGTCTCTTGCAGCTCTCATGCATTTTTTTTCAACATTTCTTTTTTCAACATTTCATTTCTGATAATAAGAAATGTGTATTGATCATCAAATCAGCATATTAAACCGTGTCCTCCTAAATATAATGTGATGCGATCAGATTCCAGTGAAAAGCAATTTGTCTTTCCACACTAAAAAGTTTGTAACAGATTTAGTAGTGTTGCTATATATATATTTTTTTACTATTTACTAACTCTTTATCTGCATACTATTCAGTATGTATTTTTTTTATCAAATAAAGAAAAAAAAAACATTTAAAAATTCTACTGACCCCAAACCTTTGAACGGTAGTGTGTGCGTATATATGTAACTGGTCTCTATTCTGCGTTTTGTTTTTGGTTGATATGAGAAGAACAGTACAGCATTCAGCAGTTCCACTACTGATCTTTTATTCCTGATATAAAACAAATGTAATCAGCCTCTTATTGTGAAGATTCACCCTTATTAACTCTCTCATTGCATCACTAATGCAAAGGAATAAATCACAAAAACATGCATAACAGAAAACATACCTGATATACAAACTAATGTAATCAGCCTCTTAGAGTGAGAGTCACCCTTGTTTTTCTATAAAACAAATTTGATGTACACTTAAGTAAAATGAGCTAATATTTTTTCGAGTCATTTCGTTCATGCAACGAACAAAACGGACGAAATGACTCAAAAAAGATTTGTTAACTTTGATGAACGAGTTTGAACAGTAGAGAGCATTTGTGCTTATAAATCTTAAACTTCTCTATTTATTTTTGAAATGATCGATCGTATTCGCTAGATAAGACCCTTATTCGTTGTCTGGTAGCATTTAAATAGGGCCCTATAATTTCTGCGATCACGAAATAAAAAGCACACTCTTTTTACAACTAAAATAACAGTAAAGGGTAAAAAAAAATAATTCCCAAAAATTAAAACGGAAAAAACTAAATTTGCAAAAATTAAAACGGAAAAAACGGAATTTGGGAAAAAATAAAATGGAATTTGGGAAAAAATGAAACGGATTTTATAGGGCCCTATTTAAAGCTACTTGTTACAGACACATTTTTTTATTACTTTTTAGTGAAAGCTGCTTCCTACTCTGTTGCCTTAAAGAACAATATGAAAATTCATATTGTCGTTAGCTGGTCTACAGTATTTAGTAGGGCAAGTGAGAGAATGCAAACCCTGTTAGTTATTTTTTCAAAAGCCCTGATGTGGAACATGTGAAACAATCCTCTGTAGACAACCATCATGAAAAACAAAGCTCTTCTGTGATTTTGTGCTGACTTACCTGGCAGTATCCAGTAGGGGGTTAAACGACTTCAGATTTTTTGAGAGTCGACTGTTATGACATCAAAGTCGAGTCGACATCTAACTAGTCGCTGAAATTAATTAACAGAAAATTATACAGATGCTGACAGCTCATAATGGGGCCGTTTACACCTGGACACTTCATGCGTTTTTACTGATCTGATTTATCAAAACGATTCCGTTTACACCTGGTCACATAAATATTTTTCGCATAACGGATATAAATCCGATCTTCAAAACAACGCGCAATATGCAGATTTAATGGAGTTCACATCATCGAGAGCAACAGTAATGAGCTGCATTTTATTAATCAGTCAGCTAATTTCAAAATCAAAGACCGCAATAAGAGAACAGCACTGGTAAGATCATTTTGTTTCTTTACTTTTAACGAAGATGATTGTGTGTTAAGCGTTCTGTGACTTACATTCACTTTGATTTACGATAGTTTGCACGTTGGCTTTATGAATAGGTGATCAGCTGCAGTGATGCGTGTTTGTCAAAAGCTTCGTCATATATTGAATAGCTAACATAGCATCTGACACGCTCTCTCACGTTTTTTTCAGCATTTTTGGGAGAAGCCCAATTTGCATATGCGGTTTCAACAACCAGATGCATTTACACGTGTCCAGTTACGTCTGTAAAGCGGCCCAGACCTCCTCATGAAGTGGTTTGAGCGATAGGATTTAAATCCATCTCGAATGCGTTTCGGAGGGCATTTAGCCTACACCTGATCTTTCCACGATCGAATAGCAATCAGATCACAGAAACACATGAAGTGGCCAGATGTAGCTAAACGCGCTGTTTACATGATCATTTAGGATGAAAAAAAAAGCTATAAATTCACATCTGCACGTTAGTGATGGATCCAAGTAGGCTAATACAAAATAATATTCCAATTAATTGCGGGTGAATTAGAGATGCATTAATATGTTTAAATAAATATATGAAAAAATAATGTTTGAATGATCTTAAAAGAGACTGCTCTCATTTCCCGGCGTCATGGTTTTACTTTCGTTTTCAACAATATAGTTCTAAGTTAGAAAAATTATTTCCATACACTTTATGTACTGCTTTCTTGCTGCAATGACCCTCTTGGCTCTTCATCTGTTGTCGTCTGCAACGCGGCCATAAATTAGCGCAATCATATAGTGTCACATTATCAACGCGACTAGTCGACGTCAGAGCTTAAAGGGCGGGTTTACTGCTCTTTTTCTTTGCATGATTGTGTTTATGGGGTGCAATATAACATGTATCCGTGGTTTTTCTTTTTTTTAAAGTCTTATTTTTCATAAATTTCACCTTTATTGTCAGCTGCGCTCTCCCTGTCCCCTGAACAAGCGGATGACTTCCTGAGTCTATGAAAACACTCCCTCAGAACCACGTAGCGGGCTCAGATTGGTTCGTTTGGGCCGGTGTGTTGTGATTGGCTAAACTGTCGCTCACGTTGTCCGGAAGATTAACGCCCATGACCTTTACGGGCGAAACGGGCAGGCATGCCAAATGTGGATACCATAGACGGTGGATACACGTAAATAATGATGTCGAGACTGCAGTATCACTGAGGCAGAATCAGACCGAGATAGCCGAGATGAATCGAGTCAAGCAGAACCTCACCACACACGGCTCTTAATAAAGGTTTCTGAATGATAATTTGCTTCATGTTTTAACTTTATACACGTTTGTTTTAAACAATAGCATCTGACTGGCAACGATAGCAACTGACTGGCAAACTAATGTTAAACACGACGGTTGGCAGATTTACATTCTTGATCAAAATCGAAAATAAAGTCATAAAGCATATATATATATATAGAAAAATACATTTACAACATTAGTACTTATACAAAATTCAGGTCCATAATGTTTGTACGCGTTTGCCGTAGACACAAAATAGCCTAACTAGTAGCCCATAAAGCCTACAAAGCCAGCACTGGCATTTGAAAAAAACAAAAAACAAAAAAAAAAACTCAACGCTACGTCGGGAATTATACATGCAAATACATTTAAAATGATGAAGTCTTAGCCTACTTACAGGTTGTGGTCCAACAACTGCTAACTTTTAACTGCTGGTTTTAAAGTTGGATCTGCTTCATGATTTAGAAACAGTTTCTTGTTAACGTTAATCCAGTGTTGAACTCGTGGAGATTCTGGAAGCTGTCTCGTAAATGCGCAGCACAGAGAGCTAGATTACGATCTGACTCACTTTCAGGAATATAATCAAACACAAATTGTATCCATTGTTGTCGAAGTATATTGTCCGTGGGAAGCCCGAAACACAGAAGACCTGACAGCTGCGTGAACACAACTCACTCGACGAGGAGCTGCTGAAATATGGCCATGCCCTTTCCTGCATATTCCGGAGGGAGTGGTTGATGCAAATGTGTGGGTTAGTGACGTACCATAACCCAGCTGTAGTCCAAAACGAGTCGTTTTTGTAGGCAATTTTACTTCCTGATTTTTTAAAAGACGATATCTCTGCTTACACTAAACTTTCAGTGCTGCAACTTTGCAGATACTGTTCATGCACCAACAGCAACATTACACACTATTTAAAATGAAAAAAGTGAAATCGCAGTAAACCCGCCATTTAAAGCGTCACGGCATTGCATTAAGATCGACTAGTTGGTTCAACCCCTAGTATCCAGTAAGTGTGATTCTGCAGCACCACTGAAAGATGCACAAGGTTATCCAAATAAGATCACTTTTTTGTCATTTTGTTCAAATGCAAATGTAACCTAGACCATGGTCTTGTGCCTCAGTGCATTGATGTGGACACAGTGACAGAAACAGCCTTTTATAACCACCCTTGTATAGCCACTTGTGAATGTTAAGAGTCAGAAATACTTTGGACTCTCTCTCCATATCCATCTGTAAGCATTCTTTCAGCAGATGTGCTGGTGGTTCAGTGTAATTTGAGTGTTTTTGGTCTTTGATATAATGTTCCCACTGCTCAGCTGGTACATTATATTGCTGCCAAGGTTATGGCTTCAACTCCACATGATAAAAACAATCTATGTAATGAATTCACTGTAAATTGCTATTGATGAAAGTGTCTGCCAAAGAAATAAATGCAGATATTTATTTTGCCAATAAAGTATTATTATTATTTTTATTTGGCAAACAAACAACTAGGGCCCCATTCAATAATATTTCTCTAAATGATTTAAAAGCATATAAGGGTTTGAGCACCAACACAGTTCCCTAATACATAATCTTGTTTTTGGGGATTGTAGATAGAATGTTGTATATAGGATTTCCAGTCCAACAATATCTATCCATTACAATCTCAAAGCTTGCCTTCTTGAGTTAACCATGTATACTCACCTAAAAGATTATTAGGAACACCATACTAATACTATGTTTGACCCCCTTTCTCCTTCAGACCATCAAAACTGCCTTAATTCTATGTGACATTGATTCAACAGGGTGCTGAAAGCATTCTTTAGAAATGTTGGCCCATATTGATAGGATAGCATATTGCAGTTAATGGAGATTTGTGGGATGCACATGCAGGGCACGAAGCTCCCATTCCACCACATCCCAAAATGCTCTATTGGGTTGAGATCTGGTGACTGGGGGCCGTTTTAGTACAGCAAACTCATTGTCATGTTCAAGAAACCAATTTGAAATGATTCAAGCTTTGTGACATGCATTAGATTTTTCTTAGAATAAATAAAAAATCAAAGAGTTTATTGGAAGAACTGATTAACTGATTGTAATTTCGATTCAGCCACATCAAGTTAATGCAATTAACTGACCCAAATCTTCATAATTAATTATAAGTTATTATTGATTATTGATATTCCAAAGAGCTGATTCGTTACAACTCATTTTGAGAAAACGGCATTTAAAGATCGGAAAACATTGCTCAAAAACAGAATAAATGCTCTGGCCCTTAGTAATAATAATACTGTATATAATGTTTTAAGCTCATGAAAACTGATTATTTAAAAACATGACAGGCATATGAGGCCTACAACTGCAGTAACTCAATGAAATAACATTGGCAGAGTACACCACATGATGCGTCTGAGCGAATCATGTTAGCAGAAACCAGCAGTAGCCAATGAGATTTCATCATTAGCGTTAAATCACCCTTTGGACATTCACGATAGGAACGATACCAGTCATGACAGACTTCAGTAAACAGACAGAGTGTGGCATGTAAATTCTGGAGAAACTTACTGCCGCAAGTAAACAAAATGTAATAAAATAAACATCTTAAAGTATTTTTCAGCGTTTTCTTTATAGCTTGAAAGAACACAAAGTGAAGGAGCAAACTAGCCCAAAATCTCAAAACTGCTCACTGCATGAAAAATCTTTTTCTTTTTTTTTGCCTGCCTGCCGTGTCCGTCTTATACTAGCAGAAGTGGATTGGGATATGCCGTAGTGCACTTGGGCTGTGTGCTTTTAGATCTGCGTAGATCATTAACCCTTTCACACGTAAGTTTAAAATATTCTAACTGACCCCCCAGCGTGAGTTTTTCAAGACGACCGTTATTTAGAACTTGCCACTTTAATGTTTCCATGGTGACGCGTCATTGCTTGTCACATGACACAGCACAACCTCAACAGAGCGTGGAATGAATGATGATCTGCTTTTATGTCATTTTCCCTTTTTTATTAAAAATATCATAAATGTATTAGCTATAGCATGAAACATATTCCGATTGTCAAATATGTGCAAGTGGATGGGTTTTGTTGTTTAACGTCTTTATAACAATCGCGTTAGTTGAGCTGTATGCACAATGGGCGGCGCCATTTTAGTTTCTTTTTCAGTTCAGAGAATTGGATCTGTTGGATTTACAACGTCAATTCCTCCACTTCTCACGAAATACATGATGGTAATGGCACGTTCATATGCTATGGTAATTATGGTAAATACCAAAGGCCGACGTGGAAAATGCACATGAACACCCCATTTCCACTGGGCAACTCATAGAATATTTTGATGGACGAGTTGCCGAGATTAGATAAACTTTGAACTTTTCAAATTGGTGGACCGCACCGCGAGAGTCGTGAATGGTAAAAATATATATGATCCAGAAAATATACAGCATATTATTGACCTTTTGAGTTTTGATAAATCATTTTATTGCTGTTGCAGATGACTTAAGCAATCTAAAATAGTTTTAGCTAAATAACAGGTCTGGATCTCCATCTTTTTACCACATTACGACAACAAAAGCACTTGAACGCAACACACTGGTAAATACCAGTTCACAAGTGGAAAATATCCTATTTTCCATAGCACATGAACGCACCATAAGTGGTCAAATGTTAAGCTACTTACACAATGCGTATCTGATATGAATAAAACGTGTCGTCTTATTATAATTGAAAGGATTATTATTGCCGCTTCCATAGACATCAGTGTTTATTTTACAAACTCAAAATCATTGTTTTGCTAGTACTTATGTGTATTTAAATGTCTGAAACCTAAAATAAACATTATGTGGTTGAAAACACTCAATAGTTGTGATATATGACAGCACTGAGTGCGTCTGTCTCTGGCTCAGTGCCAGCCAACGCGCCAAAGCAAGTTTGAATTTAGCAGTTGCTGAGGTGAAGCACTGATCATTCTAATCACACCGGTGTGATCGTACACTCCAGGGACCAGCAAAGACTGATCACACCGTTGTGATCGTACGCTCCAGGGACCTGCCAAGACTGATCACACCAGTGTGATTGTACGCGTGAAAGGGTTAAATATAGGCCCCTAAGTATTTCTCTAAGCCAGGGGTCCCCAACTAAACTGGCAAGAGGTCCACTAACCCGATCAGCCCAGTAAACGACGGTCCGGATATGCAAAAAGTTTGCTTTCATTTTATTAAATTGTAACCATATCAACAAATTGACAAAATCTTTGACAAGAAAATCTTTATCTTTAAATGTATTCAACTGATTTTGTTGAAATTCATTCAAGTATTATTTCATTTTAGCACAAAACCAAAACCTTTCAACCAGTCAAACCTTTCAACATCAATAACAGCAACAGGAAGCATATTTTTTATTGGCGGGTAATTTTCATTGAAAGTTGTGTGTCTTGTCTCGAAATGCCGCTTGATGTTTCCACTTTTAACAACAGCAACAGACTCCGAACAAATAAGACACACGGGCCTCGTAGAGCTTGATGACGTCAAAATGAACGCATAAACTTCAGTCCACTCATCTCGAAAGATGCGGTTTTCAGAGTCCACTTTTCTAATTTTTGACAAAGCCATAAAAATCAATTCACGAATATCATAGTAATGTGTGTACAACCCAAAGTTTGCGATCTCTCCAGACCCCGGCTCTTGCAAAGGACCTGAAACAGACATAGCTGCTCCCGCGCGCACACCTGTTTTTAAAAATTACTTTCGGTAAAAATTCAATTTCATTTTTTTCCAAAACTATTTATCAAAAATGTTTAGAGGTCCGGATAAAAGAGTCTTGGGTCCGGACCTGGGACCCCGGTCCGCCAGTTGGGGACCCCTGCTCTAAGCTGTACACGGATTTATAAATACCGAGGTCCCAAAACTAGATTTTCCTTATCTACATATGCATTTTAAGGTGTTTGAAGACCAAAAAAATGGATAACAGTAGCTTTCAAAGCATGTCAGTGGGGCAGTGGCATAAATTATTTGTCAAGCAGATGTTGCAATGAATGATCCACACAACAAAACTGAAATGCAGAATGTTTATGCTTATTGTTGACAATACACAATCACATATTCCAAACAGGAAGGGCCTTAAATGAGAAACGTTTCAAGGATTATTTTGCATAGATGTTACATTTCAGTCAAATGCCAATGCTATCCTTTTGTGTCCAGAGGCATATGAGCAATTTGAATAAGCATCAAAGATCAGTTTGAAAGAGCAGCTTGTTTCTTCCCTAAATTAATACATTTTTTGTACTAATCTGTTCAATTTATTAATTGCTCACTAGTGACAGTCACATGTTGTTGCCACCTAATGAGCACGTTTACATGCATACAAGTACGCTGAAAACTCACAAATCTCAGCTCATTGACATTGTTTTGTCATTGTTTTCCGGTTTTACATGCAAACCAATTACCCGACAATGCGAGTAAAACGTGTTTACCAGACTTTTATCAATTTATTAGTTCTTTCCCTGTGGTGACTTAGTGTATTTAATTTAGGTCAGTTGTGATGTTAAATTAAAGCGTTACAAAATGGAAAAGAATTTTGCAGCATGTCGGCGAGAAACGTACAGCTCATATATTATCCTCTGATTCACTGCATCAGAGGATAATATATGAGCAGTAACGGTTCTCGAAATACATGCAGTATTTTGACTGAAACGCTGCTTCTGCTGCATGAGATGAGGGCACTTTTATAATTTTTGGGGTCAACAAACAGTTCAGAGTTTGCAATATATTTCCTCCCTTTCTGTATGCGCTTAAATCCACAGTTAGGATGCCTTCCTGTCACATAGCCTATCACACATGCGTACTTCAGTAAGCCGACAGAAAGCTGGTTAATGTGTTTACATGCCGAGTGAAATCTGCGTAAGGGGCAAAAATCTAGCTGTGATGATTGGTTTATGCTTAAGCCTTTTATGACATTGCTCCGATAAAGGAAAACACATTTAGCCTACTCGATCAGACGCATTGCCGGCTTATTAGGGTACAGTTTTTCTCAATCACTTTGGCTCAATTTCAAATTCAGACTTTTTTTTCTCAAAACAATACGTTAAGATCTCTAAGCAAATTGCATGGTTTTTGGAACTTGTGAGCAAACCAATTGTCTACAATTTGCACAATGACTAAATGAACATTGTTGATCAAAACCAATGAGTTGATTCTCAGTGAAATTGTCAAATTCTTCACGACTAAACATTACTTCATCGTGTAGACATCACATGCAAAATGATCCATTTAGTGATCAAAATCTGTCAGACATGGTATATCCCATGAACATTTATGACATGGAATGTTTGTAATGTGTGCTAAATTGTGTTTGAGAAAGACAGAGTGAAAAAATGAACAAGCAACTGAGAAATTTTCACATTGCTGCAAAAGTAAAACGTAAAATACAAACGTTCATTTTCTTTTTGTGTCACACAGGGCTCCCAAAATGTCAAAATCGCTGGTAGCCCTTCGGGCAGACACTCTTCAGATTTGGTAGCCCAAAACATCAATCAAAACCTTTTTTAAATATCAACAATGGGATATAACACAATCAAATTAGAATGATCAGTACAAATATGCATCTGGTTCTACACTAAACTGAAATTTGTGTGACCAGTATGGGATGTAAAAAGGACCACGAAATCGATCCAAAGAAGGGTTTCGATTCGTGAGAGGTTTCAAGCGTGTTCCGTCTCTTTCCATGGCAAAGTGAATTTTAGTTAAATGCATCACATTTAATCTTATGTGTTAATTCGTTTTCATCTGACTCCATAAAATGAAAAGGATTTATCAATGATATCTGTGCATCATTTAATACGTTAATGCTTGACTATTCCTTTTAACTTAATGAAATATAGTCAAAGTCTGTTAGAATAATCAAGTATAACAATTTATTGTCAGGTAAATGTATTATTACAATTCCACCAGATAATCAATGCAAACCATTAAATGCTTCAAAGAACAAAGAAATTTACCCAACATATTACATGAGCTGAGTCTAGAAGACACAACCTCACGGGCTGATCTGTGATACAGAATCGCAGCCCTGAGCTCCCCCGCTGCACCTCCTTAAATAGAGACAGACCTCACCTGATATGTAAGTTACAGTGGAAACTTACTGGAATGTGGCCATTTGGTTAGTTGTAATTTGCATACAGGCAACAAGGCAGAAGGTGTTAACTCAAAGGCCACACTCCTTTGTGTGAGTTATTCCTAAACTTCTTAAAAACCTTATTACCTTTTCTTTTATTACTTTGGAAATGAGACATTATTACCAGTCACCCTGAGACTTTGAAAATGATACCAAACACTCCCCAATGATTATCACATTCACATTAAAAACATATATATTCTTGAGAGTTTTCAGTGTCATTGACTGACTGAGAGGGAGAGGGAGAGAGGATGTAAATTCTCAGAGAAAGGCGTCAATGTTAATTTGCAAGTAATGCCATTTGTTTTCAGAGGCATTGGTCAGATATTTTCTTGATCAGATATTTCTCTTTAATCAGGTTTTCCAGTGACAGGGACATGAATCAATCTGTGGCTCAGCCCCCAATGAGGATATGACTAAAAAAGTTAACACTTTAGTTTTGGGTCTACTGATCACTATTAACTAGTTTCATAAACATGCAGATGGCAGGGTTTTATAATTACTGAGGTCCTGGATGTGAGGTAGGCTAGTTTGGGGGTTCGAGAACATTTTTATTTCCCTGATCTACATATCCCAAAAAAAAATGGATAACAATGACTTAAAAAAATGTCATGCAGCTGATTATTTTTCTCTCCTTATGTCAGTGAGGAAGTATACATATTACATGGGGTCAACTGATGGGCTTGATTTATGAACCATTTCCTCAGATGTGTTCATTATTGAAAGCTATATGAAAGCTATAGCCTAACTAAGTTTATTAAATTAATTCACAATACACATTCATTATTGATATGTGCATTTCAAGACATTTGAAGGCCAAAAAAGGATAAGAAATAGCTTTTAGACCATGTCAGTGGCAGTTGATGATTATTTGTCAATACCTGCTCTCTCATCTCCATCAATCTCTTCAGTTTGCCCAAATTGTATTATATTAATTCTCAACATGTACACATTCATTATTGATCTTGTGCCTAACATGATGCAAACAGCTTTGTTAATGTTTCTTGTCACCTCACAATGACAGTATTCATTACAATGTGCCATTTAAATCGATTGCTGGACATTGGTATGTTATTGTACATAGACATCTGGTTTATGATTTAGCATTGTATTAGCTTCCCCCAGAGAATGTGTCTCTGTCCCCAGCACATTTCAAACCAAACTGACAGCCATCATCCACCCCATCCGTACTGATGATTGTTCATATGTGTTCCTGGTCTTGTAATTAGTCAGTGTATTTAAAGCTACACTGTGTGATTTTTACCCATCTAGTGGTGAAAAGGTATATGAGCATCCAGTGAATATCAGTTTCTGTTCCTCTTCAATTCTGATTTCGTTTTAACTCCTACGGTGGCCAATGTAGTCCAAGATTAACATGGCTTCCAGTTCGAACTCTGATCCATGAGTGTTAACTCAAACGTAGACGTGAAGGCGAAGCTTGAGTTAACGGGTATGTCCCTCTTTGGCTAATGTACTTTCAAGATGGGGGGGCAACATGCGAACCGACATTAGAACCCCTTACCCGTATGTATTTTCAATGGCATATCATACACTCACAAGAATACTTTATTACTTGAACAGAAGTAAATATAAATTAATAAACACATATATTTTTGAAAGAACTTAAGTGTTTTTAGCACAGAATAAACTAAGAGTTACACAGTGTAGCTTTAAGCCCTCATGTTTTACCTGTGTCTTTGTTTGTAAGGACTGCATACTTCTAGTGTTGAATGTTTGTTTTGAAAAAGTACATTTTGTGTTTGGGTCCTCACCAGCTTGCCTCCAGTAGATTCATTCATAACAGTAATAATGTTAATCTCATCCTGGGCACAGTATGCAAAACCTGTTCTTTCTCTCTGCCTCCTTATCTTGACTTGACCTGTATATTTCTCTTCCCAAAGCTGAGCTTTGATTAATAGTCTTTGCAAACTGATTTTTTTTTCTGTCGGTCATTTAAAGCTTCTATCTGATAAAACAGCTGTTTATTTTTTATACTTGCATGTTATCTCACACTTTATGACCGTTTACTGAAGCAGCTCAGCCGCTTATCTGTAAACATAAAGCCCTCCTATGATTTTATTGGTCATCTCAAACATTAACACTGGCGAGCGGTGTTAGTCCGCTTAAGCCAGCTCAGATAATGAGAAAGTCAGTTGTCGTCACTGTGCAATATTCTTGCAGCACCACATTAGAGTTAATATTAGGCAATTATTTCACCACATTCATTATAGGAAAATTACAGAGGTCCAGACCATGGTGACCTCAATGGTGGGTGCGGCCGTTCTATTGCTCTTGCTCTTCCATGTCATGGATATTTCAGTTAACGTAACACATTTCTACAAAAAAGTACTGTAAAAATACAAATATATTCATACAGTACTGATGTAGCTGCTGCTGTTCAGAGATGTTCCTCCATGTGTGTGTGTGTGCGTGTGTGTGCGTGTGTGTATATTACAATACATAGTTTCTAAACTGGATTGGTTGAGTGATGAGATTGCTGATTCCATTACAACAGCAGCCGGCAGGCCATTTGCCAATTTATTAAACATTCCATGTCATAAATATTTATGGAATATAAAATGGCTGACAGATTTTGATCACTAAAAGGATCATTTTTCATGTGATGTCTCACACAATGAAAGAATGTTTAGAAGTTGTCAAGAGTTTCACAATTTCACTAAGAATTAACTCAAATACACAAGTATGTGCATTTAGTCATTGTTGTGCAAATTGTAGACAATTGGACTTGCAACACATGCAGTTTGCTTAAATCAATAAGAAATTTGAATCTGATGTGAACAAGAACTAATTTCATTTGAGAGTTGAGAGTTTCATTTGAGAATTGAGCCAAAGCGATGGAGAAACACTGTAATTTTATTTACTAATCTGTGATCTGTAATTGTTTTATTATGTAAGGAAGGACTGTAGTAGTATTAATAATAATAATAATAATAATAATAATAATAATAATACTTTCGTTTATTATAATTTATGTATTAGTGAATTCTTTTCCTCTTGATATGGAAATTATTTTGTATAAATTATAGTTTTATACAACAAATGATCATGGAACATTTAGTGTAATTGCTAGATTTGTGTTTTTGTTTGTGGCGAGTAATATTGGAATATTATTTTAGTATGAGTCTTGTAAATTGTATTATTCTTAAGTTTGCCATAAATACAATCTTTAATGCTGGTATGAAATTAAAAGATGGATCAATTGATATAGAGTCCCTTGAAAAAAGATTTCAGCGCGTTTTACCAGATCATGGAATTATCAAGTATTTTTTTAAGGAGTTTTAACAATATTGTAAATCTTTAGTTCAGTCTTATTGGATATTCTGTAAAGCTTGTCAGACCTATAGCTACAATACACTGTAAAAATCAGGGATGGGCATTTTTCAAAAATATTGCATTCGAATATTTCGGGCTCATAAAAATCAAATAATCGTTTATTTAAATTATGTTTAACAAAAAGACGTTATTTTTAAGTTTTTGGTTTTTGTTTTGTTTTTTACGTTTTTGTCACCATTTCTGGACGAGCTTACAATTAGGCAATACACAACAAGCTTACAATAGTAATTAAAGTTTTCTTTTAGTTGAAAACATTAAACATTAGGCGTATGTGTAAAAAAAAATATATAAAAAAGCATTATTAAAAGCATGCTCAAGCAGCGCGAGCGGAAAAAAACCCTAATAAAGCAGATTGCGTCAGATATCGTACAGAACGTACACACATGCTACACACGAATCAGCAAATGATTGATTATCGTGTTTATATTGTTTCACGTTTATGTTGAGAAAAACAATAATATCTAACGTTACATGCAGTGGCGCCGCCAGCACTTTATGTTCGAAGTGAGAAAGACGCCGCGCTGACAGACGTTTCAGAGACACAAAAATAACGGTGTTTCTAACAGCACTTTGCATTTTCTGTTCTTAAACCGGTCTCCCTTAACGAAACTTAAAGGAAGTATGTCTCAAAATCATTTTGCTATTAGATAAGTTAACATCTTTGATCACGCGGGGTCCAGCTGCGCTTACCTGCAGTTGTGATGCAGTGATGGACAGCTGTCTTTCCTCACTCGACTGTTTGGATTTCATGTGATTTCTCATGGTGATGATATCATAACTCAGATTAATTAATTAATTTGATCAAAAGTAGTTCCGTTTAGTAAGATCCTTTTCAAGTAACGTTAATTCTAAACTTCGTGAGGCAGACGACAACATTATGTGATCAAATACAGACAACTTGTTAACACACTCCACAGCGCCATCCAGTGCATTTAATTATAACTGCGAGTTAGTTCATGGACTCACTGCATTTATGGCCAGCAAAGCAACGTATTCAAAATTCGAATTGTATTTTATTTTTCGAATAATAATTACATATAGAATATTTGAAAATTCAAATATTCGTGCACATACCCTAGTAAAAATTAATATGCTTATATAATAAAAAAAAAATTGGCAACAGATTACAAGCAACAATATTTATTAAATTTAACAAATTTGAATTGAGTAATAAATAATCAAATTAATTCCTTAAAAGTTAACTATTTAAAATGAGCAAAACTTTTAACAACAACCAAAAAAACATAAATTTAAGTCACCATTATGGTGATCAGTGTTTGTTTTAGGTTTGTTTTAAAATTATGTTTTTCTCCTTCAGTGATTCTGCTTGTTAACATCAGGTGTCTTTAATGTTGGCAATATAAAATAAAGAGTTCTTAATTAATCTTTGACGTCTGTCTGATAGTGAGATATTTTTGTTAAATTTTTTTTGTAAACTTTACTCATTTTAAATGGTTAACTTTTAAGGAATATTTTGATTAACTATTACTCAATTCTAATTTGGTAGATTTACATAATAATATTGCTTGTAATCCTTTGCCACAATTCTATTGATTAGATAAAGCATATTCATTTTTACAGTGTAACTGAGGGTGATGACGTTTAGTGAAGGGGCTGTTTAAAAGTTTTATTCTAATTGAGAATTTATTAGAATTGCCATTGTGGCACCTTTGCATAAAAAACATTTTGTTTATCATTTAAATAATAGAATAATAATATTAGTAAAAACAGGCAGACATACAACAGCAGATGTTCATCACGCAAGGAAGTAGGACATATATGAAGGGATTCCAGAGAAAGGTCGTCTTCATCATCCAGAGTTCTCGTATGATGCAGAGTGATGAGGACTCGAGGCATTCATCTTAGGAGTAGAAGAGCTTAAGCAGTCTAAGTGTGAGCATCAGAATAGAGATGATGAGCCCTTCCACTTAGACCTAATGATGGTAGATTAAGCCTTGATTAATCATTGATCTCTATATCCCTCTCTCCTTAAGATAGAAGGATATAAAGATCCTTAAAGGCCCATGTCCCCCTTGGGCTGTGCTCATTATGGGCAGACTATCAGGAGTGCATGCGCTTGCCTTATGTCACGAGTCTTGCCTTGTGCATCCTCTCTCCTCTTCACCCATTGGCTAAATGAGATTAAATTGCATTCACAATGAAGCTTTATATGGAAAACAGCCAAAAGAACAGATGAGTCAGTTGAACCTATGCCTGTTCATTTGTCAAAAGTTCACAGATGAGATGAATTAAAAAAAGGGTTTTCAACCTTTTTTGGAGTTTGATGTTGAACAAAGTGGTAAATTGGGGGCATTGTGAGTCATCACACATTGATGGCTCATTTAAAGCAGTGTTTTTTATGACAAATGCACTGTTATCATAGTAAAAAATGAGCTCATATTGGTTGTTCCGTTCAGTGGTCAAAAAGAGACGTGAAATAACTAAGAGTGAATTAAAACCTTTATCTCCTCCAGGTCTGATAAACAAGGAATTTTGTCAATGCAAGCAAACTATGTGCATGTTACAAATTACAGTTCCTTGCGTCAATTATCATGCAGCAGTCAGTTGTCAAAACCTATTTGTGTGAGTGACGACCTGGCTAAAAGACCTAATGAATGAAAGCTACATTCATTAACTCTGTTGTTTTACAGATCTTTATACAGAGTTTGGCTTGAATATAAATCTGAACAGCAAGGCTATTCATTCCAATTACAGTGACAGTCAGTGTTTAGGACCCTAAAGTAGTTGAACTGTCAACACAATCTCAAAGCAATTGCTTTCAGGTGACAGAGTGTTTGAAGGGCAAATGTTATAAACCGAGTTGGGTTGAATGGCAGAATTCTATGGTCAACTATCAAATGCATCCGTTTGTCTGTAGATGCAGAGAGTCTCTCCTTGTGTTTATGTACAGTTGTGTTGTCTGAGCAGAGGAGGAAAGGACGAGATGTTATCGAGGCCTCTCAGCTGTTTGTTCAATGCACCAACGTACAGAGAGAAGGGCGCGGTAGGGACACCTTCCAGAGATGCCAGCTTTGCGTGAGGGAATAAAAGCTTCGCCGTCACTTTTTATCTGCCCCTGCCACCTGGTTGGTGGGAGAGGTGCATGCGACGTGCCTCCAGCTGTTAGCCCTTTGGGAAAACCTGAAGGGAGGAAGATTTTAGCAATGGATCATCTATTGGTGAGCTGGATGGTGGAGTATCTCCTACACTGAGAGCAGATTGATAGTTAGGTCAGAAAGAAAAGAGGGAATGGGAGATTGATGGGAGAAATGGAGAGGGTGAGTTTTTGTGCTGTAGTGATTTTTTCTGATGGACACCAGGGGAGATGGGATGAATGTCCTGCTGTGTGGGTAGAAAGAGAAAAATAGTGGAGGTTAGTAGGGCTCTAAGTACCATAAAATCCAATGATAAGTTGATCTCATAATTGAAGTAAAAACAGAAATGGGGTAAAAGCGCTCAGTCAGGGGGCCACACTCTGAGAGAAACTGTAATGTGAAGATCTTGGTAAATGATATAGAAATGGAGGTGGGGAATCACTAACACAATGGCTCAAGATGAGGAGGGAGGACGGAGACTATTTGCCAGTTTCAAACGGGTAAGCAAGAGAAGGAGCAGGTTTGGAGTAATGGACTGATTGTAAAAGTGTTGCATAATTAGAATATATATATAAAAAAAGGTTACTAATTATTTTGGTTGTATAAGGTGCAATTGGTTTTACTAACATGATGCATTTTTTTTTACTTCATTCTGAAAATTGAGCCCGATATCATGAAAGTTCGTATTTATAGCACAAATGTAATTTCTTGTGCCATTTATACGCCAAAAAACAGTTTTTAGTGCGTAGCATATACACGCAAAAAACATTTTTGGCGAATAAATGCCTTGAGAAATGACATTCGTGGTATAGATATGCATGTTCATGAGACTGTTGGAAAATTTCTATTGTTACAACATTATTCTTCAAAACATTAAAGTTTTCATTGCACTTCACAGTTAACTATTATTTATAATATAAAATCATGTCACTGTAGTGGCATCATGTTTTTGCTTAGTTGCTTGATTTCTCTTGGTTTATTTGCATTGAGGTTAACAAAAGTGTAACTTGATTACCTTTTGAACAACATAGGACAACCTTATGGAAACATATTTGGCACTTTAAAACATACAAAAATTATATTTCAAAAATTCTATTTCTTTTGAGCTTCTATGATAATCCTGAAAATATTGCATAATGATTTCCACAAAATATTAAACAGTGTAACTTTTTTCAACATTGAATAATAAGAAATGTTTCTTGGGCACCAAATCAGCATTTTCTAACGATTTCTGAAGGATCATGTGACACTGAGGACTGTAGTAATGATGCTGAATGTTCAGCTTTGAAATTTAAAAATATGTATTTTTTATTTTATTTTAAATGGCAATAGAGCTGGTAAGTCCCGCCCATCCGTAAAACTCCAAGTGGACCTCTAAGTTGAAAAAGCGTCAATGCAAGTGAATGAGAGAAAATAATTATTTTCTGATCCCGTTTGAATTGTGCCATGAATGTAACATACGTTGTCTCAGAATTGTTTTATATAATTTGTCATGTAACGAGTTTGACAGTATATTATATGATTCTTTGGCTAGCAGTTGTGGAATAGACATAACGAGAAAGACTACACGTCGCATATGTGACGTCGCCGCAGAACACATTTTCCCTCCACAAATCACGGTTTTCACCACGCTCAACTAGTTTGTCCTCTCCCTGAAAGAAGGCGGTGAAGTGCACCAAAGACACAGGCATGTTTAGCGGGATCCGTGTGCTAGTGGGGGTGATGTATATCAAACACGTCGAATAGACTTGTAGTCTACAAAATGCTCTCACACAAAGTCTACTGTAACTGCATGAAAATTCTACCCACTAAATTTTAGCATTCTTTACATGAAACGTTATATAAAAAAATCACAGACAACAAATGTTCACATTCATTGCAAAATTCAAACAGGATATATTATTTAATAAAATAATTATTTTCTTGCATTGACGATTTTTCAACCTAGAGGTCCAGCGGGGTTAGCTGAAGGGGCGGGACTTACCAGCCCTATATTCCACAATTTTACTGTTTTTACTGTATTTTTTCTTTAAATAAACTCAGCATTGGTGAGAATGAGGCTTCTTTCAAAAAATAAAATAAAAATAAATCATTCCATCCCCTATACTAAAACAAGGAGGGGAGGGAGAGAGAAACAGAGGGCAATGAAAAACAGTCATAAGGACAGGATGTACACTTTGTCTAGTGTCAGGGGGGTGTTAGGGGAAGGCACTGTTAATGGGATGATGTATTGTGTATGTGTGTGTTAGAGCTGTGTTAGAGTGATTTTGCAAAACAGCTCCTCAGAGGGACAGATAAAGTGCGAAAGGGAGGTGTAGTGGTACATAAGGGCCATCTAAAGAGTGGATGGTGTAATGAGGAGGAGAGGGAGAGATGGCTTGGAGGATGTGATTTTACTCGTGCTATGTAATGGCTGTCAGATGATAATGGAATATGAGTGTGCCAATATTATTATTTTTCCATTCAAACAGATGTTTTGTAAATAAACTTTGCAGTAAACAAATTATGTAATGTGGCAATGGTGTTCAGGTGTCTCAGAAACTCTGTGCAGTGTGCACCGTTCTTGAGCCACTACTACAGTATATTTGCACACAATCTTTTTCTATTTCGTGCGGCTTAGCTTTTTTATTATGTAAGTCAGTAACTGGATGTTACTCTTTTCTAAATTCCCATTCATGCATTATTTTACTCTTTCTGAAAATAGCAATACAATCTCAGTTTCCCATCAATATGAGAGGGTCATACTCTGACCCAAATGTATTGGGGCTTTAGGACCCAGGCTTAGGCGCTACCCCGGTGAATGAGAGCTATCGCTGAGAGTGCGGCTTATGAATGGTATCAATGTTTGAGAGAGGGATATGAGTCAGGGAAAAAAGCAGGAGGATTTTAATGACAATGTGGCCCAATCACATCAGGCCATTGTCTGATGGAGCATGGCTGCACTCAGCCCAAGCCTTGATTATCAGGAGAGCAAGACCGAGCAGAGCGTTATTAGATAACTAATCAACAACAGTGGGAGCCTGCGTGTGTGTGTTTAATAGTAATGAGAAGCAAACTAGGTGCTTTGACATGGAGATTATTGGGTATTAGCGTGAGCAAAGAATAGTGCATGGAATCTAATGACCAAACTTATCTGCAGAAGTGTGAAAGCATAACACGCATACACTCACCTAAAGGATTATTAGGAACATCATATTAATACTGTGTTTGACCTCCTTTCGCCTTCAGAACTGCCTTAATTCTACGTGGCATTGATTCAACAAGGTGCTGAAAGCATTTTTCAGAAATGTTGGCCCAGATTGATAGGATAGCATCTTGCAGTTGATGGAGATTTGTGGGATGCTCATCCAGGGCATGAAGCTCCCATTCCACCACATCTCAAAATGCTCTATTGGGTTGAGATCTGGTGACTGTGGGGGCCATTTTAGTACAGTGAACTCATTGTCATGTTCAAGAAACCAATTTGAAATGATTCGAGCTTTGTGACATGGTGCATTATCCTGCTGGAAGTAGCCATCAGAGGATGGCCATCACACAATCTGAGAGAATCGCCGACGAGTCGCTGACGCCCGTGAGATATTTGGCATGCTAAATTTCTGGACCTGTCAATTCAAAAATCCTGCTGTTTGAAAAGTGTTCTGACTGAAAGCTACATTGGCGGATACTGACAGCCAATGAGAGAGCAAGATACAGAGAAGCGGGGAGTTTGGGGAGGAGTTATAGATTACTCTTCTCTGTCTATTCTGGACCCAAGAGAAATGGAAGAAAAATTTGTAGAAATTTGGCAGGAGCACCCGTGTCTGTTTGACCAGCGCAGTCTCATCCCAAGACGTCATACAACTGACGCTTTTGACCATACGTCAACATCCGCCAGTTTAGGGTACCCTTAAACGTCGGTTAGATGACGTTACTCTTATCCTAACCCTACCCCAGACCTAAACCTACCCCGTCACCTAACTGGCGTTAAAGGTAATGCGTCAGTTGAATGATTGCACCCTCAGTGATTTGGTTCTAGAACCGGGCCTGCAACTGTCTAATTTTGGTGAACTCTTGCAAATTGTAGCCTCTTTTTCCTATTTTTAGTGGAGATGAGTGGGTGGGGTCTTTTGCTGTTGTAGCCCATCTGCCTCAAGGTTGAGCGTGTTGTGGCTTCACAAATGCTTTGGTGCATACTTCGGTTGTAACGAGTGGTTATTTTCAGTCAAAGTTACTCTTTTATCAGCTTGAATCAGTCGGCCCATTCTCCTCTGACCTCTAGCATCAACAAGGCATTTTGGCCCACAGGACTGCCGCATACTGGATGTGTTCCCTTTTTACACCATTCTTTGTAAACCCTAGAAATGGTTGTGCATGAAAATCCCAGTAACTGAGCAGATTGTGAAATACTCATACTGGCCCATCTGGCACCAACAACCAGGTCACGCTCAAAATTGCTTAAATCACCTTTCTTTCCCATTCTGACATTCAGTTTAAAGTTCAGGAGATTGTCTTGAACAGGACCACACCCCTAAATGCATATAAGCAACTGCCATGTGCTTGGTTGATTAGATCATTGCAGTAATGAGATATTGAACAGCTGTTCCTAATAAACCTTTAGGTGAGCGGTTTTCAATGCTCGCGGGTGAAAACGTATAAATATTTTATCGGATGTGCCTTCGTTTACACGACGACAGCGTTTTTGAGGCTTAAAAACGTAAAAAAGTGAAACCACCCTCCAGAGTGGAAATCTTAAAAACGCTCCACCGTCGCGTTCCCGTGTAAAGGGTAAAAACGCAAAAGTCTGCTTGACAGTGAAGGTTGTACGCAGGCGCGTGGACTTGGTGTTGTTATAGTATGCACTCCTAGCCGTCTGAAGTGCATACTACATTGAATTTCACAGACTTTTGCGTCAGCATTTGCACGCGAATTTCCCACACCAAACGCTCGTCTAACGCAGAATAAAAAGTGATGATGGCAACGCTACTTTTGCATTTTCTTCAGAATCGGTTTCGTGTAAACATAGCCTGATATTCCAATATATTTACACCAGGGTTCATAACAATGCTTTGGATGTTTCTGAGTTTCTCTTAGGGATTTAAAAGTCCTCAGCTGTCCTACTTTAGGTGCTACTTTTAGTGTTAAAATGCTTTATTTACTTTCAGATTTCTTAGAGGGATACACCCCTAGTTTTTAGTTGCTCCTTAATTTCCACGTTAGGAGCAACTGTTAGCCTAAATATTTTATGTAAATACATTCTCTGAACTATTACTCACACTCTGTTTATTTTAGACATAGTTTTAAAGAGATGGTTCACCTAAAAAGAAAAATGTTGTTCCAAACCTGCACTGTATGACTTTATTTTCTTTGGATATTTTGTGTATTTTTTTATATATTGGTCGGTTCATATACAATATAATTAAATTTTATTTGTAGAAAGTGCAGAAAATGACTTTCAATTTTAAATTTAATTTCTGGTGTACAATAATATTTTGCTCTTTTTGTAGCTATATTCAGACAACAATCAGCATTTCTAACCACTTCAAACGAGATAAGCTTCCTTCATGGCAGAAAATAGATTTAATCTCAAATAGCGTAGATCCAGGTAAACAATACTATATGCCTTTTAAATTGTATTGCATACTGTACTATTACATCATCATCATGATAAAATATATGACTCTGCATTATTCAACAAGGCCGGTCATATGAAATGAAGTAAATACAGTAGCTGTTTTTGATGAGTGTTTCTGTTTGCTTAAAGTCCCCCTGTGGTGAAAAAAAAAAAAAATAAATATGAAAATTTTGTGATCAAAGATGAGTTTTAAGGGATACAATTATCTGACTAGGGGGACTTTGAGGGCAAATGTTCAGTTCTGAACATAGTTTGTTTTCAGATACAGAACCAGCAGGGTTAAAAAACATTATGACCTGGGTGGTTTAGACCTTGTTATGCTGCCTGGGATTTTCTGTAGTGGCGGTTGATGTGGATTGATCAATAAATGGGGGATCAGAGAGTTTTTCAAACCTTGTGTTAATACACAAAGCTCTTGTGTTGCCGTTTTATAGAGTCATACATGCGAGGCCACTGGAGACTCATTCAGACACTCCAGAAAAACGGGGCTTGTTACAATTCGCAGGCTGCTCTTTTCTGCTTAAAAGGCACAACCTTGTTGGTCTCGGGTCAAGAGCTTTTATTTAGGAATGTTATTCTCATAGAAAACTAAAAAAAGTTTTACCAAATATCTTTTATAATTACTTTTTTAAAGCCCCAGTATGACTAATTTCTACAGATTGCAAGAGAGAATAAAGAAAGAGAATAAGATGTTTGTTGTATGAATAGCAGATGCTAACACGCTTTTGCAATATATTTGCAGTTGCTGTTGCAAATGCTCATCTCGCATATTAATAACTCAGCCGTCTGGAGTGTGTTTTTCTTGCTTGTGCATTTTAGTAGACTGGGCATACTTTATGGACATGATTCAGTTTGGCAGACTGACACATGTACTATCAATTAGAACAGAAAGTACATGGTTTGATATTTTTTAAAATATGCATAGGCTTTATTTTTGTTTAGTGTAAGATGTATATAGGCAACCTTACTTTAACAACACTCAACATGGCAATAGAAGCAAAGGAAATTTCAGAATTGAATTTGCATAAAGCAGTCATTACTGGGGAAATGCTGGGTGGGTATAATGAGGCAGGTATTTTGTATCCATTATGTATGAAATCAGGATGCTTCCACACATGAATGAGAGAAAGCACAAGGTAGATTATGTAGACAAACCATCAAGAAAAAGAAAGACATTGCAATGATTACAGAAAACAATTCTGGCAAACCTGACCATTTGAGTTTAGCTGAATTTAATTAGCAGGGATTTATGATTTACAGTAATGTTAGTAAAACATTTGCATAGGACTGTTGCATAGATCAGTCTAATGTGTAAAGACATCACATCATTGCATATCTTTTAATACTAAATGCTTGGAAACTTCTATAAATTCTCAAATAAGAACTCCTCTGGGGACTTGATCTGTATCTCGTTATCAGTTCTGACGCAGGTGCATGCGGGTCTTCCTCTAATTTACTGCCATATCTGCACACTCTGGGTCACTGAGTCTATAGTCTGCATTCAAAATAAATTGGAAAGAACAGAACGGAGAGGAAAAACAACCCATATCTTCCCTTCAAAGCTGAGGAGGTCATCAGGGCCTCTCATAGATTAATCCGCTGGAGCCTGGAAAGCATTTAAAAACAACTCTGAAAGCTAAGCCTTGGGTAGAGATACAGGGACAAGTTGCACAGAGAAAAATATATAGCACAGAGCTTAGACTTAAAAATCAATGTCAATTCAAACTTTGGTAGTTTATAAAACAATGAGTAAATGCAATAATTAATGTAGAACATTGCTTGTGTGTGTGTGGGTGCATCAGTTACTCTCACTGCACTCCTGGAAGGGGCCATCACAGCTCCAATCTCTCACACATTTTCTTACACACACACAGGGGCAGGGGCGGAGGGACCAAAAAGGGGCGCTAAATTTTTTTATGGTTGTTTTTATTCTTTCTTTCCTTGGCATTCTAAAAAAAATATGTTGATACAATTAGAATGCATGACATATCAAATGATAATAGGGACATTATGATAATATTACTATATAT
Organism: Hybognathus amarus; assembly: GCA_030378365.1. Classification (NCBI taxonomy): domain Eukaryota; kingdom Metazoa; phylum Chordata; class Actinopteri; order Cypriniformes; family Leuciscidae; genus Hybognathus; species Hybognathus amarus. Next base: position 315,515 of record JAQIUQ010006539.1, read on the forward strand.
TATTTACTTTACCAAACAAAACAGTGAGAATCAAGAAGGTAAATTATGAAAAAATCATTTTTAGTTTTGCTGATTTCGATAAATTTAATGAATGTATTATTTGCAGAGCGGGACAGTAACGGAGTACATAAACTTCAGACCAGTAGACCTACTTAAGTAAAATTTTGAGGGATCTGAACTTTACTCGAGTATCATTTTTTGGGGAGTACTCACATTTTTATCCATAACCCGGAGTACCCGTTACTACTTACTTCCCGTTACGAAAAAAAAAGAAAAAAATGGAAAAAAGAAAAATCTCAGAAACTCTCAGTTTGTTGTTTCCCTCTCAAACGTGATTGGATTGTGCAGGCACCACTGATTGGGACAGCCTATCAGCAATCACCTTCAGATTTCCGCCAAAGTCAACTCCACGGTCAGATTTAATAAGAGACGAAATCATTAATGAAACAATGGATGAAGGCGCAGCCGGTCCATTCCAGGAATGTGCCAACCCGTGGTTCCTCCTCGCCAGACTATTTAAATTTTTGCACTACACTACGGACTACTGTTGTCAGTGATATAAGTAATTGAAATTAACATGATTTCTTAATGTCTAGTGACATATCAGGGAAAATTTATAATTAATAAATTTCTTGCATACAGCATACATACTCCTTTAATTTTTTTCTTGTTTTCAATGGAACTCAAAAGAAGCACTATGAAATGTTCATCTTAATAATCTATTCTATGTGTGTGTTACTGTCCAAGTCTTCAAAGTCCATGTTACCTTGTGCGTGTTAAAAAAAAGTAGTTTATTATGTATGCACACTCAAATCTTGTACTCCGCACTCATTTAAAACCCATTGTAAGTGTTATGGCTGAGATTTTGAAAATTGCATTTGCTTGTCTTGTGAACGTTTGCGAAATGCCAAAGTTTGGATGGATCTTTCTGAATGTGACGTGACTTGCCTTACCTTGGGATCAAGGGAAGATTTTACCATATCAGTTCAAGGCTGAGCCGTTTTCTGAAAATGCGGATGATCAAGTCGATCGATTGGAACCAACTTTGCAAGCATAGCTTGAGCAGAATGTTTACCAGTGATGAGTTGTCTTTATTTAGAGCCTGTGTTGTCCTTTCTAAAATGTGCTGTGCACAAGCAAACTTGGGTTTTACTGCTCAGGAACAGCTTTGTAAATAAATCTTAACCTCTGATTGTCCTCTGAAAACAAAAGTAAATTTGCTTCCGCGTCCAAACACACAGCGTCTTCATGACATATGCATATGCATTTAGTTCAGCATTATGCTAATATTTTACATTGTGATATGGACGTTTAAGAAAGTAATATCTGGACTTTGATTCGAGGTGATTTAGGCAGGTCTGGATCAGTGTTCTTTATAAGATAGGATAAATTGCTTTTTGGGAGACTAGCTTGGTATCTTAGCTGATCGTATATATGCACAAACAGAAACATTACACACTAAAGGAAAAGGAAAACATTAAAAGGTATCATGACCCCTTTAAATGGTCTGGTTCAGTGTTTGTGGTAGGCTCCTCCACCTCCCCCAGCTCCACCTGTTATGAGATTTATGTATCGCTATACTATCTATCCATCTATCCATCTACACAGGGTGCGATTTGCCAGGGGGGATGCGTGCACTGTAAAAAATGATCGTGATTTTAACAGTAAAAGACTGTAAAATTGCTACAGTGAAAAACTGTTAATTGGTTAACAAAAAGTTTCCTTACTATATACGGTAAATAACTGTGATCTAAATAATGGTACGTTTAATGTAATTTTACTGTAAAATACTGTTAAATTTACAGTTTTTGGAAGTGAAAAGAAGAAGTCATTGTATAATTTACAGTGAAAAAATGTAAATTGACATTCCCACAATTCCCTGCGTGACACTTCACATTTAATGTATTTCAACTGTTTCTTCATAATTTTCTTAGTTATTTTTCCAATCAGTTATGTATGTTAGGGTTTTATGTTACATTTAATGTT